>JARQOD010000001.1:740224632-740248621 GCA_033576555.1 Oophaga sylvatica
AGATGACAGATTAGGGGACAATAAATTCTATGCCAATGTTATAAAAACCTACTTAACCAGCAAGAAGTTTGCTCCACCCAAAAACAAAAAGGTAGACAAATCACCATTTTCGGAGGAAAAAACCCCTGGTACAAAAAGACTTAAGGAGTGGCCAAATTTTCTCCAAAACCCCTTTTTAGCCCAAAATTAAACAAAAAAAACACAAAAATTAAAAATTCCCTACCTTTCCCCATCTACACTATCAACTCTCCACTTCTTTTTGATGCGTTAATTGGAAATCCCATACCACGATAGGGAAATAGTGCCATTGCCCAATGGGCACCCCCAACGCGTCCGGGGGGCCCCCCTTCCCCTCAGCTTCCCGGTAGCTATGCTTTTTCCTAAGGCTATCTTTTTAAAAATTTTAAAAACCTTTTAAAGAAGTCGCATAAAAAAAATGTATCCCAAAACCTTTTTCTGTTGTATTTTATGTAGTGTTGTATTTTTTTTAAATAATCTTCCTGGGTTTCTGTGTAGTTGCTTTTTTAATCACACACAGGGCCTCCTGTGGGGATGATGCTGCTTACTAATGTAAGCATCTAGGCCTTCAAAAACCCCTATGTGATTTGATAGCGATTTGAAGTAGGACCAAGAGAAGGATGTGCGACGCGGGAAAATTTCGGGGAACATTTTAACCACCTTGACTACAGCGGTAAGTATTTTAATACCCTCACAAATCACATACCTATTTAGAAATTTTTTGTGATACCTTTTATTGGTAGTGCTACTTTGAAGTACTTAAAGGGGACCTTTCCTAGTTTTAGCGGTAACCGGGCCCACATCTGGCATAATAGCTGCAGAGCTGATTTTAAAATTATTTTTAGTTTTTTATTTTATCAGATTTGTCTCACAATTGTCTCACACTGTGAAACTTGTTCTAAGCTACCATGGGGGTGTGTTTTTTCCCCCAGTATGGTGACATTTGTTTATGATAGGTCTACCACATCAAGAGAAAAAAATACACGCCCCCTGAGACAATCTCTCCAACGACCAGTTGAACTATAACATAAATTATAATCTGAACTTCACAAGCTATATCTTCGTAAGGCCGGATCACACATGCGAGGAATACGGCCGAGTCTCGCATGTTAATTCCCAGCACTGCCACCGACTGTGAGCGGAGCGTGCGGCCACATAGCTATACATGGAGCCGCACGCTCCGCTCCCGAGGCCGGCGGCAGTGCTGGGAATAACATGTGAGACTCGGGCCATATCCTCGCATGTGTGATCCGGCCTTACAAAGAGGAGAGAAAAAAAATAAAAACTACCATTTTATTCAGCTCCTCAGCCACTATTTCACGAAGTGGCCAGCTTTAACAAGCTCAAACTGATGAATAGTTTTTTTAAAGGATATATTCAAGCCATATAGATCACAGAACCAATATTTCCTGTTAAGTGTCTTTGATGCATAGAAGTGGGAACAGGTGTGCTAGCTCACACATGGCTGTCACTATAGAGAATCCATTACACTGTTTCATTAATGTCAGAATACATTTATTTATCCAGATTTGATGTGGCAGAATTTTTGTACCATGCAATTCTATATTTGTGATAAATATCCTCATTTATGTTTATTTGTAAATGTAATAGCTAATGAATTAGTGAAAGTTGCAGGCAATAAAAGTCAAGTTTCATTTTTTATTAATATTATATAGTCATCACATCTAAAGTCCTATTTCTGATAGACATCATGAACTTTATTTTTTTTTACTTTCACATATTTCTTTCAGTATATTTTTGCACTTTTTGCTACCTGGAAACTGTCTGCAACAGGCCATCTGATTAGAGTGGGTCATATTACAGCTTTATTTTTCAGAAATTACAGCTTGCGTGTGAATACACTAGCAACTTGGCCAAATATTACAGTGGGGAAAAAAGTATGTCTTCCATTTTCTTATTATTGCTCCCACAGTTGATTTCATCACACCAAGCTGCTTGCCTATTGCAGATTTAGTCTTCCCAGCTGGTGCAGGGCTACAATTTTGTTTCTGGTGTCTTCCACAGCTCTTTGGCTTCACCAAGTGGGTTTGGAATGTGACTGTTGAGGTTGTGGACAGGTGTCTTTAATAAAAATAACAATTTCAAACAGGTGCCATTACTACAGGTAATGAGTGGAGGAAGAGGAGCCTCTTAAAGAAGAACTACAGGTTTGTGAGAGCCAGAAATCTTGCTTTTGGTGACCAAATACTTATTTCCACCATAATTTGCTAAATAATCTTGCCAAATCAGACAAGGTGATTTTCCGGATTTGTTTTTTCATTTTTAACTCTCATAGTTGTGGTCTACCTACAGTATAATGTCAATTAGGCCTCTTTCACACTTCAGTCGTGCGACGTCAGTCAAAATCCGTCAAAGTGTTAAAAAAAGGATCCGCCATTTTTTTTTTTTTGGCGGATCCGCTTTTTTCCCCATTGACTGCATTAGGGCAGATTTTGAACGGATGGTCATCCGTTAGATCCATTTTTGACAGATCCGCCATAAATTGTGGCGTCCGTCATTTTTTGGAAAACGTCCAATGCAACGTTTTTTGTGTGCATCAAAATGGCGGATCTAACGGACGACCATCCGCCAGCGGATCCGTTGCTCCCATAGAAAATCTGTTCAAAATGCCGAGAACACTGTCGGGGTCCTCTCTCTCTCTCTCTCACATACGTACCTGCATTTTCCCGGGTTGAAAATTCATAGCGGATCCGTCAAAAACCGGATCCGTTTGCATTCATTTTTCACCTTTTCTGGCGGATCCGCTATTTTCACACTTTGGCGTTTTAACTGATGCCAAAAGACTGAAGTGTGAAAGAGGCCTACAGGCCTCGCTCATCTTTTTAAGTGTGAGAACTTGCACAATGGGTGCAGACTAATACTTTTTTCTCCACTGTATGTATATTCATAAGGCTCCTGAAACAGACTGTAGCACTTATACTAATTATTAATGAAAACTAACGTGCTGGATAAGGTGTTATCCAGCATTCTCGGTGTTAACCGAGTGACTTTGGCATGCTCGAATAATATGTTTGAATCCCTGCAGCTGCAGTCTTGCGGCTATTAGATGCAACACATGCAGGGATTGCCTAACAAAACCGACAATTCCGCATGGGTTGTGGCTGTTGAACAACTGTGAGACATGAAGCCGTGAGGACTAGAACATATTATATCGAGAAAGGCTGAAGACACCTCGGTTATCACCCAAGCATGCTCGATAACACCTGAACATGCTCATTCATCACTTCTAATTATTTAGTATATCTGCTATATTTATGATACCTTTGCTTCAGAAATGCCAAAATGATGCACTGTATGATATAATTTATCCAGAATAGATGCATGCCAAGTGACAACAATAGACATCCTTCACTAGCAGCCTGCAAACAGCTTAGCTGTGTTTCATTTGCCATATGACGAGGTGTGACCTGAATGTCCTTATGGAATAGTCACTTGTTTATAACAGAGAAATCAGGAGCAAAGGGTTCTGCCCTTCTTGCCCAGGGAGGACAGAGAGCTGAATTAATTTCCATCTTCTATAAGCATGGTATTAGAAAGAGTTAACATTAGTTAAATCTGTGTTATGCATCAGACGTTCCTACAGGTCATAGTCGTTGAACCTCTGCCATACTTCTAGAAGTGTACCACACAGGCGGGTGATAGGGAGGAAAGTAATTTTTACCATGTACTCAGGGATTGTATTTTGCCTTTCTGCTAAAGTTGATTCCTTATTATAGTATTCAGAATATAGTTTGATTTTTTGCTTGATATGAGCTATAATGCATATTACTGTGTATATATATTAAATAATATATATAACTAATATATATTTTTCATGCACCTTGAATGACATTCAGACGAATGGTTTCTGTCTTCTGTCCACACCATGACAAAGGGAGGATGACACAGTGATTGATTCAATTGTCTACAGGGAATGGGGTGTTTGCTGACATTCAGGCTGCAGACTAGCAGGTATACTCCTAGGCTACTGAGGTGAAACCATATTTACATTGTGTCAAGCACTGCAATGGAATGAGGCTACCAAAACAATTATTTTACCCGTTCTGCTCCAAAAATGTGTTTGTCGAGTGAATGCTGCACTGTTATTTCTGACCTGGTGCTTGCATTGCTATGAATGTATTTTTTTTTAATGGCGAACTAGTCTGAGTAACTTGCAGATGATATGCTGGATATTAGTATTACGGGATGTTCAAAGCAAAACTGCATTAAAAAATGAATCTAGTTTAAATATAAGAAGCCGAAGGGGGGAATAGTGATGTCTATATGCGATGTAACAGCAAATGCAGTTCTGCTGCTAAATAATGCCTGCTTTATGGCTCCGTCATGTATTCAAGAAGGAATTTATTATTACGTCTAGAGAAGGTAGCTCTCTTTCCAATCGTTGTTGGTTGTTTCTGATGCAGTTTTCGGCAGCTATGTTAAATATTAGGATCTTTTTATTTGCTTTGCTATTAAAAATATATACTATTATAGCGTTCTTTAAAAATTCTGTTCAGAAGTAAAACCTATGCCTTAAGGGGCATTTACACTGCAAGGTAATTGTGGATGAGCATTGTTAAAAATGCTCATTTCAAAACAGGCTGCCGATCACCTGATAAACGAGCAAAACGCTGGTGTATAGGGGGAATGAGTGCAGCACAATATCTATAAGTAAATAATGTAATCACACAGCACTTGTTATTATTAATGGCCGAGAGCATGATTCATATATAGCCCTACCAAATAAATCTCAGATATAATTCAGGTGAAAAAACTCCATTTAACATTTTAAACCACCAAAGAAAAGGAGTACTAAAACCACCATAAATAGTAGAGTAAAAAATAATTTTAATTACACACAAAGTTATAAAAATCAGTGTCAGATTCAATATATATAAACAAAAAAGGAGGAGACCCAGGTATACTCGCAACAGGAGGATACCAAGCCCACAGTATGGCTTGGGAAAGCAAAGAGAGTGCCAGTATAGCAATGTAAGTAAAAGGTGCACATAGTTACTATCTCCATATAACGAGGCTATCCCATCAGCACCATATATTAATCCACATATACTGCTGTCACTCAAAAGTGCTTACCCATAATTAGCCTGGACAACAAAGTGATCCTCCCGCACCCTTGACACGCGTTTCGCGTAGATGGCTTTCTCAAAGTGGAAGAAATGCATGTTCCCTGCCCCAATATTATACTTACCAGCTGCCATCTTCAGCTCTTCCAGCATCGCTTCGAGCTTGATTGTCTTTCTTGTGACTGCGGCTCCTGACTGACCGGAAGTCAGAGTTAACGATCAGAAGCTCTTAGTGTTAGTCTATGAGAGGCTCATTCTGGCCTCATAGACTTACATTCAGAAGAGACCTCTGGCTCACCCAGTAAACACTGTAACAGTCTAGCAGGTCACAACCTGCAGAGGACCAGGGCCAGTGGCAGCCGGATTTGCTCAGTAGCTACATGGCTGGGTAATGTTCATCCACCCTTTTCAATTTGTATAGAGACAGATCTGCAGCTCCCAGTCGTGGACACTATAAAGTTGAGTGAGCTGTAGTGTTCTGTTCTGAAACTAAGCATATCCTGCAGTGTGAACAGTTGCTGATTGGCAAGGGTCCACACCCGTACTGATCTGATATTGATGATCCATCCTTAGAATAGGGCATCAATTTTAAAGTATCAAACAGCCCATTTAATGACCGCCGTTAAAAGGCATATCGGCGGTCGTTAAGGGGTTAAAAAAATAAAAATCTTGGAAACACACAAAAATGACACTAGGACAAATGCAATATCAAGGATTTATCAAATGTCGAAAAATAATGTTGTCAGTTGGCCATGAAAAATGGGGCACATTGTGTCAAATTATAATAGATTGTGCTAAATAAAACATATGTACAACTGCTAGACATATTAGACAATTTTCTCTCTTACTCCATGCTTCGTTACATTATACCAATATTTGGTGCCAAATGAAAGGCTCACATCATTAACTTACTTAAAGGGGTTGTCCCAAGAACAAAGTACACTTTAATTAATAGATTTTGGAATAAAAATAAGTTTCACAATTAGATGTGTTAAAATCAGGGCTGGAATAGGAGAAGCTAGGGATCTGGCCCCCTCCCTGACATGTCACATGATCCCATTTAATAAATAATGTGATAGGTCATGTGAGTAATACACAGATGCTCTGGTACACATCTACAGATGAAAAAAGATGGAGGTAGGCAATTTTTTTCCTTATGTACAGCACTATACATAGCATAGCATACAAAATAGAGCAGGTCTGGGAGATTAATTTTCCAAGAGGCCCCATGACAGACCATGAGTGTTGTAGAGGCCGGACCAATTGGCTGAAATGAATTCTGTGCAATATTAATATTAACATATTAATTATAATTTTTTTTACATTAATTGTATGACTTAATATTGAGCATACTTAAGTATGCTGACATCCACGTATATACAGTATGAGCCCTCATATAGCTCCCTACATACAATGAGTCCCCACATAGCCTTGTAAATAAACAACAAAAGCAATCATGGGGCCTCTAAACATATAAACAATAACACATTTTTATTTATTTATTTAATTAGTTTAACCTCTTAATGACCGAGCCAATTTTGACCTTAATTGCCAAGATAAATTTTACAATTCTGACCACTGTCACTTTATGAGGTTACAACTCTGGAACGCTTCAACGTATCCCACTGATTATGAAATTATTTTTTGTGACATGTTGTTCATGATAGTGGTAAAAGTTCTTCAATATGATTTGCGTTTATTTGTGAAAAACATGGAAATTTGGTGAAAATTTTGAAAATGTCACAATTTTCAAACTCTTAATTCTTATGCCCTTAAATCAGAGAGATATGTTACTCAAAATAGTTATTAAATAACATTTCTCACATGTCTACTTTACATCAGCACAATTTTTTAAACAATTTTTTTGTTAGGAAGTTAGAAGGGTTAACAGTTGACCAGCGATTTCTCATTTTTCCAACAAAATTTACAAAATCATTTTTTAGGCACCACATCACATCACAAGTGACTTTGAGGGGTCTATATGACAGAAAATACCAAAAAGTGACACCAATCTAAAAACGGCACCCCTCAAGATGCTCAAAAACTGTATTCAAAAAGTTTATTAACCTTACAGGTGCTTCACAGGAATTGAAGCTATGTGGAAGGAAAAAACGAACAATTAATTTTTTTCACAAAAAATTTACTTTAGACCCAAACTTTTTTATTTTCACAAGGGTAACAGTAGAAAATGGACCACAAAATTTATTGTGCAATTTCTCATGAACATGCCGATACCTTATTTGTGGGGGAAATTTACTGTTTGGAAGCACAATAGGGCTTGGGAAGGAGACTTTTTCAATGTAAAATTTTCTGGAATACTTAGCGGATGCCATGTCGGATTTGGGGAGCCCCTGATGTGCCTAAAAGTGGAAACCCCCAACAAGTGACCACATTTTGGTAACTACACCCTTCAAGGATTTTATACAGGGGTATAGTAAGCATATTGAACCCACAGGTACGACACAGAATTTGATAACATTCGGTTGTCTTATTGAATATGTCGTCATTAGTGTTGAGCGCAAATGCTCGCTACTCCAGTTTGCATTGAGTATTCAAGTATGCACCGAATATCGCGCGTGCTCAAGTGGCACGGTCAAGTCCCTTGATACTCCGTTAAGTTAATGACAAACCTCAAAGGTAGAGTACACATGTAAAATAAAGTTTATACTGGAAAAAATACAATCACCCCCACATGTGTACATAGGACAAAATATGGGACATATCAGTAACATGAACAGTAAGAAAGAGGAAATGCCGAATTCAAAGCCCAAAATTGTGTGAAAGAAATTAACTTTTATTCATATTATGGACATAAACAAGTGAGGAGTTTTTTTTTGTCCCTACCCCCACCTAACTTGTTTATCTCCATAATTTGAATAAAAGTTAATTTCTTTCATACAATATTGGACTTTTGAATTTGTTTTTTTCCTCTTCTTATCCTTGACACTCCGTGCGCATCAGAGCACCCAATAAAAACTCGAGTAGTGAGCACTTGCGCTCAACACTAGCTGTCATATCGGGTTTTTTTTTTTACTTTTGAATAAAAAAAACAATTTTAACTCCAACGCTAACTCGAAGCCCAACTGCAAGGAATGGAAAAAAATATATACAGGTGATTCTCACAAAATTAGAATATCTTAAAAAAGTTAATTTATTTCAGTTTTTCAATACAAAAAGTGAAACTGATATATTATATAGAGTCATTACAAACAGAGTGATCTATTTCAAGTGTTTATTTCTGTTAATGTTGATGATTATGGCTTATAGCCAATGAAGCCAATGAAAACCCAAAAGTCATTATCTCAGTAAATTAGAATACTTTGTAACACCAGCTTGAAAATTGATTTTTAAATCCGAAATGTTGACCTACTGAAATGTATAGGAGATGGAGTATAGGAGATGGAGTCACATATAAAAAACTAATTAGTGACCCCACAGTACATATTAAAAAGCTCAACTTTTTGACCCTTAGGGGCAAATCCATGGGAATTTTGAACAAAAAAGAGTTCGAATTCATCCTAAACCGCTCTCCATAGAGGGCTGTTTTTTATCACATCCCAAAGCTTCATAAAAATACCACATGTCCCCCGGGCAGACCCATCATATCTGGAATTAATAGCTTGACAGCCAATTTATCTCAATATGTTGATACTCATTTACAGAAATGTATGGATGGGTCTGATACCAGCTTATCTTAAAGATACAGGCCATACCCTCCAAGTATTAGAAACTGTCCACTGGAAAAGTGGGTACATATTGGGGACACTTAACATAAAATCATTATATACAGTAATTAATAAAGAAAAAGGGTGTGAGGCTTCCTCCTACTTTCTTCATCGGCTGGGTACGTACAGCAATACTCAGATCAACTTCATCGTAGAGAGTATTAAATTTATTCTGGAACATAACTACTTTCTATATGAGGGTTAATATTATTTACAAACTTGGGGTACAGCCATGGGGACTCATTTTGCCCCAAGCTACGCTAACATATATGTATCCAAGTGGGAGGAGCTATATATTTATACAAACGGTAAACTACGTACTGGCTTGGCCCTTTGGTATCGGTTTATTGATTAAATACTCTTTGTATGGAATGGCTCACAATTGATTTGAATACATTTATTGCAGGTCTAAATGTGAACCATTTTTCGACTCGAATTTACTCCTACCTTAAGCACCAATAATATTAATTTTTTAGACCTTAACATTTTTGTGGATTCCAATCGCCTACTTACTAAATGCTTTCGGAAAGAGGTCAACTCAAACAGCTACATCCACATAACAAGCTGCCACCTACCAGTGTGGTTGACTAACATTCCGAAAAGTCAATTTACTAGGATTTGACGTAACTGCTCTAATATTAAAGATAACAACAGGGAAGCTAGTCAATTAACTCAGCAATTCCTTGAAAAAGGTTATACCATATCTTTATTGGAGAAGGCAAAAAAATGAAGTTGAGTCATCATCCAGAAGTACTCTAATTCATAATTTACCAACATCTGATTTAATACCCCTTAACCTTGAGAAACAGATCAAACAATTGGCATTTGTCACGCAGTATCATGCGGGACATAAACAATTCACACGGATTATTAAAAAACATTGGCCGATATTAAAAGGTGACAAAACCATAGGGGAACTCCTTCCTGCTCACCCAAAATTCGTCTATAGATGAGCACAAACATTGGGTGGTCTTATCGCCCCTACCACCAAAATGATGTGTGATGTGCCAGTTCACCCCCGGAGACCATTAAGTGAGACCGATTTAGGCTTTACCCGTGTGGAAGGTGTTACTGCTGCCTCAATACCTCTTTCAAAAAAACGCGACAGGTGTCTTTTTCAGACTCAAATGAGTCTAAAGTATTCATTATTAAGGATTAGATCACCTGCTTTAGTTCAGGGGTCATCTACTATATTAGATGTCCGTGTAATAAGCTATGCGTTGGTCGCACTAAGCACCGTCTCATGGAACGCATCAAAGAACATCTTAAAAATATACAAAAGGTTTCTTGTGACACCCTTTATCGCGCCACTTCAAAGATAAACATAAATGGTCTTCTAAAGAGGTTTTTTTCTGTGGCTTTCGAAAGGTGGCTCCGAATCCACGGGGCGGCAATTATATGGCAAAATGTCTCACATTGAATCCCAATGGATTTTTACGTTGGACTGTATGGCCCTTAAGGTCTCAATTATGACCTGGAACTGCATGCTTTCAAGTAGTTCCAAAAAATTATATTTTTTTACTGGATGCATCTTTATATTTCCGCTTTCATACCCTTGTTCCATTATGGAACCTCTGTTGGTGGCTCTACACATTATCATAATTTAATAATGCCCAGTATAACCATTAGGATGCATTTCTGTAAGGGCTTTATTGGATATCATATTCGAGCACATTATTAGTTAATTAATACATGGCTCAACAGATAAATCTTAAAGGGAATCTGTCAGGTTATTTTTATGTAGTATACTAACAGTACCCTGAAATAGGGCTTGGTCAGCCCTTTCAGGATATGTACTGTAACTTTTCTTTCTGTACGTGGCCCCGTTGTGTTGCTGTAAGATGAAAAATGTATTGTTTTGCGTCGGCAATTCAAGCATATGTAAATTGCAAATAAATATTCACCCTTTCCTTGCCCATAATCCCACCCAGCCCTCTGCACTGGCATTGCATCTGAGTCCTTGGAGTGGCTTCCTGCTCTCCTGCCCTGAGAGTGACAGCTGCAAAGAAACACATGCTGTAATGCTCATGTCAGGAGAGCAGATGGTAACTCAGCTGTCTGACTGCACCCAATTAGTGACGCCAGCCAGAGCACTCGTTCAGGGTAGCCTCCTGGTGGAGGAGTATTGTTCTCAATTCAGACTGTCGTCTGTCAAGGTGGGATGGAATGATGCAGCTTTACAGAGCATGTTCCTGGATGGATTGCTGGATTCTATAAAGGATATGTTGGTGCACCACTCACCGTCTCAAAGTCTGAAGGCCACCATGACTCTGGCCATGCATCTGGACAGAAGGAGATGAGATTGGTTATTTCACAAAGCCTCTGGTAGTTAGAGTAGTGCCATCTCCAGAACTTCCTTTGTCTCCGGGGAGGAGCCGATGCAACTGGGGAAGGTGGCCCCCTAACATGAGGAAAGACAATATTGCTGGTAGCATAGAGTAGATTGTGTCTCCTCTGTGGGCGGCTAAACATCTGGTGCAAGACTGCCCTCGTCTGAAACATCCGGGAAATGTCTGTGCCTATTTAGATCAGAGTCCTTTTACTAGGCGCACAGGTACCCCTGTTTAAAAATGTAATTTTTACCATTATATTGGCTTATCGGGATAGGAAGACAAAATGTTGTGCTTTTGTCGATTGTGGGGCAGAAGTAAATTTTTGGGATTTGTCCATGGCTAAGGCTTTGGAGATTCCCTTCAGGGCTTTGGAACCAATCATTAAACTTACCTCACAAGATAACTCCTTCTTTCTCAGTTTGTAGAAACTTATACTGATTGTACAGCATCTCAGCGGGCTTACACAAGGAAGAGATAACATTCTTGGTCCTTCAAATACTTTCAGCTCCCAATATTGACTGGGAAACTGGGGATGTCCTTGGGTTGGGGGAGGAGTGCAGGGGCAAATGTTTTCACTAGATTCCTCGCATTGGTATTCTCTGAAAAGGGGAACTTGGTTTTGCCTCACCATCGGTTTTGCCTCCCCATCAGCCCTATGATTGTGAGATACAGCTCATGGCCAATGCCCGACTACCAAAGGGTAGAATCTTTAACCTGTCTGAACCTGAGAGGGTAGCTATAAGGGACTATGTCAGAGAGAATGTATCTAAAGGGTTCATGCGGCCTTCTCACTCACCTGTGGGTGCTGGGTTCTTTTTTGTGACTAAAAAAGATGGAGGTTTAAGCCCATGCATCGACTACTGGGAGCATAATAAGATTACTGCAAAATCTAGTATCCTCTTCATTTATCGCTTACTTATTTAAAACAACTTTGGGGCACAGTGAGAAATAGTCTCACAGTGTAGAGGTGTTTTCACAGCAGTGAAATTCTCCTGTGAACTGCCTCTGCACCATAAGACTTTTTCTCACTGTGCTGGCGGTGATCTCAGTTGGCTTTCCCTCTGCAGGTTATCAAAATTACGTGGAAGCAATTTTTTTTATTTAATTCTTAATTTTACCCATGATGTATACAGCGGGTGCTGAATACAACTCCCATCATTGTAGCCTGGTTGCGTTGAGCTCAGGTAGACCAGGCGACAATGATCAGAGCTGTCTTCAGCACCTGGCGCCTGGGAACATCGCAAACTGCACCGTTATTTCACAGGCACCGGTATGTATCACACCGATGACACACGGATGTCATCCGTGTGTCATCAGTGTGCATGTGTAAAGGACGTTTTGCAACCTGTGCTGCTGATAAAAAAACTGACATGTCTGCGGGTTTTTAACACAAAGACACAGTCCGTGTGAAAACATGACTTGTGCACACCACCATTGAATGCAATGGGTGTATGTGTGTCGTTATTTACGGTCTCAAAAAAAATGGACCGCATACAGACATGAAAAACAACGGAAGAAAATGGGTACAGTCATTTGCAGATATTAAAGTGAATATCAATAGTGGAAGACAGGGCTGGACTGGCCATCTGGCAGTTCTGGCAAATGCCAGATGGGCAACATTACCTGCTATTATTGTGATGGAGCACAGAGCCACAGGCGCCGTCACTTTCTCAGGCAGGCCGCTGGCATCTCTTCTGCTGGGGGCCTGTTGGAGGCCGTCACATGCAGTTGACGTCGGTGGTGCAATGACGTCACTCCATCAGACCACCTTCGTCCGCTGAGACGGGACAGAAGAAGAGATGGATGCTGTGGAGGACATAAGGGTTAGGTGAGTATAAGGATATTTTTTGTATGCTGTGGGAGCCATAATAATACATGGGGGATGTTTGTGGGGGACCATAAAAATATATGGGTGCTGTTTGTGGGGGGACCATAATAATATATGTGGGGCTGTTTGTGGGTTGACATTATATTAAATGGGGGCTGTTTGTGTTGGACCATCATAGTATATAAGGGATGTTTGTGGGGAACCACCATAGTATATAGGGTTTTTTTGGTGACCATTATACTATATGGGGGCTGTTTGTGGGAGGCCATCATACTATATGGGGGACATGTGCATGTGCTTCCGGTGCGCACATGCACATCTACATCTCTCACCCTTATAAAAACATTATGTAATAATCAGGCTTGTCAACACTTGCCCCTTGTGGCTGGATCCAATCGAGATAATTAAATTATCATGATTTATACATTGGGGAAAATAAGTACGGTACTTGATTTTACTGACAATTTTGCAGTTTTACAATTTTTGTATTAGCTACTACTATACTCTCAATTTTCTACTGTATATATTACATGGTGCGTGAGGTACCCATATGACTGCTTTGGGTAGCTGTGTCTTTAAGGTTGTTTTTACTTTCATGATATTGGCTAATACCCTGTCCTTTTTAAAGGTAAAATTAAAAGTTATGTTTTAATAGAATCTCTCTATGCTTTAATACTGATATATTTTTCTGAGAGTCGCGGTTCTGTCAAACACTGATCAGCAAATTGGAATATCGGGTACTTGACCCATCAACGAGCCCAATGTAAGTCTATGGGAAAAAGCGAGCATTTTTGCCGCGATCCCCCCGAGGGTCCTTTAAAAGTCTAAAAGCATCTGTAAATGATGGGAAACACTGCTCAAATGACACGGGAATATCATGGGAAATGCCCTGGAAGCATTTCTGACTCCACAGGTCACAGCTGTGAGAAATGTTGTCAGAGTCTTACGCCATTTTTACAGGCGCACCAAAAAACATACAAAAACTAAACCAAAATAGATTTTCATGGGAAATAAAGTCAAGGAACATCCTTTCCAGGCTAATGACTTTTATATAAGGCAAAAAATGGACCCAAAGTAAAAATGTCCCTCCACCAATTTGTCTATGTTCACATGTAGCGTTTTTTATGCGTTTTTCAATTTTACCATTGCTTTCAACCAATACAAATGCATTTACTGTGAAATGTAATTGTAGCATTTAACAACCTTAGCTGGCCATATGGTGTGTGACACATCATCAAACACATCTTGTTTTCATTTATGAAGGAGGGACTCTTAAAGTCACAAAGCCAATTTTTTTAGGGGCATCAGTCGGCATTAACTATTCTTAATTGCCAATATTAAACAGTGGGTCATCCTATACTGTTATTGCCTATGCACTGAGTGGCTGGGCTGCCAAAAATTGGGACGCACCCCAATACCCCTTTGATGAGACGTACAGGAGGGCCTCATGAAAAAGTGTTCCAATTATAAGAAAATTGGTCTCCCATAGTGTTAGCCTTTGCATTAAATGCAAGTCCTGCCCTGCAGCAAAGTAACATGCACACCCAATAAGCCTTTGAAACCCAGGCACTGGATGGCCACAGGTAAACCAAGTTCACTTACTCTTTTGCCACTGCCATACTGTTAGCTCATGCATTGAATGCAAGGCGGGCCCTGCATCAAATTCAAACGCACGCCTATAAGCCTTTGAACCCAAGTACTTGATGACTACCTGAAAGCATTCTTCCTATTAATTTTTTACTCCCATATTGTTTGGCTATGCAGTAATAGTTGAGCCTGAAGACCCGACCATTGCAGTATTGACGCTAAAGACCCTGCGTTTAAAATGGCATTGTTGACGCGAAGTACCGGCAGTGGACATTGCAGTGTTTATGCTAAAACCCGCGGTGGACAATTGCAGTGTTGACACTGAAGAACCTCAGTGGAAAATTGCACTGTTGGGGGTTAAAAACCCTCATTGGCAATTGCTGGGTGAGTAAAAGGCCCCCTTTTATTTTCAGGTTGGGGAAAAAGGGCATAGAAAAAAAGGCATTGTTGAAGAAAAATAAAAACCAAAAAAGTTACATTTTAGGAAGGGGGGTTTCCCTACTATTTGCCTATCATTAAAAGGGAAGGATGCCCCAAATTTGGCAACCAAAATACTTGAAAAGACGTGTATGAAGCCTCCTAAAAATCAGTTTCCCTTTTAAAAGGGCGGGTCTCCTATATTTTTAATCCCAACACAAGTGCTGGCGAAAGACTTTTTCCCCGGGGGGGGCCCAAAAACCACTGTTTAATAATTTTTTTTTTCGGACATCTAAAAAACATTTTCAAAACAATTTTTGGGTGTGCCTGTTTTCACGGGCCTTTCCCCCCCCGGGTTTTTAGTGGTGGGGTCTAAAAATGACAGGAATAGTCGCAAAAAAGGTTTCCCGTTTAAAAGAGGGGTCCCCCAACTTGTAATGCAATACTAAGTGCTGGCGAAAAATTTTTTACCTGGGGGGGACTCAACCGACTGTTAAAATATTTGTCTTAGGAAATCCAAACACCCTGACAAAAAAAGTGGGGTTTATACGGAACACGGTCCCCTGGGGTTTAAAGGTGGGTAGGAGAGATGTGGGTAGGGCCCCTGCAAAAAGGGGTTTCCCTTTAAAGGAGCGGGTTCCTATTTTTTAATGTATCACTAAGGAAGGCGAAAAACATTTTCCCGGGGGGGCACAAAACCGACGTGAAAAATTTTTTTTTACGGACACCCTAAACACCCAAAAAAACAAATAGTGGTTTTCATCCGAACAGGTCCCCCGGTGACGGGGTGGGGGAAAAGGGGCTGAAAAACTTTTTCCCCTGGGGCCCCCCAAACATAGATTAAAATTTTTTAAAGGGTCAAAAACCCTTTTGAAAAAATTTCTGGCTTTTAAAACACAGCCACGGTCCCCCGGGGTTCTAGGGGGGAAAAAGGGAGGATGGGAAAGGTAATAACCAACCAAAATAGCCAAAGCAGGAAGGTTTTCCCAGTTTGGGTGTGGAGGGCATGGTAATAAACTAACAAAAAAATACATGTTTGGGGTTAGTTTCCTTTTTATCTTGGGGGGTTGACAAAAGCCCCCAAAAATCCGGCCTTGTTCTTTTTAAAGAGCAGCCTGTCACTTTTTTTTTTGAAGGCGGATGCCTTATCTTTGTTATTCCACCACCGCAAAAAAGCCCGCCTGACAAAACCTGCGGCAAGGCAGGCCAGGACCCCAAGGTTAGGGGCCAGTTCATCCCCGTGTCCAGCTTGGTACCCAAAAATTAAAAGGCACGAGGATCACGGAGGACTTTTGGTGGTCGCAAGGCTCCTTTAAAATCCCCCAAATTTTTCCGGGGCCTTTTGAAACTCCCAAAAAACTCTGGGCCAGGGCGTGGGAGGGTCTGAGAAAATTCCCCCGTACTTTGCCGTTTTCCCCGTTTCGGAAAAGTATTGGGGGCTCTCCCCCTCTACCCTTTGGTTGGCCCAAGAACGTGACCCTGCAGCCAGCTTTTTAGAGGGAATTTTTTCGAAAATTTTCCCCCAAGGGGCCCCCGGTTTTCTGCATTTTTTTAAACAGGTTCCATCCCAGGTCGACGGGGGCCGGGGTTTTCCCCTATTTTTAACCCAGTGTGGGGTCAGCAGTGAAAAACCCTGCCAAAGCACTTTTCAAGTCGTGGTTAAGTGTACTTTCCCTGTAACTGCATTGTTGAGGGCATGGGTAATTTTGTGGGATACGTGCTTGTGTAACCGGGCGGCACAATGAAAAATTGGCAGGGGGGACAGGTACCTTGGGACGGCCGCCATTTAGGTTGGGAAAGGTTCGGTCTCCACGACCTAAAAGGCAACATTTGCAGGAAAACAGAGAGAAATGGGAAAATTTGGCTGGGCCTTTTGAGGCTTTTCTGGTTTTTCCGCTTTCTTTTCCCAAAGACTGGGGTATGGAAAAAATGAAGGCTGCACGGGGCAAGGCGTGGATGCTTGCGTGGGGGGTGTTGAGTGTGTTCAACGACAGGTGCAGGGAGGAGGGACATGCAGGCATTGGGGGAAGGGGGGTTGGTTTCCTGCAAAAAAGGGGGAAAAAGCGGTGGGTCCCGCAACAGTTCGGGGTCGGGGGGTTTAGCTAACAGCGGGTGTTTTGCTGCATGTGCCTGATCATGCTGGGGGGGGTCAGGCGGGGAGTTTGCACCTCTTTTATGGGGGGCATGGCGGGGGGGCAAATGGCCTTTTTTTTTTGGGTTTTGGGGAGAGTCTTTAAAAAAAAAACGATTTGGGAAAAAAAAGAACGGGTTTAATACAATTCCCCTCGTTTGGTGTTTGGGGAAAAGGTTTTCCCGCCTCCCAGGCTTTTCCCCGCCTGTTTTGGGCTTTTCCCCCCCTCCCTGTGGCTGCTGTCCTCGCTCGCATGCCTCCGCCATTTTGGGGGCAGTTACTATATAAAACCCCCCCTCCTGTATGTTACGGTTTGCTAGGAGTGCAGGAAAAAAAAAAAACCCCAGAGCAGTTGGAATCTAGGGGTTGCGTACCTGACTAACCACGAACTAGGGCAGCCGTGGGCTTCCCCAGTTGGTCCTAGCGCCTGTCAAGCCGGGAAACAACTCACCTAAAGATGAAATAGGAAAGCTATCTGCCCCGTAGCAGAACCCCCAAAAAATAGAAAGCCCCCAAACATGTAATGGCGGTTGACAAGAGGAAATACTGACCGAAAGAAAATAGTTGAGAAACGCTGGGGGGCCCCAAAAATCAAAAGAAAAATACAGGAAGGGACTTACTGCAACCCAGAAAACCCTGAAAAAACCCCAACTCTACAATTTTTTAAAAAACACCGAGATCCCGCCTTCCCCCCTAAATTAGTTCTTGGTGTAACAAAACAGCAGCCACTGAAAAAACTGGAAAAAAAAAAAAGTACAAAAACCAGGGGCGGATAAACTGAGGGGGAAAAAACCCCCGGGGGGACCCAAAAGGGCCCCCCACAGAGTGCGGACCAAATGAAAAAATATGCAAAAAAAAAAAAATAAAAATTGTTTATCTGTAGCAGAAGATGCAGACACGACACAGAAAGGTACAAGGGAAACTGGAAGAAGGTTTAGACCAAAAATTGTCACCGGAACCCTGAGGGAAAATGTTCCCTTAAAAAGACCAATCAGTAACCCTGTTCCCAGTCCTCCAATCCCACTAGTAGCTTGTCCCCACCAGAGGGGCCTTTCAGAACCAAAACCCCCTTAAAAACATCCCCCCCCCTTGAGGAGGGGTCCCCGAACCCCCTCATCTGAGCAACCAGGTCGGTCAGGAGAGTTCTATGATACGCACGGATAAGTCTCTAGCTGGATGTCCGAAAAAAAACCCCCAAGATTATCTTCTCCCCAAACCTTCCATTTAACCAAATTACTGGAGTTTCGTCTAGAAAAACGAAAACCCCAATTTTTCTAAACCACTACCAGATTCCCAAAACCCAAAACAGGGTCAGGAGGCACAGCAGCGGAACCACGGCTCAACAAACCTTTTAAAAACAAGGCTTGTGGAACAGTTTGGATTTTTAAAAATGTCCCGGAAAAGAAGCAAACGAAAAAAACAGGTTTAAATTTTCCCAGTTTAAAGGGGTCAATGAACTGCTAAATTTGGGGAGATTTTCCCCTCATAGGAATATTCTTTGAGGAAAAACAGACCAAGTCCCCACTTTAAACCGGGCCACACCCTAGCCTTTTTGCAACCGCTGGGTTTTTTCCCCCGAGAGAGGGACAACCCCCCCACTCCCGGGCCCCAAAAAACGTGCTAGCTAAACAACAGAGTCAACCCGGGGCAACAGAAGCACCGTCTGTCCTGAAGAAAAAGGGGTGAAACCCAAATTACGGGAAAAATGGAGACACAAAGTGGCAGAGCTCCCCCATTATTTAAAGAAACAGCCAAAGGCAAAAAAGGCCCAGTCTCCTATCAGCAACACAAGCTTTTTGATAAGTCCCCATGTCTGGTTTGTTTTCATTTGACCTTGGGGCGGGGAAATCCCCAGGGAAAGCAATTTAAAACCCGTTTAGAAAAAAAAAACCTCCAAAAAATGGAAACAAACTGGACTCCTCTGTCAGACACAAAATTCTCAGGAATGCCCCCGTAACCCCAAACCCGGCTGAAGGAAAACGGCACCAATTCAGAGGAGGAAGGCAATAGGTAATGGCACAAAAAACACTTGGAAAACCATCACAAAAAACCCAGTGTGGTCATTCTCTGAGAAACAGGAAGTCGGGGAAAAAAATCCATAAATTGGGCCGGGGTCTGGGCACAGGCAATGGGGTAACAAAAACTAGAGCGGAGAAAAGGTTGGGGGCGGGAGAAGCCCCCCGGACTGCAAAATTCCCCCGTTTCGCGAGACAAGGTGGCCCCCAAAAAAAGGGCCGACAAAAAGCTTGGGACCAAAATTCCCGGGACCCCCCCCAAGGGAAAAATAATTCGACCCAACTCTTTTCATTTGGCCCCGGACAAACAATTTTTCCAAAAGGGCACCCCCGGGGGCCTCCCCTGCACCCTCCAGAGAATTAAAAAGGGCAGATGGGGGAAAGAACTCCCCTCCTTCAAAAAACGAGGGATCAGATAGCTAGGAGAGTCCCAAGGAAATCCTCGAGGGGCATCCCCCTTTCCCCCCCCCAGTGCCCGGAAAAAGGAAAAATAAAATTAAAAGTGTGAAAAAAAGGCCCCCGGCCCCGTCTAGGGTTGAGTCGTTGGGGGATTCCAAAAAAAAATTTTATGGCCCCAAAGGGCCACCACTGATGTTTGGTCCCCCCAGAAAAGTCTCCACTCTTCAAAAAACCCATTTGGGGCCAAAAACCCCAATTACCCACGTCATAATTCGTTCATAGGGAAAATTTTGAAGAAAAAGGGGCAAGGGTTACTTTTAAAGGGGCCCCGGGTCTTTTGGGACAAACGGGAACCCCCCCCCTTTTTTGAGGCATCAACCCCATGAAATGGCAGAAAAAACATCAGGCGCCGGTTTTGAACGGAGCAGAAGTGAAAAATCTGCTTAATTCCGAAAAGAGGACTCCTAGGAGGCCCCTTTTTCCCCTCAGAAAAACCCTTTTTTGGCAAATAGTTAAGGTTTTTAACAAACAGAAAATTCCAAAAAAAACGAAAAAATTGGCCCCAAAACCCAAAATCTCTGAAGAGCCCCTTTTAAGTGGGGTTGGGGCCCCAAACCAGGGCCCGAAAACCTGACCGGGCCATTTCATAAAGATGGGGACAAAAAAATCCAGAAATGAATCTTTGTCGCCAAAAAAGACACTTTTATCCCCCTTACAACAGAAATTTTTTCTCAAAACGGGTACAGTTCGAAAAGTTCCTAGAGTCCCAGTATTAGAAAAAATCAAAAAAACATCCAAAAAAAAAAATCAGAAAATTTTCCCCCAAAAACCCTGAAAATGTCATTCGAAGGCGGAAGACGGAAGGGCTTGGAGCCCAAAGGGCCCACAAGGACCAAAAACCCTTCAGGGGGTTAATGCCCCCTTTTTCCATTCATCCCCCCGCTTAATGCAATGGTTTTTCGCCCCCTGAGGTCAAGCTTGGTAAACCAAGTGCGTTTTTCACCCCCCAAAAAAAAGGGCAGAAAAAAGGGAAGGGGATTGATTTTTCCAGTAAATTTTTAAAAGACGATAATCAAACCCGGGGCCCAAAAAAAAAAATCTTTTTTGGCCCAAAGAAAAAAAAGGCACTAAAAGGGGAAGAGGAGGTTTTTTGACCCTTTCCCCTTATTCCCCGATATAAGCCCCCCTAGCGTCATGTTTAGGTAAAAAAAGTTAAAAAGGCGACCTTAGGGAATTTATAACCCCAAAATTTAATAGCGCCCGTCATATTTCCCATGGGGAGGGGAAGGAGCAGATTTAAATTTCGCTAAACACCCCTCCAAAAAATCAACAAAAAGTCCGGAAACCCCAGCCGGGGGGGGGGCAGAAAAAACGGGGGTGTTGGCACTAAAACTTTTGGGACCCCAAAAGGTTACAGACCCCCAGAAATTTTCCCAACCCCAAAAAGGATTTGAGACTGAAAACCAGGGAAACCCAGCACCATAATGTCATGCCCCTTATAAAACCCCCAAAAATTTGCAGCCCCCCGGGGGTAGGGTTAAACCCCATTATCCCTGGTAAAAAAACGGGGGGTTTTTTTCACCCCAAAGGGGGGGGAAATCGACCCCCCCAAAAAAAAAAAGCTTTGTAGGGGGTTTAAGGAAAACCCACAACGTTAGAAAATCATTTTCCCTCGGTTTAAGCTGCCCAAAAATCAAGAAAAACCTGAGCGGAAAAAGGGGGCCGGAGCTATCAGGTGACATTTAAAAAAAAAACTTATTTTTCCCAAATCCCAAAACAACTGAGCGTGAAAAAAAGTCTTCCCCGCTTGGGGGGACGAAATGCATGAGAGGCCCCACCACAGTGAAACCCAACCCCCTTGCGCTTTCGAAAATCAAAACACTGTCCCCCGAAAACCCCTCCATCACAGCATGGGCTGGGAGCGGGGCCCCAAAAGGGAACCCCACCCAGGGATTTCTGTACCCAAATTTAATTTAATCCCAATAATGAAAATTAAAAAAGGGAAAATTAATAAAATTTTTAAATTTTTAAAATTTAAAAAGGGGGAAAAAGGGGTTTTTTTAAAGGGAAAAATTCCCCAATATAATAATTAAATTTAAAAAAAGGTTTTTTTGAATAATTTGGCCCTTTAAAAAAAAATTTAAAAAATATAAATATAAAAAATTTGGGAAAAAAAACCCAAAAATTTTTAAGGGGAAAAAAAAAGAGGCTCGCCTGAATTGTTTTAAAAAACTTTTTAAAAAAATTTTAAAAATTTGAAAAACTATTAAAAAAAAATTGGAATTGGGGGGGCCCCAGGGAATACACAAAACCCCTCAGTGGGAATGATCCACAAAGGGCCCGGGGGGAAAATTTTCAAACCCATTGGGAAAAAGCCCCCCCCAAACACCAGAGTACCCAGGGAAAAAAAAAAAAAAAAAAGCAACAACAGAAAAAATCCGACCTTTTTTTCCCCAAAAATTTTTTTTCCCTTTTTGAGTACCCTTTCCAAAAATTTTTGGCCCCGGGGTTTCTTTAAGTTACGGACGAAAGGGTGCAGGGAAAAAAAGGGAAATACACCCGAGCATTGGGGAAAAAAGAGTTGCCCCGACCCCCGACTAAAAAAACCCCCCCCAAAAATAGGGCAGCCCCTGGGGGTTTTACGTTGGGGCCCAACGGGGCCCCGTAAAAACCTGAGAAAATAAAAAACCAAGAAAAAAAAGGAAAAAAATTGCCCCGTAGCCCAAAACCCCCAAAAAAAAAAAAAAGCCCCCCCAAATGTAATGGCGGTTTGACAAGAAAGGAAAAAAAAGAACAGAAAAAAAAAAGTTGCCAAAACTGGGGCCCAAAAATAAACTAAATAAAAAAAAAAAAGGAAAGGGGGATTACTGCAACCCCCCAAAACCTGGGAAAAAAACCCCCCCTACAATTTCAAAATTTACCTGAATAACGCCCCCTACCACCAAATTAGTTCTCTGGTGAACAAAAACCCCCCCACCACCCAAAAAAAAAGGGAAAAAAACAAAAGTACAAAAAAAGTGGCTGGGGGCTAAACTGAGAGGGCAAAAACCCCCCCGGGGGGCCCCCGAAGGCCCCCACCCAAGTGCAGGCCCAAAAAAAAAAAATATCCAAAAAAAACCCAAAAAAAGAAATTGTCTTATCTGTAGCCGGGGGATGCAGACACGACCAGCGGCTACAAAGGGGAAATAAAAAAAAAGGGTTCCCGACCCCGAAAATTTTTATCCCCGGGAACCCTGAGGGGGGAAAAGACTCCCTTATATAAGCCCCAAACAGTAACACCTGATTTTCCCCGTCCTCCCCCAACCTCACTTCCCCCTTTAACCACCAGGGAGCCCTGCCAGAACTCATCTCAAACCCATTCACAAAAACCCCCCCTTCCATTCCACACCCCCCTGGTCCTTCTTTGACTTTCTGGCAATTGTGTCTCATCATGTCCACCTCTTGTGAACTTCCCACCGCCCTTTTCGTGTGAACGTGGCGCTCAAAATTTGGGCATCGTCAGCACTCGTTTGCCCCGCTTAAAGGGCCGGGGGGAGAGGCCCAAAATCTATAATTTACAACTGAACAGCTCTTCAAGTGTCGTTATGTTTTGGGTAGCTGGGAGAGCAGGCAAAAAAAGGCTTTTCACCAGAGGGGTTGGAATCTACTTGATTAAAAGTCCCTGACTAACCACCACAACTAAAGGCACCCGTGGAGGTACCTCTTTGGGTCCTAGACCCCTCGTCAACCCCTGGAAGCAAAATCACCTAAAGTAGAAAGGGAAAAAATATCCCCGGACAGACCCCCAAAAAACGGAAACCCCCCAAACATTAATGGCGGTTTTTGACAAGAGGAAATACAGCACGCAGAAAATATATGAGCAAATTGGGGGCCCCAAACTTCCCAGAAAGAAAAGGTAGGAAGGCATTACTGCAAACCAAAAAAAAACCCAAAAAAATACCAACCCCAATTGCAAAAAAAACCCGA
Organism: Oophaga sylvatica; assembly: GCA_033576555.1. Lineage (NCBI taxonomy): Eukaryota > Metazoa > Chordata > Amphibia > Anura > Dendrobatidae > Oophaga > Oophaga sylvatica. The sequence goes on from JARQOD010000001.1 coordinate 740,248,136, forward strand.
GATCACAGACCTCTCCCCCCAAATTAGTTCTCTGGGGTAAAAAAACAAGCGCAAACCACTGAAAAAAACGGAAAGGAAATGAACAAAAAAACAGTGGTCAATAAAAGAGAGGAGCACAAGCCCCGGAGGGGCCTGGCGACCCCACAGAAGTGCAGGACAAAAAGCAAAAAGCAAGCACAAAAATAAAAGCAAAAAATATCTTTTGTTAGCAGAAGATGCAGGAAACACAGCGTTCCCGAAAACCCGGAACCAAAGTTTTAGACAAAACAATTGCACCCGGAAACCTGTGGGGGGAACCTCCCCTTTTAAAAAGACCCTGAAAAAACCTGATTGCCCAAACTTCACAATCTTCATTGAATGTTCTACGTTTTTTAAACCGAGGGAGCTTCGCCCCAATTTATTTCTAACCATTCACAACGACCCCGCCTTGAGGAGGGGTCACCCAACCCCCTTTGGGCAACCAGGCGTTCGGATGGCTTGTGGGGT
>JARQOD010000001.1:740248721-740318158 GCA_033576555.1 Oophaga sylvatica
AGCTATCTATTCTGAGTGTTCTCGCTGTGAATTTATTGTAGTTGGTAGAATAAATTTTGTGGTTCCTTTGAGATGTGCACATAATACTCGGACAGCATACGCATGCTTCAATTTTTTCCTCAGTCCGATTAGAGCTGAGGAAAAATTCGCAGATGATTACAGACTCATTTAATAACATTGGTCAAAGTGTAATGCGATGTTTTCTTGCATTGCACTCCTCCATATTATACGCCAGTGTGAGCCAGCCCTTAATGAGTTTTCATTAGTAGCATTTTGGAGTACATGTGACTTTTCTTGCTTTTTACAACCTTACTATTATTCTGGGTTAATACAATTATATCAGTGTCAAATTTATAATATTTTGGTTTACACTATTTTGCACAATTACATTTTGTTTAATAAAAAATTATGATATGAGAAGCATTCTATAATATGAATCATGCTCATAATATGAGAACAAAAAACTTTTTAATTTTTCAATGACTGAGCTATGTGGAGAGTTGTTTTTTCTAGGATGGCTTGAAATTTTTATTGGTATAATTTTGAGCCACATATTACCTTTTGATCACTTTGGAGGTTTTTGGGAATCTTGATAAAGAAAAAGTGATATTGAGCTATTTTATCAATTAGCTGGAAGGGGTTAACTTTCAGTGGCGAGCTTATTTATTGTATATTCAGCAGTGCCTAATTCGGAATGAAGACACCTGGAAACATGGTCCATGTACAGATTGTGCTATATGGACTTATGGCCGGCCTTACCTACATGTGACCAGTGCGGTTGCACAGGGTGCCGGACGACAGACATCAGAGGGGCACCGCAGGGTCTAAGTAAGGCCGGGTCACACTAGCATAGAACACGGACGAGTGCTATACGATAAAATATTGCATAGTACTCGGACCAGTGTTAACCAATGGGGCTGCTCACATCACCATTTTTTTTCTTGGGCAAATTCAGTGTGCGTGTCAAACTGCAGCATGCTGCAATTGGCACCGAGATTCGGGAGAGTCTCGGCTCACTTGCACCCATATAAGTCTATGGGTGCAAGTGACACGGCGCACATCGCTCGTCATATCATCCGAGTCCTGTGCGATATACGCCGACCCCGGCAAATGGAGGAGATAGAGAAATTAGTTTCTCTGCCTCCTGCTAGAGGCTCGGAGCACAGTACCATGACACGAGGGCACGCAGCAGAGCAGGAGCCGAGGGTCATTAGCATATCGCATCTGATGCTCTCGCATCGGATGCCATACACTAGTGTGACCCTGACCTAAGGGTTCGATCCCACTTGCGTATAAAAAAAATTGTTCCCATTCTCGTCCAGGAGAGTGGGACAATTTTTTTCTCACTAGTCATCCGTGTGCTGTCTTAATGCAATTAGGTTTTTTACTCAGCAGTAGAGTTGAGCGAAACAGGTCGGTCAGATTCATAAGTCGCCGACTTTCGCCATTGTCGGGTTTCGCCGAGCGAAACCCGACCATAGCGTAAAGTCGGACATGCGTTCGGCAAAACAAGCGCCAAAGTCGGTTTTCCCATAATGCTTGCAGGCGCCTTTTTTCAGCCAATGAGCAAGGACGTACACTGTGGGCAATGAGATGACATGGTCAGCGTCCACCACCATCTTAAAGAAGGGCATTGCAGTGATTGGCTTGCTTTGGGGGGGCATCATAGTGTCTATAAAAGCCCTGACCGCCGACCGCCATTTTACTTCTGCCGATCTTAACAGTAGGGAGAGGTTGCTTGCTGTTTTTCAGTAGGGAGAGAGTTAGGGCTGTAAAGAGAAGTTCTTATGTGCTTGTGCTGAGAGCAATTGTGCTGTACAGAAAGTGTGCAGTGACAGGGGAGGATTTTCTTGTGTGCAGCAGCGCTGGTTATTAGGCTGTATTGCTGTGTGTACACTGCTCTGCAGACTGCTTTCAACACAGCACTAATACTTTTATTCTTTTTTTCTGCACAGTTACCGAGCGTTCATTTTTTCCCACACCGTATAGAGCTGTACGCTCCTCACACACTACCGTGTACCGGCTGGTATCACAGACAAATACATGCTGACTATCTGTGTGTGACTCCGGAAATATATACGGAGATTTAAATTTTCCCCTACACTGTATACAGCTGTACGCTTGTGATACAGTACCGTTTTTCTACTTTTTGTATTATGGTCAAATCCATACTGAGTGAGCGTCTGTGTGTGACTCCGGAAATATATACGGAGATTTAAATTTTCCCCTACACTGTATACAGCTGTACGCTTCTGATACAGTACAGTTTTTCTGCTTTTTGTATTACGGTCAAATCCGTACTGAGAGAGCGTCTGTCTGTGACTCCGGAAATATATAAGGAGATTTAAATTTTCCCCTTTACGGTATACAGCTGTTCGCTTCTGATACAGTACCATTTTTCTGCTTTTTGTATTCTGGTCTAATCCATACTGAGTGTTATGATCTGCTACAAGCACTAAGGAAAGATGGGAATTCTGTCCCTACAATAGAACTAAGCTGGATCCCTACGATGTAACGGGGAACCTGATCCTGCGACCAGACCCGCTAAAGTCCTCAGCTAGTCTGAACGAAGACCTATAGTTGTGAGGGAGGAATCCCTACAAGATCTAGGGACTGGGAGAAAAGGTGGACACCTCCTAACAGAAATTGTAGCAGGAAAAATAAAACAGAAAACAAATTACTTAGATCCTAAGATCAAGCAAAACTGACTGAGTAAGGCACCTAAGCACCCGGCTAGCTTAAGAGTAGATAATACAATGAAGTCCAGCAAAGCCAGAAGGGCGGAGCCAGACTAAATAGGGAAAAAAGGTCATGTGACCAGCAAACTGAAAAAACCTAACAAGAGGGTTCTAACAATACCCTCCCTTCTAAGAGGATCCTCCGGATCCCCTAGGACTTAGGCTTATCCGGAAACCTCTTGTGAAACGCTCTGACAAGTCTAGACGCAGAAACATCATCCGCCCTCACCCATGAGTTATCCTCGGGTCCATAACCCTACCAAGCAACGAGGTACTGCAAACTCCCTCTATACCGTCTAGAATTTAGGATGCGAGAAATCTCATATTGCCCGTCCTCCACCACCTAGGGAACAATGGCCGAGACGTCTCCATCTGAGACCTCAGCTTTTTTCAAGAGAGAAACATGAAATACCGGATTAATCTTCCAGGAGGTAGGAAGCTCCAACTTAACAGCAGATTGGTTAATAACCTGAAGTACCTTAAAGGGCCCTACAAACTTAGGACCCAATTTCTTAGACGGAATCTTCAAGCGCAGATTCTTAAAGGACAACCAAACCATGTCACCAATAGCAAACAAAACCTCTTGTCGTTTTCTATCAAAATACACTTTGGATCTTTTGTTAGCTTCCTGAAGATTACCACGCCCATCAGTCCAAACTCTCTCCAAAACACCAGAAAAATTCTCCTCTTCAGGTACAGCTGATCCCAACTTGTAAAATGACCCAAACGACGGATGTCTCCCAGTACAACAAAAAAAAGGCGAACAACCAGCAGAAGCGGATGTATGGTTGTTAAGAGCAAACTCAGCAAGTGGCAGAAACTCAGACCACCCCTCTTGATTATCAGTCACAAAACAACGAAAGAACTGCTCAACATCCTGGTTTTTCCTTTCTGTCTGGCCATTAGATTCAGGATGATATCCGGATGAAAATGACAAATGAACTCCCAATCTGTCACAAAAGGCGCGCCAAAAACGAGCCACAAACTGAGGTCCCCTATCGGAAACAATGTCAGTAGGAACGCCATGTAGTCTGACAATTTCCTTGACAAAGGCCTTAGCGAGAGTCTTAGCGCAAGGCAGTTTGATGAAAGGAACCAAGTGACACATCTTGCTAAAACGGTCCACGACCACCCAGATGACAGTGAAACCCTCAGAAGGGGAAGGTCAGTAATAAAGTCCATAGCCAAATGTGTCCAAGGTGCAATAGGGACCCCCAGAGGGCAAAGCAACCCTGCAGCAGGAGTATGAGAAGACTTAGATCTAGCACACACCGTGCATTGACGCACCCAATTAATGACTTCCTTCTGCCATCCAGGCCACCAAAAGCTGCGACCCACAAGTCTCTTGGTCTCAGAGATTCCAGGATGACCTGCCAACCGAGAGTCATGACATTCAACAAACAAATCTCTCCTCAGGGTGCCAGGCACAAACAACCTCCCATGCGGCGTGTTAGATGGGGCATTCTCCTGTGCTTTAAGAATCTCATCTTCCAACACAGAGTCCAAAACAGCAATAACAACCCCCTCTTGCAAAATGTTTTCCTCCTCCTCAGTACCCACCATAGGAGAAAAGCTGCGAGACAAAGCATCAGCTTTAACATTTTTAGTACCTGGGATGTAAGTAACGGTAAAATTTAACCGCGAGAAAAACAGTGCCCACCTAGCCTGACGGGCATTCAAGCGTTTGGCAGCATCAAGGTAGACCAGATTTTTATGATCGGTGAAGACTTGAACGGGAAATTCCGCTCCCTCCAAAAAATGACGCCAGTGTTCAAATGCGAGTTTAATTGCCAACAATTCCCGATTACCGATATCATAATTTAGTTCAGACTCAGAAAATTTCTTTGAAAAAAAAGCACAGGGATGTACTCCATCCGTCTTTTCCTGAGACAACACCGCGCCAACCCCCACAGAAGAAGCATCAACCTCAACCAAAAATGGTTTAGTCACATCAGGCTGCGTAAGGATGGGAGCAGAGCTGAACTTCTCCTTTAGTAACACAAAAGCCTCAATGGCCTCAGTAGTCCACTGAACCGCATCAGCACATTTCCTGGTGAGATCGGTCAGAGGTTTGGCAATCACAGAAAATTTTTTAATTAATTTTCTATAATAATTGGCGAACCCCAAAAACCTCTGTATTGATTTCACACCAATAGGTCTAGGCCAATCCTGCACAGCTTGCACTTTCACCGGGTCCATCTCAAAACCTTCACTGGAGACAATGTAGCCCAAAAAACTAAGTCTCTGTACAGCGAACTCACATTTTTCTAGCTTGGCAAAAAGTGAATTATCACTCAGTAACTTATTTAGACTTGAGAGTCCTCAGTGGTTGATACCTTTTAATGGCTAACTGAAAAGATGGTAACAAATTGCAAGCTTTCGAGACTACTCAGGTCTCTTCATCAGTAACTGTAATACTTCACGCACACTTCTCCAATGAGACTCCAAATCCGGTGAATAAATCAAAATGTCATCCAAATACACAACCACACTTCTGCCGATCAAAGGTCTAAGGATGTCATTAATAAGATTCTGAAAAAATGCCGGAGCACTGGAAAGCCCAAAAGGCATAACCAGATTCTCAAAATGACCCAGTGGAGTGTTAAACGCAGTCTTCCATTCATCCCCCTCCTTCATGCGCAACAAATTGTATGCCCCTCGAAGATCAATTTTCGAGAACCACTTGGCCCCCACTAACTGGTTAAACAAATCAGGAATCAATGGCAGTGGGTAAGGATTGCATACAGTGATTTTATTAATCTCACGAAAGTCTAGACAAGGCCGTAAACCGCCGTCCTTTTTTTTAACAAAAAAAAATCCAACCGCCACAGGAGACTTGGAAGGCCTAATGTAACCGGCGGCCAAGCTTGTCTGTATGTATTCCTCCAAAGCCTTTCTCTCAGGAATAGTCAAATTAAATAAACGACTTTTAGGAAGAGTTGCTCCAGGGACAAATTCAATTGCACAATCATAATCTTTATGAGGAGGCAATACCTGCGATTCCTTATCAGAAAAACTTTCCAAAAATCCTGAATAGGTACAGGTAACTCCCCCTTAACTACAGCAGCAATACGCCCGTTACAACACTTGTCATAACAAATAGGACTCCAGGACTTAATTTCATTGGTAGACCAATCCAGTACCGGATTGTGCAATTTTAACCAAGGTAACCCCAAAATCACCGGTGAGGGCAAATTATTCAAAACTACCAAATCCAAATTCTCTTGATGAACACCATTAATAGTAAGAGGAAATTCACAGATATGGTGAGTAACATTTTTCAAGGGAGAACCATCCACAGCAACCACATTAATAGGGGAAGACAGAAGTTTGGGTTTTAATTTTAGTTTTTCCAAAAATTTACCATCAATCACATTGAGAGTTGAACCACAATCCACAAATACCCGAAACTCCATTAATTCCTCCTCAACAGCAGTGGTAGCAGAAAGAAAGACACCTTTATTGTTTAAACAAGCTATACGGACGAAACTGACCTCATTTTTTTTTTCTCTTATTCATACGAAGCACACAGTTCTTAATGAAATGGTCAGATTTGCCACAATAGAAACACAAACCTTCAGCAAATCTACGGTCTTTTTCCCGAGAGTGAGGTGTCATTGCTCCAATTTCCATCGGCTCTCCAATGTCAGTACAGTCCCTTTCCAGACTTGGAGCTGACAAGGCAGATTTACTCTCATTAATCCTTGCACGCAGTCTCCTATCCACCCGTATGGCTAATTGCATAGCCTCTTGCAAGTTACCAGGTATAGGATAAGCAATCAGCAAATCTTTAACCCTTTCACTTAACCCTGCAAGAAATAAACTTTTCAAAGCTGAATCGTTCCACCCCACCTGAGTGGACCACCTTCGGAAGTGAGTACAATATTTTTCCACATTACCTGATCCCTGTCTCAAACGTCTCAATTCTGTCTCAGCTGATGAAACACGATCAGGATCGTCATACAATAACCCAAAGCAGAAAAAAAAACTATCCACTGATCTAAAGCATGGATCACCAGGCTGCAGAGAAAAGGCCCAGTCCTGAGGTTCTTTGCGCAAAAGTGACATTAGGAACCCTATGTGCTGTGATTCATCACCAGAGATCTGGGTCTCAAACGGAAATACAACAAGCAAGCATTTTTAAAAGAAAAAAAATCTTGTTCACCAAAAAATAAATCAGGCAAACGTACCTTTGGCTCCATGAAATGTGCTCCAGAACAACTACTCACGTGTTGCTGGATCTCAGCCATCTCCAGAGAAAGTCCCTGCAGGCGTTGAGCCAAATCCTGAACCGACACCATGATGGAAACAGAAAATCTTTCCTTAGAGATTTTTTTTTTTTTGGCTGGACTTACTGTTATGATCTGCTACAAGCACTAAGGAAAGATGGGAATTCTGTCCCTACAATAGAACTAAGCTGGATCCCTATGATGTAACGGGGAACCTGATCCTGCGACCAGACCCGCTAAAGTCCTCAGCTAGTCTGAACGAAGACCTATAGTTGCGAGGGAGGAATCCCTACAAGATCTAGGGACTGGGAGAAAAGGTGGACACCTCCTAACAGAAATTGTAGCAGGAAAAATAAAACAGAAAACAAATTACTTAGAGATCCTAAGATCAAGCAAAACTGACTGAGTAAGGCACCTAAGCACCCGGCTAGCTTAAGAGTAGATAATACAATGAAGTCCAGCAAAGCCAGAAGGGCGGAGCCAGACTAAATAGGGAAAAAAGGTCATGTGACCAGCAAACTGAAAAAAACTAACAAGAGGGTTCTAACACTGAGTGAGCGTCTGTGTGTGACTCCGGAAATATATACAGAGATTTAAATTTTCCCCTTCACCGTATACAGCTGTACTCTTCTGATACAGTACCGTTTTTTCGGCTTTTTGTATTATGGTCGAATCCATACTGAGTGAGCGTCTGTGTGTGACTCCAGAAATATATACAGAGAAAGCAATAGTGAATATATAAAATATAACTTTTAATAATATACATTAAAAAATAGGATGTGTCACCCAATAAAAAAACAGACAGCATTTGAGAGCAGAAGGGTCTCTCCACTACAGCACCATTGCACTTCAGCTTAAATTAGTCCCCTGATGAATCTTCTATTAAGAAGAAACGCGTCGGGACATCCACATAGGGAAAGTGCAGGGCGAACTATTGTGTAGGGCTAGCTGTGGACTGCCCTTGTTAGGGCGGGAGCTGGGGTATAGTCATTTGATAGCCCCTTAGGGAATGACAGGGATTGTCTTCCCATTGACGCACCAGGGACACTCTGAATATTATATGGTTCCTGCTAAGGCTCCCGCTTCTTCTACACATCAATGGTGAGATTGTTCCATTTTCTTTCTCACCTTATGTATTTTGTTATCATTTATCACATTATGTGTTATGTATGTGTTGTCTGGTGTTAGTCCTTTAATCTTTGGAGGGTTATACTTTATTTAATTTCCTATGTGGTGTTAACCACTGAATCTTTGGAGGTTATATCTTGTTAGTTCCCCCATGCGGTAGCACCTTGACATGCTGTTGTCACTTTAGTATCTTCAGTGGCAATTCTTATCCTTAATTGTTGTCTGTATCAGTATTTATTTCAGGGTATATGCATTGCCCACTGATCTGACACATTTTTTTATTGGGTGACACATCCTATTTTTTAATGTATATTATTAAAAGTTATATTTTATATATTCACTATTGCTTTCCTTTTTGAATTAATTTGGTGAATTTTGTCTGATATTTTCTCCAGCCGACACTGGAGTTTGCTGTTTTCTAAATATATACAGAGATTTAATTTTTCCCCTTCACCGTATACAGCTGTACGCTTCTGATACAGTACCGTTTTTCTGCTTTTTGTATTACGGTCAAAACCATACTGAGTGAGCGTCTGTGTGTGACTCCGGAATTATATACAGAGATTTAAATTTTCCCCTACACTATATACAGCTGTACGCTTCTGATACAGTACCGGTTTTCTGCCTTTTGCATTACGGTCAAATCCATACTGAGTGAGCGTCTGTGTGTGTCTCCGGAAATATATACGGAGATTTAAATTTTCCCCTACATTGTATACAGCGGTACGCTTCTAAAACAGTACCTTTTTTCTGCTTTTTGTATTCTGGTGTAATCCATACTGAGTGAGCGTCTGTGTGTGACTCTGGAAATATATACGGAGATTTACATTTTCCCCTACACTGTATACAGCTGTACGCTTCTGATACAGTACCATTTTTCTGCTTTTACGGTCAAATCCATACTGAGAGAGCGTCTGTCTGTGACTCCGGAAATATATAAGGAGTTTTAAATTTTCCCCTTCACGGTATACAGCTGTACGCTTCTGATACAGTACCATTTTTCTGCTTTTTGTATTCTGGTCAAATCCATACTGAGTGAGCGTCTGTGTGTGACTCCAGAAATATATACAGAGATTTAAATTTTCCCCTTCACCGTATACAGCTGTACGCTTCTGATACAGTACCATATATCTGCTGGTATTTTTGGTACATTTTCCCAAACATGAGGATGTATGGTGGAAGAGGCCATGGACGTGGGCGGGTGGGGCAGCTGGTACTGATGGTGGTGGTGGTGCATCTGCTGGTAGTGCCAAAAGCACAATAGCACCTAAGGCATGAAGTGTTGAGCTCCAGAAGGCCTGGAAGGCTCCCTTTTCTGGGAGTAGGTAAACCGCTTTAAAAACCGGAGCATCAGGAACAGGTTTTGGCTTACATTGCCAAAACAGCCTCCAGCTCTATCGCCTCCTCTTCTGGAGTTTCAAAAACTGCAAGCACTGAGTTGTCAGTGCAGACTCCTGGTCAGGAATGACACCTTTCCTTGTGTCCTTCACCCCCAACAAAAGTGAAGGATGTGGCAGGCCACAATTCAGGTTACTCCCTGTAGCTCTTTTCACATACCATGCCTGGGTTATCAAGTGAAATCCTGAATTCCCCAGTCCAAGATGAATATGACATGGAGTGCACTGATGCACAGCCACTGCTATATGATTCTGCTGGTACATTCACCCAGAGCACTGCATTGCCCTCGCAGTCTACTGAGCCAGATTCTGACCCTGATGAAACTCTAACACCTTACACGGTGACACAGAGGAAGGTGCAGATGAAATTGAAGAGGAGGTGATGGATGACCCAGTTGTTGACCTGGATTGGCATCCATTGGGGGAAGAGGGTGCCGCTGGCAATAGCTCAGAAGAGGAGGAGGATCCGCAGCAGGCATCGACATCGCAGCTGCGGTTATCTGGCAGGCCCGTAGCAGTACAAAAATGTGTTAAAAAACAAAAAGAGTTGCAGGACAGCTTGGCCAGACGGTCAAATTAGCACAGCGTGCAAGCTCTGAAAATTTATTCCATAGTAGGAAGAGTGCAGTGTGGCACTTTTTTGACCAAAATCCCATTGATTTTGACTTACAAAACCTCAGGTAGCACATGCGCACCTGCTCCGACTGAAGGTAGCCAGCAATGCTACATCGCTTCCCCCACTGTAAGCCCACTGGTTAGCACACCACCAGCAAGAAATGTTGAGGTGTCGTCGCAAGGCCAAATCAGTCAGGGAATCATGATGTTTTTCCAATGAAAGACTGAATCTAGACCATCACCACCATCACCAACCCCCTCTCAGTCCGCCATGTCCACCGCTAGTTCCCCCATATGCAGCTCTCAAGTCCAGCTCACCCTAGCAGACACTCTGAGTAGGACAAGAAAGTACTCATCCTCTCATCCACGTACACTGGCTTTGAACGCCTACAATGTCAAACTGATCTCATTAGAGATGATGCCCTTCCGTTTGGTTGAAAACGCAGCGTTCCGAGAGCTCATTGCCTACGCTGTCCCACGCTATGACCTACCCAGTTGGCATTTCTTTGCTAGAAAAGTCATCCCTGCCCTCCACCTGCATGTGAAAGACCGCATTGTCCATGCACTCAAACAATTAGTGAGTGGAAAGGTGCACCTCACAACAGATGCATGGGCCAGTAGGCATGGCCAGGGCCGTTACGTGTCCATCACTGCGCATTGGGTTAATGTGGTGGATGCAGGGTCCACAGGGGACAGCGGCGGTGGGACAGTGCTGCCTATGGTATAGGCAACAGTTGGCTGTAGGCGTTTGACCCTCTTCCTCCAGAAGCGAAAGCTCGTCGACAGAGTGCAGTCGCACGAGCACTCCATCCACAGCTGCCAGTGTTGCACACGAGGTGTCACACTATCGAACAGCTAGTGGTAAGTGTCAGCAGGCTGTTTTAAAGATGATGTCTTTGGACGACAACAGACACACCACGGAGGTACTGGCCGACTACTTGCAGCGAGAAACTGAGTCATGGCTGGGCAGTCTATGTGGCGCCCCTGAGGGTTCAGTCACCACAGAGGTATTGCGCCTCACCCAGAGGTGTGATACCCCACTCTCAGGTAAGGAGGGAGCACCACCCAGGACTCTAACACCTGCTCCCAACACAGACTATAGCAGCTGGGCACCCTGGACGTACCCTGCAGGAGGGTGGTCTCATCCCAGGCTGGTTAGTAAAGAGTATATGGGTGGGTGGAGCTAGTAAGTAGCTAGAGGAGTGAAGCTTTAGGAAGCAAGAACAGAGCTTAGAGAGAAGTGAGGAGGAAGTGAAAGGAGAAGGACGTGTTGTGAAGTAGCTCCCTGTCAGGGGGGCTGCAGAGGAAAGGAGTCCAGAGATGGACTAAGAGAGGGCCTTGAGCTGGGAAGAGCTCAGTCCGGGAAGTTGAGAGTGAAAGAGAGAGAGAAGCAGAGAAGGATAGAAGCTTCTAGAGGAGAGGAAGGGGTCATAGGGACACGGAGAGAGCAAGAACCATCCGTGGGTCCCGGTCTGTTTGCAGAGGGACCAGGTCGCAGAGGGAACTTGGCCCTCTAGCCTAGTGGAGAACTTTAGGACTCAGCTAGCAAGCTGACTGCTGTGGTAACTTTAGGGATCACAGTCAATAACCACAATTATCTTCGGCGGAGAGGTAGCTATATAGAATCAAGGAAACGCAGAGATAAGACGTTATCCGACAGGATTCGCAGCCGCTGATCTGGTACACTGTGAGGGTGCTGGAAGGATAGAAGGGGGAAAATCAGCACAGTGAGATGGCCAGTAAAAGGAACACTTATAGAAAGGAGTTCTGGAAAGGTGTATCCCAATCTACCTGGGGGTTTGCTGAGCCCCTCACCTGGAGGACACTGTACCAAGCGGGCATCTGTGCTGCAGCCAGAACTGTGAGTAAAGCTTTGGAAACTGCAACTGACTGTTTCTCAGTTTCTTCCTGCGTCACACACTCCACTCTGCTACATCTCCCAGCACCATTACTCTATTTCTGCAACATCATCCTGCCCTGAGAAAAGCTTCACTTGTGGGAAGCTATTCCAACTCTGCTGCATCATACCATCAGTCTCAGAGGATCTGCACTTCAGCGCTGGTCACCTCTGACCAGGTACCACAAGTGGCGTCACGAATACCTTACTACAAACTCTATCATCCCCTGTAAATATTCCCCTTTTATTGGACGCCCAGGGCCACGGACCGGGTCACTGCAGCTGTGACACAACCCTTCAATACACCGGCCCAGTACCGAGTATCCCACTGCCCTGGCGGGCGATCCATCTACATCTTGAGCCAGGCAAGGTAGTCAGTGATAACGGCCGTAATTTTGTGGCGGCCATAGCCCTGGCAAAACTCAGACACATACCTTGCCTGGCTCACACCTTGAACGTGGTGGTGCAGTGCTTCATAAATAATTATCTGGAGTTACCAGCCCTGCTCCATAAGGTGCAAAGACTGTGCTCGCACATCAATTGCTCGCCCGTAGACTCCAGTCGTATGCAGAGGCTGCAGCGATTGCTCCACCTTCCCAAGCACCGCCTAATCATAGACGTTGCAACAAGGTGGAACTCCACCATGCACATGGTTGAGAGGCTGTGCGAACAGAGGCAGGCTGTAATGCATTTGTGGGAGGATACACGGGCAGACAGTTTGAGGGCAGACATCGAGTTGTCGGGTGTGCAGTGGTCAAAGCTGAAAGACCTCTGTAAAGTCCTTCAGTGTTTTGAGGAATGCACACGGCTGGTAAGCTCAGACGACGCCATCATAAGCATGAGCATCCCACTAATGCGTCTGCTCATGCAAACTTTGACGCACATTAAGGATCAGGCTTCTGCAGCGGAAGAGGGAAGCCTTGATGACAGTCAGGCATTGTCTGCTCAGGGAACTGTCCTGGATGAGATTGTGGAAGAAGAGGAAGAGAAGGAGGATGAGGGGGATGATTATTTAGGGAGGAGAATACTTCTCAGGGGGCAAGAGAAAATGTTGGCTTGCCAAGATCAGGTACAGGGTTTGTGCGTGACTGTAGGGATGTGGATTTGGCAGAAAGTGCTCCTCCAGCCACCACTCTCAGTGCATCATTGACACCTGGAACATTGGCCCACATGTGTGATTATGTCTTGCAGATCCTAAAAAGGGACCCCCGCATTGCCAAAAATTATGAAGGAAGACGACTACTGGTTGGCCAGCATCCTCGATCCATGCTATAAAGCATGGGTCTCAAACACGCGGCCCCTGAGGCAGGTATCTGCAGCATGCGGTGCACCACATGTTAGGGGGTCGGCAGGGGAGAGGGAGTGGGGGTGTCAGATAATGCTCACCCCTCTGGCACATCTCTGCAGCACCCCCCCCGCTTCTCCCACGATCTCAGGCTCCTTCCTTCTGCGGTCACGAGGTACCGCTCATTAAAATTATGAATATGCGCATATTCATGACTTTAATGAGCGGTACCACATGACCGCTGAAGGAAGAATAGCTGCCGGAGACCGCGGGAGAAGCAGGGGGGCTGCAGAGACACGCCAGGAGGGGGTAAGTATATGCGATATTCACCTGTCCCCTGTCCACCGCTGTGCGTCGCTCTGTCCTCTGCATCCTCTGGCTGTGATGTTCAGGTCAGAGGGCGTGATGACGTAGTTAGTGCGCGCCGCGCCCTCTGCCTGAACAGTCACTGACAGAGGAGCCGGACGATGGAGCGGCACGCAGCGGTGGACCGGGGACATGTGAATATCGCAGGTGCCGGGACCCTGAGCCAGCGGTGACACCGGCACCTGTCCCCCATAGCGCGCCGGTGTCCCTGCCTGCTCAGGACACTGGCACCTGGCTCCCAGCGAAAAGAGGTGAGTATGTCATTTTTTTTTTATTTGCAGCAGCAGCATACGGGGCATAAAATATATGGAGCATCTTATGGGGGCATAAAATATATGGAGCATCTTATGGGGGCATAATCTATGGAGCATCTTGTGGGGGAATAATCTATGGAGCATCATATGGGGGCATAAAATATATGGAGCATCTTATGGGGGCATAAAATATATGGAGCATCTTATGGGAGAATAAAATATATGGAGCATCTTATGGGGCATAAAATATATGGAGCATCTTATGGGGGCATAAAATATATGTTGCATCTTATGGGGCATTAAATATATGGAGCATCTTATGGGGCCTAATCTATGGAGCATCTTATGTGGGCATAATCTATGGAGCATTTTATGGGGCCATAACCTTTATGGAGCAGCATATGGGGCATATTATTCTATGGAGCATCTTATGGGGCCATTATTAACCTTTGTGCAGCATTATATGGAGAGTTTTTTGTATGGAGCATCTTATGGGGCTATCATGAACTGTATGGAGCATTATATGGGGCTCCTGATTCAATATGGATATTCAAAAACATTTAGCCTACTGATGTCTCAATTAATTTTACTTTTATTGGTATCTCTTTTTATTTTTGAAAATTTAGTAGCTGCTACATTTTCCACCCTAGGCTTATATGCGAGTCAATAAGTTTTCCCAGTTTTTTTGTGGCAAAATTAGGGGGGTCGGCTTATACTCGGGTCGGGTTATACACGAGTATATACGGTAAGCTGTACATCGCAGCTGACAACTTATTTGAACGGCCACAGAGAGAGGGGAGGTCCGGAGGGAGAAAATTGTTATAGTAGTTCAAATAAACAATTGTTTAACAATAATTTTGTACTGTATTAAGTTTGAATGGAATGCGACCCGCCAGCTTAATTTTTTTTTTATGTGCGGCCCCTTTAGTCTGCCGAGTTTGAGACCCCTGCTATAAAGGCAAATTACAGAACATCATGCCACAGGAGAACCTAGAGATAATATTGGCAAATAAACAAGCAACTCTGGTAAACTGTTTGTTAGTGGCATTCCCAGCAAACAGCAGCGGTGCAGGTTCTACCACGAGCCGTACTGGGCAACATGGAAGAGGTGTTCGTGGTGCACACAGCCGAAGTGGCGTTGGAGACAGGGGTTTCATGACCATGTTGGGAATGATTTCTCGAGTACCGCTCACACGACTGTTAATACTGAATCGATTGCAACAGACAGGAGACAGCAGTTGTCAACTATGGTTCAAAATTGCCTCTCCTCCCCTATCTATGTTCTCCCTCACAGTTCATTCCCCTTTGACTACTGGGCCTGTAAACTAGACACCTGGCCTGAATTTTCTCAATATGCCTTACAGGAGCTCGCTTGCCCTGCTGGTAGTGTGCTATCAGAAAGAGTCTTCAGTGCTGCTGGATCAATCCTGACAGAAAGAAGGACCCGGCTGTCGACCCAAAATGTTGGTGATCTCACCTTCATTAAAATGAACCATGCCTGGGTTTCAAAGGATTTTGTACCACCTTCCCCTGATGACACATAGGTTGCCAGAAAAATGGATCGCTTTGTCCTCCTCTTCCTCCGACTTCTCCAATTCTTCCATTTGCAGCTGCTGAATGTCCAGCCTACACCTCAACATATGCCAGTTTTTCCACCTCCCTAACTGGGCTGTACCCCCCCAGGGCCGGTGTCAGTACCTGGTGCACCCGGGCAAGTGCTGGGGCCCTGAACAGGTGGGGGGGCCCACTCGCCGTCAGAGACACCGGCGTACTATGAGGGCCCTGTGCCAGTGCCTTGCGCCCACGAGTGGGCCCCCTGCTTGCTCAGGGCCCCGTCACTTGCAATACTTACCTCTCCCTGCTCCACCACTGTGACGTCTTCCGCGTTTCCTGACAGTGACATTCAGGTCAGAGAGCGCGATGACATCACGTCTGTGCACCCTCTGCCTGAACAGTCACAGTGCAGAGAGCTGGAAGATGGCGACACTGAGGAGTCCAGAGTAGAGCAGTGCCCAGTGAGGAGAGGTATTTCATTTTTTTAATGTTTGGAGCAATATATTGGGAGCATTAAACACTGGAGAATTATATATGGGGCCCATCATACACTTGAGCATCATAGATAGGGCCCATTATACACTGGAGCATTATATATGGGGCACATCATACACTGGAGCAAAATAAATGGGGCCCATCATACACTGGAGCATCATATACGGGGTCCATTATACACTGGAGCAACATATGGGGCCCATTATATATGGAGCATTGTATAGACCCATCATACACTGGAGAATCATCCATGGGGCCCATCATATACTGGAGCATCATATGGGGCCCATTATATATGGAGCATTATATAGGCCCATCATACACTGGAGCATCATCCATGGGGCCTATCATATACTGGAGCATCATATGGGGCCCATTATATATGGAGCATTATATAGGCCCATCATACACTGGAGCATCATCCATGGGGCCCATCATATACTGGAGCATCATATGGGGCCCATTATATATGGAGCATTATATCGGCCCATCATACACTGGAGCATCATCCATGGGGCCCATCATATACTGGATCATCATATGGGGCCCATTATATATGAAGCATCATATTGGGCACATTATATATGGAGCATCACATGGAGCCCATTATATATGGAGCATTATATATGGGGACCATTATATTTGGAGCATTATATGGGGTTCATCATACACTGGAGCATCATATATGGTGCCCATCATATACTAGAGCATCATATGGGGTTCCTTATTTATGGGGCATCATATAGGGCCCTTTATATACAGAGCATCATATGGAGCACATATGGGGCCTATTCTGTATGGAGCATTATATGGAGCCCATTCTGTATGGAGCAATATATGGGGCCCATCATATACTGCATGGAGCTTTATATGCGACTCATTATACTGTATGGAGCAATATGTGGGGCTCATTATACTCTATGGGGTCTGTCCTATACTGTATGGCACATTATTTGGGGACCATCATATACTGGAGCATTATGTGGAGCTCATCATATACTGTATGGAACATTATATGGGACCAATTATGTATCGATCAATATATGGGGCTGATTATTTTGTATGGCGCACTATAATACTGTATGGAGGACTATACTGTCCGGTTTTTGAGCTATTGTAGAATTTACAATAGATATCACCAGGGCCGGCGTCAGCACCCGGCACACCCGGGCAAGTGCCGGGGCCCTGAGCAGGCGGGGGGGCCCACTCGCCGTCTGGCACCCCCGCGCCCGTTAGCGGAGGAGAGCGGTGTCAGCGCCGCCACTGGGCCCTCCCCCGCTTGCTCAGGGCCCCGGCATCAGCTGGCACAATACTTACCTCTCCCGTGCCTCCGCTGCCGCAGCTCCGGGCTCCAGGGGGCGCCGGCGCTTCCTCTCACAGCAGCGCCGCTGAATGACGTCATCATTCAGCGGCCGGCTGTGGCAGAGAGCGCGGACGCTGGATGGGTGAGACGTGTGTGTGTGTGTCTCTGTGTGTGTGTCTCTGTGTGTATGTAGTGCGGTGCTTTGTGTGTGTGTGTGTATGTGTGTGTGTATGTATGTGAGAGAGTGCTTGTGTGCTGTCTGTGTGTGATGATGGGCAGGCATTGCTGATAATGGGGAGGCATTGATGATGATGGGGAGAAGATGATGATAATGGGCAGGCATTGATGATAATGGGGAGGCCATGATGATGATGGGGAGGCCATGATGATAATGGGCAGGCATTGATGATGGGGAGGAGATGATGATGATGATAGGCAGGCATTGATGATGATGGGGAGGAGATGATGATGATGGGCAGGCATTGATGATAATGGGGAGGCCATGATGATGATGGGGAGACAATGATGATGATAAGGATGCAATGATGATGATGAGGAGGAAATCATGATGATAATGGGGAGTCTTTCCACAGTGCCCTTTCCTAAGCCGTAACAGTGCAGAACGCAGTACAGCGCAGAGGAGAGCTCCATATTTTGTATGGAGCATTATATGGGGACCAGTATCCTGTATGGAGCATTATATGGGGACCAGTATCCTGTATGGAGCATTATATTGGGTCCAGTATTCTGTATGGAGCATTATTTTGGGTCCAGTATTCTGTATGGAGCATTATATGGGGGGGTGACATCCTGCATGGGGCATTATATGGGTGATGAGGGGGAGACTATGTGGTGCCCATAATATTGTATGGAGGACTGTACTGTCCAGTCTGTTCTGTGCGCTGTGAGGATTTGGCGGTTTTTGAGCTATTGTACAATTTACAATAGGCATCAGTCATGTAATGGAAGAAGTGAAGTGTTTGGCGTTGTACTGTACCTATATTTCTCTGCTGTATCTGTGCATCATGAATCGTGGTCTGTGTTAAAGGGGCCCACTGAGGCTCTTTCGCCCGGGGCCCATAAAAACCTGGACCTGGCCCTGGATATCACTCATGTAATGTAAGAAGTGAAGTATTTGGCATTGTACTATACCTATATTTCTCTGCTGTATCGGAGCATCATGAATTGTGGTATGTGTTAAAGGGGCCCACTGAGACTCTTTCACCCGGGGCCCACAAAAACCTGGAGCCATCCCTGCCCCCCCCCACAACTTTAGCCAAATTAGCCAAATAACCCCCAGTTTTCAATGCGTTACTATTATTATAAAGTAAATTAAGGTTGACAAGCTTAAGTAATAAATCAAGAAAGGCACATCCAGCCCATGAATGGCAGCGCTTCCCAGGACTCACATCCAAAGATGATATTTCATATTTTTTTATATAATAAGTTAAAATGGAGGAGATACAACGCGTTTCGGATACAGTATATATCCTTCATCAGGTATCATAAAAACACAGTACAAATCCTAATAATATAAAATTCAGTAACACTTATATGTAGTGGCAAACCTTTTATCCCAGTCTCAGACACTTGATTTAGGGAGTGGACCAAGTTCAGGAGCACACCCACCAACTTTGACAGCATAGATGCAAGAAGAAAAAAAACAAAACATTCAAACTCTCTCTATGATATCATTCAATCCATTTGGATATAATGTTCCCAGACGATATATCCAAAACGTTTCTTTACGGTTTAAAAGAGCATTCCTATTTGCAACATCAGAGGGTATCTGTTCCACTGGAGTTACTTTTATGTTGAAAATTTTGTTATGTTTAATTAGCAGATGCCTTGAGAGACTATGTTTTAAAAAACCATTTTTTGCTCTATTTCTGTGACCATTAATGCGGGACCGCAGTGTCTGCACAGTGCGTCCCACATATTGCAAACCGCAACTGCATGTGATGACATATACAACATAATCACTGCTACAGCTGAGTCTTTGTGAAATCTCAAAGACCTCACCAGTATTGTTACATTTGATAGTTTTAGCCCCATGATCTAGGATCCCACAGGTACAACATTTTTTGGAGGTGCATTTAAAAACTCCGGTTCCTTGAAAAACACCACTTGAAATTTGATCCGTACCTTTTTTATTGTTTTTTATTGTTTTTTCCTTTTGAATCCAACAGTTTTTTTAATTTACTGGGGGCCACCAAGTTTTTCAAAGTTTTCCCCCTTCTATATGTAATCCCTGGTTTATCAGGGAGATGTTTTCCCAAAACAGGGTCACGCTTCAAGATATACCAATATTTTGAAAGCACAGTTCTTATCACTTTATTTTGAAAGCACATTGGTATATCTTGAAGCGTGACCCTGTTTTGGGAAAACATCTCCCTGATAAACCAGGGATTACATATAGAAGGGGGAAAACTTTGAAAAACTTGGTGGCCCCCAGTAATTTAAAAAAACAGTTGGATTCAAAAGGAAAAAAACAATAAAAAAGGTACGGATCAAATTTCAAGTGGTGTTTTTCAAGGAACCGGAGTTTTTAAATGCACCTCCAAAAAATGTTGTACCTGTGGATCCTAGATCATGGGGCTAAAACTATCAAATGTAACAATACTGGTGAGGTCTTTGAGATTTCACAAAGACTCAGCTGTAGCAGTGATTATGTTGTATATGTCATCACATGCAGTTGCGGTTTGCAATATGTGGGACGCACTGTGCAACACTGCGGTCCCGCATTAATGGTCACAGAAATAGAGCAAAAAATGGTTTTTAAAACATAGTCTCTCAAGGCATCTGCTAATTAAACATAACAAAATTTTCAACATAAAAGTAACTCCAGTGGAACAGATACCCTCTGGTGTTGCAAATAGGAATGCTCTTTTAAACCGTAAAGAAACGTTTTGGATATATCGTCTGGGAACATTATATCCAAATGGATTGAATGATATCATAGAGAGAGTTTGAATGTTTTTTTTTTTTTTCTTCTTGCATCTATGCTGTCAAAGTTGGTGGGTGTGCTCCTGAACTTGGTCCACTCCCTAAATCAAGTGTCTGAGACTGGGATAAAAGATTTGCCACTACATATAAGTGTTACTGAATTTTATATTATTAGGATTTGTACTGTGTTTTTATGATACCTGATGAAGGATATATACTGTATCCGAAACGCGTTGTATCTCCTCCATTTTAACTTATTATATAAAAAAATATGAAATATCATCTTTGGATGTGAGTCCTGGGAAGCGCTGCCATTCATGGGCTGGATGTGCCTTTCTTGATTTATTCATCCTGTGTGAGCCTGAATCTGGCTCTTTCACTTGGATCCACCAGAGGCAAGCTGCAAGCCCTGTCTATTGAAAAGTATCCAGAAGGATTTTTGAGGATACATAATCTAAAGCCATATTAGTCTTCTATCAGGTGAGTGCATAAAATTGTGCACACTCTAAAGACTATAATATTGTTTTTACGCACTTAGGGCGCCGCGATTTGTCTATTCTTCTCTCCCAAACAGGGTTTTTTTTGTATAAGCTTAAGTAATAAGAATTGATGTCGTTGGCTTTGAAATGGGCACTGTATATGTGTTTACTGTCCTCCACTCCCTGCCGACTTTTCTTCCCTATTGACTTGCATTGGGGTCGGGTCGAGTTTCAGTCGGACCTTCGACTTTTGCCGATAGTCGGTCGATTTCGTTCGACTCGACTTTTGGGAACGTCGGGTGGTCCGAAACCCGACTCGACCCTCCCGGAGGCAAAGTCGCTCATCTCTACTCAGCAGCTAATCATTTACAGGACCATTTA
This sequence comes from Oophaga sylvatica, assembly GCA_033576555.1. NCBI lineage: Eukaryota > Metazoa > Chordata > Amphibia > Anura > Dendrobatidae > Oophaga > Oophaga sylvatica. The sequence goes on from JARQOD010000001.1 coordinate 740,269,789, forward strand.
CAGTTTCCTATGCTACAGAACTGTAATCTATTCGAAAAAAAATAGGAAGCTATACTGATGATCCATAAGGCATACGATTTTTTTCTCACACTGTCTGATTTTGTAGTCAAATTGCACCATGCTGCGATTTTTCTTTTTTCTTGCCGAATTCGGCTGAGAAGAAATACACAGATCTACACTGCCTCATTGGACACTTGCTCATAGACTTGAATGGGCAAGTGTCCTCTGAAACTTGAAGAGAATAATGCATATGATGATTTTATCCACACGGACACTCAGTCCATGTGAAAAAAATGTTTTTCTGAACAGCCCAATTGAATTACATTGGTCAGTGTGGTGTCCGACTGTTACCTGGACAGTACAAGTCTGTATCATATGCTCAACTGAACGGACCCTAAGGGGTTCAGGTCAGTATATTATACAGATGTCAGCTATACTACATCCAATTTTTATGGATATACTGCAGTTATTAACCTAGAAAACGGTATTTGATCATGTACTGTACATTTTAAAATGTAGGTGTATAGAAATGGATGTCACACGGATTCTACATGGATGTCATAAATTACAGATACCGTACATGTATATCACTTGGACGATTTTCATTCATTTAGTCATCCAAGTTTTCTGGATGAAAATCAGATGATATTTCTTTGTAAGATTTCAAGTGATTTCTTCTAATACAAATTATGGATGTATTCAAGAGAATTTAACGTGACTTACAGGGCTTGTACTATATTAAAGAATCATGGCTGCTGTCTTCTAAAAATATAGCCACACCAGTCCACAGGTCGTCTGTGGTTTTGCAGCTCTGCCTTGGTCACTTTAATAGAGTTGGACTGTAATACCAGACAGATCCTATGGACAGGTGTTGCTTCTGGAATAGAGTTGAGCGATACTTTCCGATATCCTAAAGTATCGGAATCGGAATGGTATCGCCGATATCACTAAAATATCGGCGATACCCGATACCGATACCGGAAGTCCCATGTAAGTCTATGGGAACAAAATATCGAAATTAAAAAAAACCCATTCTTGCCTTGTTGGTTAATTGTACATGAAGGAAAACAAGAAAGAGTAATGTAGAATGTATTGGGGAAGGTTGAGGAGACATTAAAGGCATAGATGTTTAACCCAATCAAATGGAATAGCATAAATATTTTTTTTTTTTAAAGATGTTCGGATTGACGAAGAAATTGACAATGTTAACGTTTTTTATATTTTGGCAAATATGTATATTACACAACTTCCATGCTCTTCATCTTCACCTTTTTAACTTTTCACACACTTTCTCCTTCATAATCTTCTGCAGCATCATCTTTTTCATCAAATTATTCTTCATCTTCACCTTCTTTATCTTCTTCTTAAACTTCTTGCTATTCATCTTTGTTAACATTACTCATATTCTTCTTATTAAACTATTATTCTTATTCATATTCTGCTTCATCTTCTTCATCATATTCTTATTTGTGACAGAGAATCCTGTACTGTAATCTGTCAAAGTATGAATTTTTCATTTCCGTTCTTGCTGTCACAAAAGATTTAAATTACAACAGTATTTGTCCGTGTTCAGTTTAGCCTGCAGCAGCAGGCATTTTCCAGGGGCACCACGAGGAGGAACGGACTCACCCCCATACACTGCTTAGTCTTCTTCTGCTTAGAATTAGAGCATATATTTTGCTCTTCATTTTGGTCTTATACTTCATGTTCTTCTGCTTTTAGATCTTCTGCTTATTGTTCTTGTGTCTCTTGTTCCGTATCTTGTATTTGTAGCACAATCTTGTACCAGCTGATGTTACTGGACACGGTTACTAAGCAGGAGGTACCTGTGCTCCAAAGCACTACCAAGTACCAGCAGACTTGCTGGAACTCGGATACCGAGATGGAGGCACTAGGCCAAAGGCACTGCGGAGAGAACCAGTTGACGGTACTTGGAACCCGGACGGGTAGCAGAAGGTACAAGAGCCAATGCAAGTAACGAGGACCAGCTGACTGTGCTGGAACCCGGAGGGGCAGCAGAAGGAAAAGAGCCAATGGCACAACCGAGGACCAGCTGACGTTACTGAACCCCAGTAACACAGGAGCAAGTGTTGACTGTGCTAACAGCACTTCCGAGCAACAACTGGCGGTGTTGGAGCCCAGGGTCAAGGAGGATGTTTAAATACTAGATCAAGTAATTTCCTTGTTACCTGTCAATTTTAAATGTCTATACTTCAAACAAGAGAAAGATAACCTTTACTACCATAAGATGATGATTTCATTTAAACTAATATCTAGATAAAAAAGAATTGACAAACATAAACACATACATTAACATGTTGAACAGCAATGCAAACCACAAAATAAATTAGTTAAGGAATCTGCTATACGGTTGTACATAAAAGCATACAAGTACATATCTGAATCCATTAATGATGGATAAGTAACAGTATGTACACCATTTTTATTGTATAGACAATGAATGTCTGACTTCAAAACATCATCAGCATTACAAGTTATCTGTGATATTACTAAAATGTTCCATTTGCTGAATAATGTCACTAAATATTTTATACAAAATTATACAATTTCCATCATGTAATACTCATAATATGTGGCAATAATCATTTTTATTAACAAACATAACCTTTAAAAAGTGCATAGTGCATAGTGAAAATTGCTATTTATGGCTGACTGTCGACTTGGAAGCATGACAACAGATAGATAAGGTATATATAGATGACACTGCATAGCCACAGATGGTGAATGGCGATGTAATACTGTACCTCAATAAAGTGTGCGTCACTACTACATATTTTTTTTTATATAGCTTTATAAACAGGGTACATGGATGTATGCTTGTGCCTTTGTTTTGACGCACAGACTGCCTTCCTGCTGAGACGCATTGGGTAGTGAACAGTTGTGTGCAGTGTTCACTGCAGTCTCTGCGGAATAACCACACTTAGACCTTATAACTTTTCAGACTTTCTTTATCAATCTACCAAGATGAAGAAGGCAGGGAGTAAGGCACGTGGTCGTGGAGTTTCTTCAGGGAGAGGACGTGGGGATTCTGTGGCTGCTGCGGCCCCCAGTGACACAGCATCCACCAGTTTTCCCCGGGCCGTGAGCGTTCCTTTATGCGCACTTTTGTAGGAGCTCGGAGTACCCCCCTGCTGCGGGAAGAACAAATTGAAGCCGTTGTTGTTTGGATGTCAGCCAATGCATCGACTTCAATTGCTTCCACCTCCTCTCAGGACCACAGCACTGTTGGGCAACCATCTGTCTCTTCACCGCCTGGCAAATTGCCCAGGCAGTCAGAGAGTTCTGTACAGGAGCCAGCTGAGTGTCTGCTTCTGTTCTCAGAATCTATTGGCTTGCAAACAGGGGCCCAGCCAAGCAGCATTCTGTAATGTGAAGAGGGAGTATGCAGTGATGCGCAACAGCTGTGTCTCTCTCTGAATCTGAAGAGGCGGGTGAGACAGTGCCGATGGTCAGCACACCGCAGAACGCATCTGATGATGATGAGACCCAGGTGCCAGTTTCTGTTGAGCATGGTGCTGGCCAGACCACCCAACAGCAGGTGTTGGAAGAGGGTAGTGGAGATGATGAGGTCCAAGACCCAACATGGCATGAAGAACAGGAAGGTGGTGGGAGCAGCTCAGAGGAATAATTGTTGTGAATGGGTTTGAGATGAGTTCTGAGCAGAGGCTCCCTCTGGTGGTTACAAGCGGTACTAGTGAGGATTGGGAATCAGGTGTTACTGATTGGTCTTATTTAAGGGAATCATTTTCCCATCAGGGTTGCCGGTGATCAATTGTTCTGGTCTGAATCCTTCTTTCCAGTTTCCCTTGTAGCCTGCTGTGTCGTGTCTGCATCTCCTGCTATCAGATAAGACAATTTCTTATTTTGTGTTTTGCTATATTTTTGCATTTGGTCCTGCACTTCTGTGGGGGCCTTCTGGGTCCCCTCCGGGGGCTTTTGCCCTCTCAGTTTAGTCCAGCCACTGTGTTTTGTACTTTTGCTTTTTCCAGTTTTTTCAGTGGCTGCTGTTTTTGTTACACCAGAGAACTAATTTAGGTGGTAGAGGTCGTGTGATCTCAGGTGATTTTGAAATTAGTAGAGTTGGTTTTTTTTAGGGTTTTCTGGGATTGCAGTAAGTACCCTTCCTGTCCTTTTCTATTTAGATAGTTTGGGCCCCAGCGTTTGCTCATACTATTTTCTTTCTGTGTCAGTATTTCCTCTTGTCTAACCGCCATTACATGTTTGGGGCTTTCTATTATCTTTGGGGTTCTGCTCCGGGGCAGATAGCTTTCCTATTTCTATCTTTAGGTGTAGTTAGTTTCTCAGGCTGTGACGAGGCGTCTAGGACCATCGTAGGAACGCTCCACGGCTGCCTCTAGTTGGTGTGGTTAGTCAGGGTACTGCAATCCCATAGATTCCAACTGCTCTGGTGTATTTCCTTTTTTACCTGCACTCCTCAGCTACCGAAACATAACAGTATCACCGGCCATAAAAATTGTATGGTACTCACAGAAGGGAAAAAATATTTTGAAGGAAGAAAAGTTGTCAGAGATATTTTTCTGTTTGTTGCATTTTTTTTTTTTTTTTTTCCTCTGTATCTCTGGGTGCTGAGGAGGATCTTTTCTCCCAATGGAGTTTGCACAGTTGTCTGGCCGTGTGGATCAGCTTGCCACTGAGGTTCAGAGTATTGCTGCATATCTTGCTGGGTTGCCTGTTGTGGAACCTAGGATCCCCATGCCAGATTTGTTTTTAGGGGATCGAGCTAAGTTTCAGAATTTCAAAAATAACTGTAAATTGTTTTTTGCCTTAAAATCTAAGTCCTCAGGAAACGCAGCGCAGCAGGTTCAAATTGTCATCTCTCTCCTGCGCGGCGATCCTCAGGATTGGGCTTTTTCCCTGACACCTGGGGATCCTGTTTTGAGTGATGTTGATGCATTTTTTCAGGCTTTGGGGTTATTGTACGATGAGCCTAATGTCACTGATCAAGCTGAAAAAGCCTTGTTGGCATTAAATCAGGGGCTTGATGACGCTGAGTTATACTGTCAGAGATTCCGTAGGTGGGCAGTCCTGACCAAATGGAATGACGACGCTTTGGCAGCTCTTTTTCGGAAGGGTCTGTCGGATAATGTAAAGGATGTTATGGTGGGATTCCCTGTCCCCTCTGGTCTCAATGATTCTATGTCATTAGCGATTCAAATTGACAGACGTTTGCGTGAGCGGAGAAGTATGCGTGGAGTGGTGTTGCCTTGTGAGCCAGCTGCTGAGCCCATGCAGTGTGATGGAGTGGTGTCTGGGGCACAGCGTCATGAGTTTCGAAAGCGCAATGGGTTATGTTTCTACTGTGGTGATGCCTCTCATGCTATTTCAGTCTGCCCTAAGCGGGGAAGACGTTTTGCACGCTCAGTTATCTTGGGTAGTGTTCAGACTAAGTTTTTATTAACTGTCACTCTGATATGCTCTCTGTCCTCATTTTCTGCTCAGGCTTTCGTTGATTCTGGAGCAGCTATTAACCTGATGGATTATGATTTTGCTAAACGTTGTGGATTTCCCTTGATACCCCTACAGAAGTCTATTCCCCTACTGGGGATCGATTCTACCCCTTTGGCTGAGAATAAACCCCAGTTTTCTACTCAGGTGATAATGAGGGTTGAACCTGATCACCAGGAGTGCTGCAAATTTTTGGTTCTATATAATCTGCATGACATTATCGTGCTGGGTTTCCCTTGGTTACAGTCTCATAATCCTGTTTTGGATTGGAAATCTGTGTCTGTAACCAGTTGGGGCTGCCAATGTGTTAATACCAACACTCCTGTTTTTTCTGCCTCCCCCCAGGCTGAGGATGTTCCTGACTTTTTGTTTGATTTTTCTGATGTGTTTAGCGAAAGTAAATCTGCATCCTTACCTCCCCATAGGAGCTATGACTGCGCTATTGAATTAGTGCCAGGTAGTAAATTCCCTAAGGGTCGCCTTTTTAACTTGTCTGTACCTGAACATGACGCTATGCGGTCTTATATCAAGGAATCATTGGAGAAGGGTCATATCAGACCATCCTCTTCACCCTTAGGTGCCGGTTTTTTCTTTGTGGCCAAAAAAGATGGTTCATTAAGGCCGTGTATTGATTATCGTCTCTTGAACAATATTACTGTGAAATATCAATACCCGTTACCCTTGATTTCTGACCTGTTTTCCAGGGTGAAAAACGCTACTTGGTTTACCAAGCTTGACCTCAGGGGGGCGTATAACCTTATTCGCATTAAGCACGGGGATGAATGGAAGACGGCATTTAACACCCCTGAAGGGCATTTTGAGTACCTTGTGATGCCCTTTGGGCTCACTAATGCTCCTTCCGTCTTCCAGTCCTTCATGAATGACATTTTCAGGGATTTTGTGGACAAGTTTCTGATTGTTTATTTGGATGATATCTTGATTTTTTCTAATGACTGGGACTCTCATGTGAAACATGTTCGAACTGTATTCCAGATTTTGAGAGAGAATGCTCTGTATGTGAAGGGATCAAAGTGTCTTTTTGGCGTACAGAAGATCTCATTTCTGGGATTCATTTTGTCCCCATCTGTTATTGAAATGGACCCGGTCAAGGTTCAGGCCATCTGTGATTGGGTCCAACCTACTTCATTAAAGGCTCTTCAGAGATTTTTGGGTTTTGCCAATTTTTATCGTAAATTTATTGGTAATTTCTCTGTTATTGTTAAACCATTAACTGATTTGACCAGAAAGGGTTCTGATGTGGTGAATTGGCCTCCTGAGGCAGTCTCTGCGTTTCAGGAACTTAAGCAGAGATTCACTTCTGCTCCTGTTCTACGGCAGCCTGATGTTTCTCTGCCATTTCAGGTGGAGGTTGATGCCTCTGAAATTGGGGCAGGTGCCGTTTTGTCCCAAAAAGATCCAGAGACCTCTAAAAGTAACCCTTGTGCCTTTTTCTCTCGAAAATTTTCTCCTACTGAACGTAATTATGACGTGGTAATCGGGAGTTATTGGCCATGAAGTGGGCTTTTGAAGAGTGGAGACATTGGCTGGAGGGAGCCAAACATCAGGTGGTGGTCCTTACGGACCATAAGAATCTGGTCTATCTGGAATCTGCCAAGCGACTCAATCCTAGACAGGCCAGGTGGGCCTTGTTTTTCACACGTTTTAATTTTGTGGTTTCCTTTCTTCCTGGCACTAAGAATGTTAAGGCGGATGCCCTCTCGAGGAGTTTCCTTGCGGACTCTCCTGAGCTATCTGATCCCTCTGTTATTTTGAAGGAGGGTGTAGTTCTTTCCGCCATCTCGCCCAATTTGAGACTTGCTCTGGAGGGGTGTCAGGAGGATAGGCCTGAGCGCTGCCCTGTTGGAAAATTGTTTGTCCCGGACCAATGGAAAAAGAGTGTGATGTCTGAGATTCATTGTTCCGCATTGGCTGGGCATCCCGGAATTTTTGGTACCAGAGACTTGGTTAGTCGGTCCTTTTGGTGGCCTACCTTGTCTCGCGATGTCAGGGAATTTGTGCAGTCCTGCGGGACTTGCTCTCGCTCCAAGCCTTGCTCTCGCTCTAGTGGTTTGTTGATGCCATTGCCTGTGCCCAAGAGACCATGGACCCATATCTCTATGGATTTCATTTCCGATCTTCCTGTTTCTCAGAGAATGACCACCATCTGGGTAATTTGTGATAGGTTTTCCAAAATGATACATCTTGTGCCATTACCTAAGTTGCCTTCCTCCTCTGAATTGGTGCCGTTGTTCCTTCAGCACGTGGTTCGTTTACACGGCATTCCTGAGAACATTGTGTCTGACAGAGGAGTCCAGTTTGTTTCCAGATTTTGGAGGACTTTTTGTTCTAAACTGGGTGTTCAATTGTCTTTCTCCTCGGCATTTCATCCTCAGACCAATGGTCAAACTGAGAGAACAAACCAGACATTGGAGACTTATCTAAGATGCTTTGTGTCTGCTGATCAGGATGACTGGGTCTCTTTTTTGCCTTTGGCTGAGTTTGCTCTTAATAATAGGGCTAGCTCTGCCACTTTGATGTCTCCGTTTTTCTGTAATTCTGGGTTTCACCCTCGATTTTCTTCAGGACAGACGGAGGCTTCTGTCTGTCCAGGTGTTGACTCTGTTGTTGAGCGTATGCAGCAGATTTGGGACCAGGTAGTGGAGAGGTTGTCCCTCTCTCAGGAGAAGGCCCAGCGGTTTGCTAACCGGCATAGGACTGGTGGTCCTCGGTTTAAAGTGGGGGACTTGGTCTGGTTGTCCTCAAAGAATATTCCTATGAGAGTAGCATCTCCTAAATTTAAGCCTAGGTTCATTGGACCTTATAAGATCATGGAGATTATTAATCCTGTTTCTTTTCGTTTGCTTCTTCCAGGGACATTTAAGATCCATAACGTGTTCCACAAGTCCTTGTTGAAGAGGTTTGTTGAGCCAGTGGTTCCTGCTGCTGTGCCTCCTGACCCTGTTTTGGTTGAGGGCAATCTGGAGTATGTGGTTGAGAAAATATTGGATTCTCGTTTTTCTAGACGAAGACTCCAGTATTTGGTTAAATGGAGAGGTTATGGTCAGGAAGATAATTCTTGGGTGTTTGCTTCGGACATCCATGCTAGGAGACTTATCCGTGCGTATCATAGAACTCATCCTGACCGACCTGGTTGCTCAAATGAGGATTCGGTGACCCCTCCTCAAGGGGGGGGTACTGTTGTGAATGGGTTTGAGATGAGTTCTGAGCAGAGGCTCCCTCTGGTGGTTACAAGCGGTACTAGTGAGGATTGGGAATCAGGTGTTACTGATTGGTCTTATTTAAGGAATCATTTTCCCATCAGGGTTGCCGGTGATCAATTGTTCTGGTCTGAATCCTTCTTTCCAGTTTCCCTTGTAGCCTGCTGTGTCGTGTCTGCATCTCCTGCTATCAGATAAGACAATTTCTTATTTTGTGTTTTTGCTATATTTTTGCATTTGGTCCTGCACTTCTGTGGGGGCCTTCTGGGTCCCCTCCGGGGGCTTTTGCCCTCTCAGTTTAGTCCAGCCACTGTGTTTTGTACTTTTGCTTTTTCCAGTTTTTTCAGTGGCTGCTGTTTTTGTTACACCAGAGAACTAATTTAGGTGGTAGAGGTCGTGTGATCTCAGGTGATTTTGAAATTAGTAGAGTTGGTTTTTTCAGGGTTTTCTGGGATTGCAGTAAGTACCCTTCCTGTCCTTTTCTATTTAGATAGTTTGGGCCCCAGCGTTTGCTCATACTATTTTCTTTCTGTGTCAGTATTTCCTCTTGTCTAACCGCCATTACATGTTTGGGGGCTTTCTATTATCTTTGGGGTTCTGCTCCGGGGCAGATAGCTTTCCTATTTCTATCTTTAGGTGTAGTTAGTTTCTCAGGCTGTGACGAGGCGTCTAGGACCATCGTAGGAACGCTCCACGGCTGCCTCTAGTTGGTGTGGTTAGTCAGGGTACTGCAATCCCATAGATTCCAACTGCTCTGGTGTATTTCCTTTTTTACCTGCACTCCTCAGCTACCGAAACATAACAAATAATAATAATATTTATTTATATAGCGCCATCATATTCCGCAGCGCTTTACAGTTTAGCATTTCAGAACACAAGTCATAAGTAACAACGTTAACAATACAATAATTTAAGCTAAATAAGTCGCCCCTGCTCGTGACAGCTTACAATGTACAATGAGATGGGGGAGATACAAAGTATAGGTGTTTATATACAATGGTGCATTTACAATGATGTTCCAGCCATCTTAAGGACTGAGGGATGGAGATAGTGAATGGGCTAGAGACACACACACACTTACACAGAATACATAGAATGACTTTGATTAGTGAATGTGATAGGCCGCTCTGAACAAATGTGTTTTGAGGGAGCGCCTGAAACCATGCAAATTGTGGATAGTCCTAATTTCTTGGGGTACAGCATTCCAGAGGATTGGCGTAGAGCAGGAGAAGTCTTGGAGTCGGGAGTGGGAGGTACGTATTAGTGCAGAGGTTAGTCGAAAGTCGTTTGCAGAGCGCAGCAGTCGGTTAGGCCGATAGATAGAAATGAGGGAGGAGATGTAGGAGGGGTGCTGCACTGTGGAGAGCTTTGTGGGTGAGAACCAGTACTTTGGTTGAAAGCTGGGAGAGGCCTAGAGAAATGGTTAGTGATAGAAGGAAGATAGAGGAAGACATTGCCCCAACGGTACAAACAGGAGGGAGAGTTAGGCTGCAGACTCGGTTGCCTGTAGCCTCCAGTTTGGCACCTGTTCGGAGCAGTTGTCTTCCAAAAGTCAAAACGTGCGCTCCAGGACTTGCACTGCGTGGTCCTTTTTTCACACACTTGCACATGATATTTGCTATGTGAAATGCAAGCTGTGTAATCAAAAATTAAAAATAGCTAAAAGTGTCAGTCACCTCAATACCACAAATATGTGGAAACATGTGCGGACAAAGCACGTAGTTGAGTTACAAAGACACACTAGAGATGTAGGCCAACCTACAGCAGCACCTACATCTTCAGGTTGTGTTGAAGCCTCTTCATCGAGCTCACACACAGCTGGTTCTGCTTCCTCACAGGATCGCCATGGAAGAACCTCGGCCACTGTTGTCCAGAGACAAACTGTTATTCCACACACAGCAGCAAGTTCCCTGTCATCCTCACACTCCCAGGCCACAAAACAGCCATCGGTAGCACAGGCATGGGATAAAAGACGGCCATACTCCGCAAACCATGCACGAGCACAGGCTCTGAATGCTGGCATTGCAAAACTCCTGTCCCTTGAAATGCTGTGATTCAGGCTGGTGGAGACAGACAGTTTCCGTAACTGAATATCATTGTCAATCCCACAATACAATGTGCCAAGCCGATTTCATTTCAGCAGGCAAGCCGTCCCTGGTCTGCAAAAGCATGTTGAGGGAAAAATTAAAAGCCCTCAGTAGCAAGGTCCACCTGACCACCGATGCGTGGACCAGTACCCATTGTTATGATCTGCTACAACCAGTAAGGAAAGAAGGGAATTCTGTCCCTACAATACAACTAAGCTGAATCCCTACGATGTAACGGGGAACCTGATCCTGCGACCAGACCCGCTAAAGTCCTCATCTAGTGTGAATGAAGACCTATAGTTGCGAGGGAGTAATCCCTACAAGATCTAGGGACTGTGAGAAAAGGTGGACACCTCCTAACATAAATTGTAGCATGGATAATTAAACAGAAAAATAAATACTTTGTGATCCTAACATCAAGCAAAACTGACAGATTAAGGCACCTAAGCACCCGGCTAGCTTAACAGTAGATAATACAATGAAGTCAAGCAAAGCCAGAAGGGCGGAGCCAGACTAAATAGGGAAAAAAGGTCATGTGACCAGCAAACTGAAACAAAACCTAACAAGAGGGTTCTAACACCCATGGCCAGGGACAATACCTTTCCCTCACTGCCCATTGGGTCAATGTTGTGCAGCCGGGTACTGATCTTGCGAGTGGCGCTGTACGTGTTCTGCCAACTCCAAGGATTGCAGGAATCAAGTCTGTACACATTGATTCCTCCTCCTATTCCAGTTCCTCAGAATCATCGCTGCAGGAGCCGTCACGGTCTACCTCCACATGGACCCGTGAACGTTTACCTGTTGCGACCGATATGAGCACAGCCGTGTCCAAATGTCAACAGGCCATCCTGAAATTAATTTCCATGGGGAATCTTAGCCACACAGCGCAGGAGCTCTGTAATGCCATAAAGCAGGAGAGCGACGTGTGGTTTTTGGAAGAGAATCTACAGGCAGGCTTGGTAGTGTGTGACAATGGCCGAAATCTGGTGTCAGCTCTGGGCCTTGGCAACCTCACTCACATACCATGTCTGTCATATGTGCTCAACTTGGTCGTGCAGAGTTTTTTGAGGGACTATCCGGATCTTGATGCACTGCTGCACAAGGTCCGCCTAGAGTGCGCTCACTTGCGACGTTCCAGCATGGCCAGATCGCTGATTGCAGCTCTGCAACGCAGATTTCACCTTCATGAACATCGCATCATATGTGACGTACCCACCAGGTGGAATTCCTCGTTACATATGTTGGAGCGGTTGTGTGAGCAGCAGCCAACAGTAATGGAGTATCAGCTGCATCAGGCGCAGTCAACTCGCAATTTGCGCCGTTCACACTTCACCACTACTGAGTGGGCCTCTATAATAAGAATAATAATAATATTATTTATTTATATAGCGCCATAATATTCCGCAGTGCTTTACAGTTTAACAGTTTCAAAACACAACTCATAAGTAACAACGTTAACAATACAATAATTAAAGCCAAATCAGCCGCCCCTGCTGGTGAAAGCTTACAATCTACAATGAGGTGGGGGAGATACAAAGTACAGGTGTTTATATACAATGGTGTTTTTACAATGATGGTCCAGCCATTTTAAGGAAGTGAGGGATGCATGGAGATAGTGAATGGGCTACACACACAGAATTACACATAGAATGACTTTGATTAGTGAATGTGATAGGCCACTGTGAACAAATGTGTTTTGAGTGAGCGCCTGAAACCATCCAAATTGCGGATAGTCCTAATTTCTTGGGGTAGAGCATTCCAGAGGATTGGCGCAGCGCGGGTGAAGTCTTGGAGTTGGGAGTGGGAGGTACGGATTAGTGCAGAGGTTAGTCGAAGGTCGTTTGCAGAGTGCAGCAGTCGGTTAGGCCGATAAATATAAATAAGGGAGGAGATGTAGGGGGGTGCTGCGCTGTGGAGAGCTTTGTTGGTGAGAACCAGTAATTAGAATTGGATCCTATAATGAATGGGCAGCCACTGCCAGTGTAATGAGTGGCGAATAACTCTATGAAGGATATCTGCCACGTTTTGCGTGCGTTTGATGAGTCAACGCGGATGGCGAGTGCAGATGATGCACTAGTCAGCCTGACTGTCCCCCTTATCTGCCTGCTTCAAAAAACACTGCAAGCACTAAGGCATGAGGTTTTGGAAGAGGTGGAGGATGAGGAGTCACAAATTCCATCACCTTCTGGACAGTCAGCGCAACGTGGTTCCTCACAAAGGGCTGGAGGACTTTCAAAGTACCATGCTGTATCAACAATTGAACCTCCAGAGTCGCTGTCTATATTTTCATAACCATTACAAACTTTTTATGTATTTACAAAGCACATAATGTACATTTTTTGTCTATCCTTTTGTAATGCTATTGTGTTTCCATAAACTGATGTTACAGAATTATGATACAAAGTTTTTACATTTTCAGTTTTAAATTTTGTAAATTTATATGTATTTGAAGGACTTTGTGAGGAGGATGAGGAGGAGTCAATGGAGGAGGAAGACATCGCTCCAGAGGGAGGTAGACAATGCTCTAGTCAGTATGTAGACCAAGGGTGGGGTGATGCACAGCAGGCGGAGATGACGCCTCTTGCAGGGACAACGTTTCTTGGCCAGTTGGGAGTCTGCAGCACATGGTTGATTTCATGCTGCAGTGGCTGAGAAACGACCGCCGCATCGAACACATTCACACCACGTCTGATTATTGGGTGTACACCCTCCTAGACCCTCGCTACCGGGACAACTTACAAAGCCTCATCACACCGTTGAACCGGGAGCGTAAAATGCGGAAGTACCAAGACACACTGGTGCAATCCATAATGTTCTCCATTCCAGCCGAGAGCACTGCTGCTGCTACTGATTTACAAAGCAGCTCTGTGCGTCGAGGCAGTGGAGACAGCTCTGCAACAAGAGGGAGCACAAGCAGCGCCTCTGCACAGGGCAAGAACAGTATGTTCCAAATGTGTCGAAGTTTTGTGGCAGCGCCACCAATGTCTACACCATCCGAGACGGCTCCAGTCAGCAGGAGGCAACATTTCCGTAAGATGGTGACAGACTACATGTCTTGCCCTCTCAGTGTACTCTCAGATGGCTCTTCCCCATTCAAGTTTTGTGTCTCTAAGCTGGATACATGGCCAGAGCTTAGCCAGTATGCATTGGAGGTGCTGGCTTGATCTGCTGCCAGTGTATTATCGGAGCGCGTCTTTACTGCTGCAGGTGGTGTACTAACAGACCGTTGCATGCGACTATCCTACGATAATGTAGAACGGCTTACTTTTCTGAAAATGAACTAGGCATGGATCTCGCCTGAATTTGCCTGTCCGGTTTCAGATTAACTAACTGGTTGGCAACGTTTTCCATGTCTCCTGTTATGTTCATCTTTCTACCACCTGAGCTATACTCCCTGGGCTACAACACTGCCAGTTGCTGCTCAGAAGTGTCGTGTCCACAGACCAATACACAAGCTATAGTGATAGTGGGGTTCAGTAACGCCTGCTGTTCCCCTGCTGTGTGTCCGGCAAAAATTACTGCTACCTAGCTACACATGTTGAAAAAAACATGACATGTTAAAGTGGCTAGTGCTACACATAGATATCAGGCTACACCCTTATTTCTAAGCTGTAAACAAGTGAAACGTCAAATTTAAAACCATTCAATGATTAGTGTTGGTAACAAATCTGTAACTAAATAATTGTGACATATTATGGCAGATATCCACATGTCTAACACAAATGCTAACACAAAAGCATACTTATGCTATAGGGTACTGATGGTGAACCTTCTCACTCCATAACTTTGACCAATCCAACTCACATCATGCCTCAAATGCTGCAATGTTGGAAGTGCATAATGTGGGTTGAACTTTGACAACAGCTGCAGTGCGAAGGTTATCCTTCTGTGTTCTTGGCTTTTAAATAAAAGCATACAAGTAAATATAATAATACATTGTTGATTAAGGGACATGATGTACACCTGTAATATTGTGCAAACAATGGATGTAGGACTATTCCTCTTCAACATTACTTATATTTGTGTCATTTGAAAAAATACATATTTTAGTTAAAAATTAAAAACCCATGTTCAGTAGCTGTGAAAGGCCCGTTTGTGTACTTCTATATTGTTTGCAACCAATGTATTGTATACGGATGGAAGCACGTCACTGTAATAGATTTGAATTATTTTAAATAGAATAAAGCAGCACCAATTTTAGAAAAATGACAAGGATGAGCCAGTGACAGACACTCAGCAGAGTACACGCAGCGGTGGTTGAAGAAGTAAATGGAGCGTGATGTGCACTCAAAAAAGTAAAAAACACAGACTGAAGTGAACACTGAAACACAACTGTCCACAATCTGTGAAAGGCTACTCCTTTGTGTACTTCTATAGTGTTTGCAACCAATGTATTGTATACGGATGGAAGCGCGTCACACTAATAGATTAGATTTATTTTAAATGGAATGTAGCAGAACCAATTTTAGAAAAATGACAAGGATGAGCCAGTGACAGACACTCAGCAGAGTACACGCAGCGGTGGTTGAAGAAGTAAATGGAGCGTGATGTGCACTCAAAAAAGTTAAAAACACAGACTGAAGTGAACACTGAAACACAACTGTCCACAATCTGTGAAAGGCTACTCCTTTGTGTACTTCTATAGTGTTTGCAACCAATGTATTGTATACGGATGGAAGCGCGTCACACTAATAGATTAGATTTATTTTAAATGGAATGTAGCAGAACCAATTTTAGAAAAATGACAAGGATGAGCCAGTGACAGACACTCAGCAGAGTACACGCAGCGGTGGTTGAAGAAGTAAATGGAGCGTGATGTGCACTCAAAAAAGTTAAAAACACAGACTGAAGTGAACACTGAAACACAACTGTCCACAATCTGTGAAAGGCTACTCCTTTGTGTACTTCTATAGTGTTTGCAACCAATGTATTGTATACGGATGGAAGCGCGTCACACTAATAGATTAGATTTATTTTAAATGGAATGTAGCAGAACCAATTGGAGATAAATGAAAAGGATGAGCCACTGAGACACGCTCAGCAGAGTACAAGCAGCAGTGCTTGAACAAGTAACTGGAGCGTGATGTGCACTCAAAAAAGTAAAAAACACAGACTGAAGTGAACACTGAAACACAACTGTCCACAATCTGTGAAAGGCTACTCCTTTGTGTACTTCTATAGTGTTTGCAACCAATGTATTGTATACGGATGGAAGCGCGTCACACTAATAGATTAGATTTTTTTCCACTAAAATGGAGCAGCACCAATTAGAGAAAAATGTGAAGGATGAGGCAGTGACACACGCTCAGCAGACTACAACCAGCAGTGGTTGAAGAACTAACTGGAGCGTGATCTGCACTCAAAAAATCATAAACCTCACAGACTGCAGTGAACACTGAAACACAACTATTCACTATCTGTGAAAAGCTCCTTTCTGTACTTCTATAGTGTTTGCAACCAATGTATTGTATACGGATGGAAGCACGTCACACTAATAGATTTGATTTTTTTCTAATATAATGGAGCTGCACCAATTCCACTAAATAAAATAAAAAAAAAAAAGAGTCAGTGACACGTGCAGATGCCTACAAACAGCGGTGGATGCAGAGCAAACTGCAGCGTCACCTGCACTGTCACACACACACCTTGCACAGAGCTGTTAAAACAACACTGGCAAAATGAAGCTTTACACAGCGGTTGGTAAACTAGCCTGCCTCAAGCACAGTAGTACACAAAATCGCAATATCTAACTGTCCCTCAGAGTCAGCACAGCAGCGTTCTGTCCCTAACTGAGTTCACAGCACAGTGACGCTAAAATGGCTGCGGCGCCTTTTATAGTGCATTCTGACATCATTTCAGCAGCCAATCACAGCCATGCCATTAGTTAAGATGACCGCATCATTACAGGATGTGCCCACACTTCGTAGGATTCCTCATTGGCTGACTAAAATCACATTGCCTCTCAAAGAATTATGGGAACTTCCGATTCCGGTATACGATATTGAAAAAGTATCGGAATTAAGTATCGGAATTCCGATAACGCGAATATCGGCCGATACCCGATACTTGCGGTATCGGAATGCTCAACACTATTCTGGAATAAACAGACATTTTTTTTATTCCTTAACAACCCTTTAAGAACCCCATATCATTTATGCTTGTTTAAAGGGGTTATCCAAGATTATAAAAATTAATAAGGCAGGTAATTGCTAATTACCTGCCTGTTTTATCTGGCTCTGCCACAGAACGGTCATTGACCACTCCTACCGACAATTTAGCTGCTCCACATCAACAGAGCAGCTCTTCTTCTTTCGGACTGCTCTGTCAATAGTTCTGATGTCATGCTGATTGACAGCAAGCTCCCCATAGTTAGGCAAGTGACGTCAGCGAAAGCTGCTGAATCGCTGACAGAAACTGTCTGTACCTGCCTGTTAGCTCTTAAGCCTTTGTAAAAAAAAATTAAATAGTCTCGGATAAAACCTTTAAGGAATAACTTTTCATAAGTTATAGGTCGAAATCACATTTTCCATTGGAAACTTAAACAAGATCTGATCCATTAGCACATACATCAGATGCGTTTTAGAGACTTTAGCAATTTTAAGTGCTAAACTTATTTTTTTACATGACACATTTAATGCTGTCAAAAAAAAGGTTTGCAGGCTTTCATTAACACCCGCCTTAAATGAAGCTCCTACACACATAGTTAAGTGGATTTTCACATTCACACCTCATGTCTTGTGTTAAAAACAAATTTACTGTGCTGTTGAAACATTTCTGCTGTGTTATACTGTGATTTGAATACTTTTATTAAATTTCTCATGCAGCTCATTATAAGTGCATATTAAATGAAGGCAAGATGTTTCAAAGGTTAATAGTTTTGCTTATTATTAACGAAACAATAATGCAACGTTCCTCATATAGAGAACGCTGTAAATACTGTAGAGATCGAAAATAGGATTTGTCCTTATATATCCAGAGGCGTCTCCTATTGCTGCTCCTATTTTATCTGGCTGAATAGAAAATCTTATAGAAAATTATTTTATTTAAAGGTGTTGTTAACCCATGTGGACTTTTTTTTTACATAAACGAATGTATTCGGAGCGCAAGATAATTAGTGAAATTTGGTTTTCATTAAAAATTTTGCACGGTTTGCTTTACAGGCTCTTTGTTTCACTGCATTGCACATTCAACTTTGATGTGGTCTGTGGTCAAAAATCAGATGATAAGAGCTTTTTTTTAAAAAAACAACAAACAAACAAACAAAAAACTAAAACAGGTAAAGAGTTAGAGACTCTCCCGCTTGAACCATCAAAATGAGTCCACTGATGGATTCTCAGTCAGCCAGCAACACAGATCCTATGTATGGCAATCAGTGAACATTTTTTAATGAAGCCCAATTACAAAAATAGTTCTTAACTAAAATATAAATGCATTCAAGTCAGAAAAGTTATTTTTTCACATGATGCTATAAGTATCTGCCCCAATATAACCAAACCAATGCAACCATCCTAGTTAAAGGGTTGTTCAGTTTTCTGCTAAAAGTCTGCGGTTTCTGTATGTGACTACAGACTTCTGAATAATTACAGCATGTGCACCGCACGCTGACACAATTCTTCAATTTATTAGTGAGAGAGGGCGGTCACGTTAATGCAAGCATGCAATTTGCTTACTTAAGCTGGAGTCACACAGACCGTCTAAAAAATCTGACCGTTTTAGTCGGTCGATTATCGCAGCAAAATGTCATGAACATTGATGCGTCTGGCATCCGATTTTTCGTCAATGATGCGATTTAGTCGCATCTGAGCGTTCGTTAGACATCCGATTGACATCCGACTTACAAGATTTTGTCGGTGGCTAGCAAACCCGACATATAATGGATCCAAATGAATAGTTTTAAAATCACAAAAGAAATAATAGATATATACACATAGAATACATATATATATATGTATATATATATATATATAATATATATATGTCATTGAGACATATATATATACATATATTTATAGTTCATGCAGTTCTAAATAGTGTAATAGCCGCTAATTCAATTGCCGGCTTTTGTGAAATTACAGACCCGACATGAAATGACACATGGTTTACATACAGTTAACCATGTCATTTTATGTAGTTTGATATATGGTTTTCACTAACAATTACATGAGTGAATATGTGCAAAATTTCACACATGTAGGGGTTAATTCAAGGTGTAAATTCGTTGAAAAAAAAGCCAGACAGACAAAGCCAGCGAGTGGGGGCAGATAATATTAGCCTAGGGAGGGTGCATTTATTTAGTGCCCCCCCCCCGTTGACAAACATCTGCCCTCAGCCACCCCAGAAAAGGCAAATCTATAATTAGATGCGCCCATTCTGGCACTTTGCCCGTCTATTCCCATTGCCCTGAGCAGCCAGTATTAGCTGTGCTGCTAGCTGTAAGGCAGTTAACCCTTTGTGAAGGATTACAGCGTGGGACCTGACAGAGCACCGGATAGGTAAGAATAATGTTGCTTTATTATTTTTTCTTTATTACAGGAGAACAAGGGCTTCGCACTGATTACCAGTTAAATTAAAAAATGTGTGATTATTTCATTAAATTGATTTTTTATTAAAG
Organism: Oophaga sylvatica; assembly: GCA_033576555.1. Taxonomy (NCBI): domain Eukaryota; kingdom Metazoa; phylum Chordata; class Amphibia; order Anura; family Dendrobatidae; genus Oophaga; species Oophaga sylvatica. The sequence continues at coordinate 740,289,192 of JARQOD010000001.1, forward strand.
TGTGTGTGTTTTTTTATTTCCTTCAATAGGATTAATAATTGATAGTTGTCTAATTGACAGCTCTCAATTATTAACCTGGCTTAAAGTCACCTTTCAATAGCAAGGTGGCTTTAACCCATTATTAACCCATTCGCCACCGCTACAGGGCAATGGGAATAGACGGGCAAAGTGCCAGAAAGGGCAAATCTAATTATAGATTTGCCTTTTCTGGGGTGGCTGAGGGCAGATGTTAGTAGCCAGGGGGGGCACAAAATAAATGCACCCTCCCTAAGCTATTATTACCTGCCCCCACTCGCTGGCTTTGTCTGGTTGAGAAAATAGCGCATGAGTCCACTCATTTTTTTTCAACGAATTTACACCTTGAATTAACCCCTACATGTGTGAAATTTTGCACACATACACTCATGTAATTGTTAGTGAAAAACATATATCAAACTACATGAAATGACATGGTTAACTGTATGTAAACCATGTGTCATTTCATGTCGGGTTCTGTAATTTCACAAAAGCCGGCAATTGAATTAGCGGCTATTACACTATGTACAAGTGCATGAACTATAAATATATGTATGTATATATATATATATGTCTCAATGACATGTGTGTGTATATATATATGTGTATATATATATATATATATATATATATATATATGTATTCTATGTGTGTATATGTATTCTGTCCATTCTTTATTAAAGCTGTCAGTGTGATTTTACAGTATAGCCGGGGATGAATTGCCGGCTTTTCTAAAGGACACTGGTGCGATTTAATCGCAAGTCACACATGCGGTCCGTTTGTAATCAGATTTTTCATCGCACCCATAGACTTGCATTGGTGATTGTCGACCCACAATCGGTGACAATCGCAGCATGCTGCGATTGCACTCGCACGTATCAAATGGACCACAAAAAAATCTGATACTGGGAGCTGCTCCACATTGGTCCGACTGCAATGCGATATTTCATTGCTTTGCAGTCGTGCGATTTTGTTGCCAGTGTGACCCCAGCCTTACGGGGACATTCCGACTAAAGGTGCTTGGTCCTGTTCATTTGACTTGTATTGGGTGAGACTGAGCACATCTACTTGGCATGTGATCACATGTATGCAAATTGTATAGATGAAAACATAACTGGCTGCAATAAGGGAGCTGGTGTCTTACTCTATGCCTTTGGTTTGGGCTACATGAATCAAGATTTCAGGTTCCTTTCAATATCTCAAACATTTAGTTGGTGAAGGTTCTGCATTGAGCATAAGATGGCCCTGCAAACTTCCATTTAGGTTGTTTGTGACTGAAGCACAGAAAAGACAGAAAGTAAGACCCCTAGTAAAGCTATAATGAAAAGGGGATGGCAAGGTACACCAGAGATGTAAGAAAATTCATTTGACCAGTAAGTAGAGCTCCTTTCTTGATAAGAGTCTTTTCATTGACTTTCCACTGTGGAATTTCTTTGTTCAAAGCTGTACATAGAAAATTAAGAAATAATATGCAGAAATTTGTGAGTACCTTTGCCAGGATACTTGCAAATTACAGTTTAATCTATAAGGGACTAATGGAGAATGTGGGGTTGGGGAGAGCATGATGTTTCAATAGTTGTTGCCAAAGTGGGTCCCCACTCCCTTTAGGATCTGTACAGCTGAACAGTCTTGCACATACTATATGTCTTTCCCTGTCTTCATGGTCATCAGTAAGTTCTTATTAGGCCGGGGTCACACTTGCAAGAAACTTGCACGAGTCTCGCACCTCATTACCCTGCACTGCCGCCGGCACTTGGGACCGGAGCGTTCAGCTGCATAGAAAGACATGTAGCCGCACACTGCGGTCCCGAGTGCCGGCGGCAGTGCAGGGTATTGAGGTGCGAGACTCATGTGAGTTTCTCACAAGTGTGACCCCAGCCTTACTCATTGTTTTACTGAGCCATGAAAAGTCTGCAGACAAGGCAGAGAGATTAGGAACATGTAATACAAAATGGAGTTGATGTATGAAAGAGTATCTGTAACCAGTCTGGCTTTGCCTTTTTATTTAATAAAAGACTAGGCAGCCTCAGGTGGTGATTTATCTATTTATAAGTTATTGTCAAAAGTTATTGTTTTGATGCCTCCCAAAATTCCAGGTTGTGGAATCCCATAACCCTCCACGGCCCCCCTCACAGTGAAAGAGGGATATTTCAGAGATCTTACACTTTAAACGAGCCCAACGCTACTGCATAATTCACTAAGCTGATACCAAACGGTAATCTCTTGTCACGCGTGTGTCACGTCCTCCTGAGAGATCTGGGGTTAGGAGATCATTACGTACTTTTGAATCACAGGTCTTCCATGTAGCCTGTGTGGTTTGCTCCTCACATGAAATGAACTTAATGAGTTAAACTGGATTACTATCCAGGACACATATCCCCTCCCACATATTCCTGATTTGTTCAATCAGATTATTGGGGCAAAATGGTTCTCCAAGTTCGATCTCAGAGGAGCCTATTATCTGATAAGGATTATGGAGGGGATGAGTGAAAGATGGCTTTTAACACTCCAGAACAGCATTATGAAAATCTTGTCATGCCTTTTGGTTTGACTAATGCTCCCAAAAGTGTGCCAACATTTTGTTAATGACATCTTCCATCACCTAGTGGGTAGATTTTTAGTAGTGTATCTTGACAATATTTTGATCTACTCGCCAAGTCTCATCAGGCACATGTCAGACAGGTGTTAAGGTTCTACTAGATAATAAACTGTATGCTAAGTTGGAGAAGTTAGTGTTTGCTGTACAGAAGGTTCAGTACTTAGGTTTCCTAGTATCAGCTGCAAGTTTCCTACTGGATCCTGATAAGGTCCAAGCAGTCCTTGAATGGAGGCTCCCAGAAAATCTGAAAGCATCACAACACTTTTTGGGTTTTGCAAACTATTATCAGAAATTTTTCCAAAACTTCTTGTCTATTGTCAGACCCCCTTACTGACCTGACTAGGAAATGTACGGATTTCTCTAGGTGGTTCGACTGCACTCGGCAGGCATTTTCTTCTTTAAAGAGATGTTTTTCCACTGCGCCAGTGCTCATGCAACCCAATGCTTCTGAACTATTTATTATCAAATTTGATGCTTCTGAGGTGGGGCTCAGGGCTGTATTGTCTCAAGGGTCAGTGCTTAGTAAATGACATCCGTGTGCCTTTTTCTCTAAAAAGTTGTCATTGGCCAAAAGAAACTATGATGTGCGGGACATTTGTGTGGCCAAGACAGTGGCTGATCCCGTCGATCTTAAAACCATTCCCCGTCACTTTAAGGAATACCATGATTGTGACGCCAAAACATTTAAGGTGAGGGGTATTGATATTATCCATTTGGGGATCAGAGGGGGTAACTATAAAAAATTTTGGGCTAAGAAAGAGACCAAATGGGTTGTGACGCTGGATACTGTGGCCCCTAAAGACCTTAATGAGTCCTTAAGTTTTGCCTCATTCTTATAAAAAATAATATGATGCTTATATCCAGGGCCGGCATTAGGGGCAGGCAGACCAGGCAGCTGTACGCAAGCACAGTTCAAAGCAATGATGGAGGAGAGAGCGTCAGCTGACGCTCCCTCTCCCATCATTCCCTCTGCCCACACTGTGGGTGCGCGATGACATCACAGATGCAGATACAGGAGCCGGGAGCAGTACAGTCACGAGGAGAGGTGAGGAGTGTGTATTCTTTTTGTTTTTTTTTATATGTCAGTGATGTCAGTGAGTACTGGACTGTGGGGCCATTCCTGGGAGGGGGGTGTTATATGGGCTGCTGTTGTGAATATGCTGGGGGCAGCTTCTGAGCTGGGGCTCCCTCCGGTGGTTGCTGAGGGTAATGAACTGATTACTGAATGGCCTTCAGCTGGCGCTGAATGGTAGGATATAAGTGGCCTGAGTTCCCAGCAGCCTTGCCGGTTATCAATTGTTCCTTCTGGTCTTGCTTGAAGCACTGCTAGTTTCCTGCTCTCCTTCAGATAAGTGTTTGCTGATTTTTTTTTCCTCTGTTTGATTTTCTCTGCTGGTTTGCTGCTTGCAGTGGACTGCAGCCTGTCCCCTTTTGGGGGTCTGGCGCTGCAATTGTGCTCCGTTTGTGTCTGCACTTTTGCTTTGCTCCTTTTTATTTGCTGAATAGCTTTTTGTTACACCAGAGATCTGATTTTGTGGTTGAGATCGTGTGATCTCAGGTTTTTTGGCAATCAGAAGTGTTGGTATTTTTGTTAGGGTTTTTTTTTTTTTATTGCAGTCAGAATTCTTTCCTGTACTTTTCTGTCTAGACAGATTGGGCCCAGCGTTTGCTCATTCTATTTTCTGTCTGTGTCCGTGCTTTCTTCTTGTCTAACCACCATTACATGTTTGGGGGCTTCCTATTTTCTTTGGGGATCTGCTCCGGGGCAGATAGCTTTCATCTTTCTGCCTTTAGATGTAGTTATCTCTCAGGCTGTGACGAGGCATCTAGGATCACCATAGGAACGCTCCACGGCTACTTCTAGTTGTGTGGTTAGTTCAGGTTACTGCAATCTAATAGGTTCCAGCCTCTCTGGTGTACTACCGCTTTTGCTATTTTTTGCTATTTCTCCTCAGTTACCGAAACATAACAGTATAACCGGCCCAAAAACTGAAAATTGTATGGTACTCACAGAAGGGGAAAATAGTCATAAGGAAACTCTGTTGCATTTTTTCCCCTCTTTTCTCTGGGTGCTGAGGAGGAATTTTTTTTTTCTCTCAATGGAGTTTGCACAGTTGTCTGGCCGTGTGGATCAGCTTTCCACTGAGGTTCGGAGTATTGCTACCTATCTTGCTGGGTTGCCAGTTGTGGAACCTATGATCCCCATGCCAGATTTGTTTTTGGGGGATCGATCTAAATTTCTGAATTTCAAAAATAATTGTAAGTTGATTTTTGCCTTAAAGCCTAAGTTCCTCAGGGAACGCGGCACAGCAGGTTCAAATTGTCATCTCCCTGCTGCGCGGCGACCCTCAGGATTGGGCTTTTTCCCTGACACCTGGGGATCCTGTTTTGAATGATATTGATGTATTTTTTCAGGCTCTGGGGTTATTGTACGATGAACCTAATGTCACTGATCAAGCTGAAAAGATCTTGTTGGCATTAAATCAGGGTCGTGAAGACGCTGAGCTGTACTGTCAGAAATTTCGAAAGTGGGCAGTCCTGACCAAATGGAATGATGATGCTTTGGCAGCCCTTTTTCAAAAGGGTCTGTCAGAAAAAGTAAAGGACGTTATGGTGGGATTCCCTACGAGTACTAACAGCCTTCTTCACTGGCAAAGTCAGCACCCCGTCCCACTCAAGAGGGGGATTCCTAAGGGTCAGTTCCTTAGACTCAGAAGGAATTGCTCGAGGGATGACATTTTTATGACTCAGTCTGGGGACATGTACCGGAGGTTCAGGGAGAAGGGATATCCCTATCATGTGATAGATACAGCTTTTGAGCACGCCAGGAGAGCGGACAGGCAACAGCTCCTACGTAAGAAGCCTAACAATGAGACCTTGGATATCACCAGGATCATTGGTACCTTTGATTCTGAGCATTTAGAAGTCAGACGTATCCTTATGAAACATTGGGATATCCTCAAATTGGACCCTGACCTTAGGGATTTGGTTGGAGAACGACCTAATGTTACATACAGAAAAGGAAAGTCCATCGGGGATCGCCTAGTACACAGCCAACATAAGAGACCATTGAAGGTAGGAACATGGTTGGATAGAAAACCAATTGGTTTCTTCACATGTGGAAACTGCAGCCTGTGTAGATGGATGTCACCCGCCAAATCCTTCTGTAGCGCACATACAGGTAGAAGATTCTACTTGAGAGATTTTGCAAACTGCAAGACCACGGCAGTGGTATACAAGGGGACGTGTTCATGTCCCAAGGATTATGTGGGAAAAACTAAAAGAGAATTTAGGAGAAGGGTGGGGGAGCATATGGGTGACATCCGGAATAATACAGACACTCCCCTGGCAAGACACATGAATAACCACCATGATGGCAATCTGGGGGAAGTTAGTTTCATGATCATCGAGGTGGTCAATGTGAACCCAAAGGGGGGTGACGTGGATAAAGTCATACTCAAGCGTGAGTGCGAATGGATATTTAGACTGGAGTCCCTTGAACCGCATGGTTTGAATGAACAATTGTCATTCGCCTGCTTCTTGTAGTCATGATTTTGGTTGGTGACCTCCGTATGAAATTGAGCCATACATTACTGTGTTTTGTTTCTCTCCAGAGTGAGAGAACCTTATGAATTTTTTCTATCATAATGACTCCCTATTTGTTAAAAATATTTTTTCTTTTGGTAGATCTGGTTATTAGGCCCATATAATAGTTATTTACCTGATATGGTTTATGGGTCGGATTGAATATATTGGATCATTTAGCCATAAGTTATGTCGGGATATGGTTGCCTGTTTTATACATGTAGTCAGGTCAATTAATGGAGAATGCCGTTGCATGCCATATACATAGAATTGCACTATACACCGGTACCTATGCAGTCATTAGGCTAGCAGGGACCGGGTCACTAGAGGGTAGGTCAGATCTGACGCCTGAAATGAATTTGCTATTTAGGGAACCAAGCGTCTCTGAGGTGGGTACGTTGTCTATTCAGGGATAGCGCGAGAATAGGTGTTATGCCCATAGATACCCCCTCACGGGATAGAGGTGGAATACAGCGTCAAGTGATGCAGGGGTACTTGAATTTGTGCACTGTATGTCGATACCTCCTCACGCTTGCGCAATGAAGTCGCTCGGAGAGGCCAGGGAGCGATGTTAGACAGTAAACCCATGTGATAATAGTGCAATACAATTTAATATTCGCTGACATAGTGGCGTCTCAATATGCCCCCTGGATATCGTCATCTCCTGACGCAGGCGCAATGTATCCGCTCGGAGAGGCGGAAGTGACGTATGGGGGAGGCAGCTATGACGCGGCGGCGAGCCCACGAGGTTAGGCGGGGCCTATTTGGCGTGCTTCCCGGCGGCATTTACAAATAGAGGAGAGTCACTAAGCATCGGTTAGTCTATGCACCGCATCTAGGACACTTGCTATCGGATCATCTGGCCTCCTGATGAGCCCACAGGGCGAAACGCGTTGAGGCGCTAACTAACATCTTGGTTGGGTGGCTAAAAGGAGAGATGAGTATCATTACATATTTATAACTTGTCTCTCCGGCTGTATCAAGTCTTATGTGTACATACAGTATATACTAGTTGCATGTTTCATTATTATCGGGGCATAAGTTTATTGTGCAACTGAGATCCGGCGGGATCCCGCACAGTATGGGGGGTAATTTTTGGATATGTATCCCTCTCGCATAAATGGGACTCGTATTGGATGACCTGTATATCATTGGGGGCACATATCTCTAACATATTGATATCATCAAATTGCCCTTGTTATATCAAGTCTGATTTGATAGATCTATAGGTTGTAATACCTTTCTATGGCAATATCTAAGTATAGGAGATTATGTAACAACTGTCTTTGATACGGTGGGACTTTGTACACCCGATTCATTACGTGCTATATGACTCCCACACATCTATCCCTTCTATGGGGCATACAGCTTTATTTTGACTCAACATCACTGAGAATTTTATATGATGGGAATTGTTTTGATTAGTAAACATGCATGACGTGCAAAACTAAGATTTGACCTACATTTTGTTTTTTCTTGCCATGGTGTAGACTGTGCGTCATCTGAGCGACCATATGTCTCACCAATACTATCGTTGGAATGGTTGTTATAACATCAGATTTATGCACGTTATAAGGCTCCAGTATCATTTGTTATTGATTGTAATCTACCTATTTATGTGATTAGAGGGTTCATATATCGTTCTGCACACGTGTTAGAGAGATCCTCCCTGTTCGATATCTCAGGGACGCGCACATCAGATCATTAGATAGATGCACGTTGTAGGGCTCGAGTAGCACCTGTTATTTATCATAATCTCCATTTAGATATCTCATGAAATAAGCCCCTGGCACTACTAGGTGCTGATATCTACTTTGACCCCTAATTTTGTTAAAGGGTATATATGTACATTTATGGTGCACATCAGTTCAGTGCAACTTACTGAGACACCACCCACCATATCGTGTGTTTACATATTGTTTTTAACCACTCTTGGCACCAAGGATTTTCCTTAGGTGTAGTTGGTCTCTGTATATTTGTAGGGGTCCCCTTAGCGAATGGGCAGAGGGATTCCCTAGGGTGGTAGGGTGCAATAGGGTCACCAGGGTCAGCCATCGTGGAGCGGGGGCGCCACAACGCTCCCCCCTAGGGTGCCAACCTCCGCAGTTAGGCAGGCGACAGCCTAGACCACACACTAGGGACTCCAGGACAATCTCAGAGTTTTTATTGTAGGAATACACGTTTATGTTTTTGTTATGTCACTTTGTTTGGTGCTACCGATTGTGGTATTTTATTAATAAAGTATTGCCTATAGGGCATGTTATATGATTTTGCTTTTGGAGTCCTTCATTATTCTTTCTATGTTTTCTGGGATTCCCTGTTCCCTCTGGTCTCAATGATTCTATGTCTTTGGCTATTCAAATTGACAGACGTTTGCGTGAGCGCAGAGGTATGCGTGAGATAGTGTTGCCTTGTGAGCCAGCTCCTGAGCCCATGCAGTGTGATGGAGTGACTTCTGCGGCTCAGCATCATGAGTTTCGTAAGAGCAATGGGTTATGTTTCTACTGTGGTGACGCTTCCCATGCTATTTCTGTTTGCCCTAAGCGGGGAAGACGTTTTGCACGCTCAATTGTCTTGGGTAGTGTTCAGACTAAATTTCTGTTGACTGTTACCCTGATTTGCTCCCTGTCCACATTTTCTGCACAGGCTTTTGTTGATTCAGGAGCAGCTATTAACCTGATGGATTTTGACTTTGCCAAAACGTTGTGGGTTTCCCATGATACCCTGCGGAAGTCTATTCCCCTACTGGGCATTGATTCTACCCCTTTGGCGGAGAATAAACCCCAGTTTTCTACTCAGGTGATAATGAGGGTTGAACCAGATCATCAGGAGAGTTGCAAATTTCTGGTGCTGCATAATCTGCATGACATTATTGTACTAGGTTTCCATTGGTTACAGTCTCATAATCCTGTTTTGGATTGGAAATCTGTGTCTGTGACCAGTTGGGGCTGCCAATGTGTTAATACTGACACTCCTGTTTTTTCTGCCTCTCCCCAGTCTCAGTATGTCCCTGACTTTTTGTCGGATTTTTCTGATGTGTTTAGTGAAAGTAAATCTGCATCCTTGCCCCCTCACAGGAGCTATGATTGCGCTATTGAATTAGTGCCTGGTGGTAAATTTCCTAAAGGTCGCCTTTTTAATTTATCTGTACCTGAACACGATGCTATGCGATCTTATATCAAGGAGTCATTGGAGAAGGGTCATATCAGACCATCCTCTTCACCCTTGGGCGCAGGTTTTTTCTTTGTGGCCAAAAAGGATGGTTCATTGAGGTCGTGTATTGATTATCGCCTCCTGAATAAGATCACTGTTAAATATGAATATCCATTACCTTTGATTTCTGACCTATTTTCCAGAGTGAAAAGTGCTAGTTGGTTTACCAAGCTTGACCTCAGGGGGCGTATAACCTTATTCGCATTAAGCACGGGAATGAATGGAAGACGGCATTTAATAACCCAGAGGGGCATTTTGAGTACCTAGTGATGCCTTTTGGGCTTACTAATGCCCCTTCCGTCTTGCAATCCTTCATGAATGATATTTTCAGGGATTTTGTGGATAAATTTCTGATTGTTTATTTGGATGATATCTTGATTTTTTCCAATGACTGGGACTCTCATGTGAAACATGTTCGGACTGTGTTCCAAATTTTGAGAGAGAATGCACTGTATGTGAAGGGATTAAAGTGTCTTTTTGGCGTACAGAAGGTCTCATTTCTGGGATTCATTTTGTCTCCGTCTGTTATTGAAATGGACCCGGTCAAGGTTCAGGCCATCTGTGATTGGGTTCAACCTACTTCATTGAAGGCTCTTCAGAGATTTTTGGGTTTTGCCAATTTTTATCGTAAATTTATTGGTAATTTCTCTGGTATTGTTAAACCATTGACTGATTTGACCAGAAAGGGTTCCGATGTGGTGAATTGGCCTCCTGAGGCAGTTTCTGCGTTTCAGGAACTTAAGCAGAGATTCATTTCTGCTCCTGTTCTACGGCAGCCTCATGTTTCTTTGCCGTTTCAGGTGGAGGTTGATGGCTCTGAGATTGGGGCAGGTGCCGTTTTGTCCCAAAGGGATCCAGAGACCTCTAAGAGTAACCCTTGTGCCTTTTGCTCTCGAAAATTTTCTCCAACTGAACGTAATTATGACGTGGGTAATCGGGAGTTATTGGCCATGAAGTGGGCCTTTGAAGAGTGGAGACATTGGCTGGAAGGAGCCAAACATCAGGTGGTGGTCCTCACGGACCATAAGAACCTGGTTTATCTCGAATCAGCCAAGCGACTTAATCCTAGACAGGCCAGGTGGGCCTTGTTTTTCACACGTTTTAATTTTGTGGTTTCTTTTCTTCCTGGCACTAAGAATGTCAAGGCGGATGCCTTCTCGAGGAGTTTCTTTGCAGATTCTCCTGAGTTATCTGATCCTGCTGTTATTTTGAAAGAGGGTGTGGTTCTTTCCGCCATTTCGCCCAATTTGAGACTGGCTTTGGAAGGGTGTCAGGAGGATAAACCTGAGCGCTGCCCTGTTGGGAAGTTGTTTGTTCCAGACCAGTGAAAAAAGAGTGTGATGTCTGAGATTCATTGTTCCGCGTTGGCTGGTCATCCGGGGATTTTTGGTACCAGAGACTTGGTGAGTCGCTCCTTTTGGTGGCCTACTTTGTCTCGTGACGTCAGGGACTTTGTGCAGTCCTGTGGGACTTGCTCTCGTTCCAAGCCTTGCTCTCGTTCTAGTGGTTTGTTAATGCCATTACCTGTACCCAAGAGGCCATGGACCCATATTTCTATGGATTTTATTTCTGACCTTCCTGTCTCTCAGAGAATGACCATTATCTGGGTAATCTGTGATAGGTTTTCCAAGATGATACATTTTGTGCCATTACCTAAGTTGCCTTCCTCCTCCGAATTGGTGCCTTTGTTCTTTCAGCACGTGGTTCGGTTACATGGCATTCCGGAGAACATTGTGTCTGACAAAGGAGTCCAGTTTGTTTCCAGATTTTGGAGGACATTTTGTTCTAAACTTGGTGTTCAGTTGTCTTTCTCCTCTGCATTTCACCCTCAGACCAATGGACAAACCGAGAGAACAAACCAGACCTTGGAGACTTATTTGAGATGTTTTGTGTCTGCTGATCAAGATGACTGGGTCTCTTTTTTTGCCTTTGGCTGAGTTTGCTCTTAATAATAGAGCTAGCTCTGCCACCTTGATGTCTCCATTTTTCTGCAATTTTGGGTTTCACCCTCAATTTTCTTCAGGACAGGCGGAGGCTTCTGTCTGTCTGGGGGTTGACTCTATTGTGCAGCGTATGCAGCAGATTTGGGACCAGGTGGTGGAGAGGTAGTCTCTCTCTCAGGAGAAGGCCCAGCGGTTTGCCAACCGGCATAGGACTGATGGTCCTCGTTTTAAAGTGGGGGACTTGGTTTGGTTGTCCTCAAGGAATATCCCTATGAAGGTTGCATCTCCAAAATTTAAGCCAAGGTTCATTGGACCTTATAAGATCATGGAAATTATTAATCCGGTTTCCTTCCGTTTGCTTCTTCCAGGAACATTTAAGATCCATAACGTGTTCTACAAGTCCTTATTGAAGAGGTTTGTCAAACCATTGGTTCCTATGGCTGCGCCTCCCGACCCTGTTTTGGTTGAGGGCAATTTGGAGTACGTGGTTGAGAAAATATTGGATTCTCGTTTTGCTAGACGGAAACTCCAGTATTTGGTTAAATGGAGAGGTTATGGTCAGGAGGACAATTCTTGGGTGTTTGCTCTCACACAAATAGTGAACAGCGTTGAAAAAAACATGTTGAGAAAATAAGACATACATTAACTGACAAAGATTTGTGAATAATCAAACTTGAAGGGACCAGGAGCCCATCATCCTCCAGTGCTGTCATATTCCAGGACCGCAACCTCCCTGGAGTGTCCAGAAGTACAAGGTGTTCAGGCCAAGGGAGATTGAAACCCGACCAACACTGTACAAGACACATTAGTTGAAACGTCAAGACTGGGCCAAGAAATTTCTGATCACAGATTTTTCAAAGGCTTTATGGACTGATGAGATCAGAGTGACTCTTGACAGACCAGATGGATGAGCCATGGCTCAATCAGTAATGGGTACAGACTGACACTTCTACTCAGATGCCAGCAAGGTGGAGGTGGGGTATTGCTATGTGCTTTTATTATAAAAAATGAAATAGTTGGACCATTTTAGGTTTAAGATGGACTCAAAATCATCTCCCAATACTACTGCTAGCTTTTAGAAGACACTTTCTTAAAGCATTATTTAAAAGTCTGCATCTTTTAAGAAAACCATGATTTTTATGCAGGACAAAGCTCCATCACATGCATCGCAGTACTACACTCCTTGACTAGCCAGAAAATGCCTTAAAGATAAAAGAATAATGACAAGACCCTCTTCTTCATCTGACCTAAGCCCTATTGAGAACTTGTGGGCCCTTCTTAGCAAGAGTTTTCCAGTAAGGGAAAATACTACAAAAAATTCATAATTAACAGATTAAAACAGTGACAGACTGAGAAAGGAAGGCTTATGACTAGTGATGGGCGAACCCCCGATGTTCGGGATCGGCGGGTTCGCCCAAATTTTTTATAAAGTTCGGGGCCAGACATGACGCGAACTTGCGTCCGAACCCCGAACTTGAACTTTACAGATATGGCCATCATAATTATACTTACCTATCCAGTGACGCGTCCTCCGTCCTGCTGTCACATCTGCTTCTGGGGCCGCTCATTAACTGCCGGCAGTATTCACTGCACTTGGCAGTATTCGGCTTTTTCCGGCAATGTTCGTGCGGTGACATCACCCGAACGCGAACCGGACCCGAACTGTAACACGGGTTTCCAATGGAACACATGGTGTTCGGTACGGTCCCGAACTTTACAGTTCGGGTTCACCCATCCCTACTTATGACTCTTATTTAAAAGTAGGTTCTCAATATTGACCACTAAAGATTTTTCTGAAATGTCAGAAATTTATTTTTGTCCATTTTGAGTTGTTTGGTTATTATTCTCACTTTAACAGATGAAAATAAACAATTGAGATTGGAAAATGTATGTTTTTAATTTAGTTGTATAATAATTCTGCACACTAATAGTTGCCCAATAATTCTGCACATACAGATATTCTCCTAAAAAAGATAAAACTTCATCTTTAGTTTCTTAAATATTCAGGTTTCAGATTTAGTAACCTTTTTGATTGACCGACAGCACATACAAATTACCTAATAATTGTACACGCAGTGTACAACCACACTAGTATGTTTTAAAAACTGATTATAACAGATCCCATTCATTTCTATGGTAACAAATACTGCCAATGTGCATCAGATTGCAATTAACCATAAAACATACTAGACTCAAGATCATTGTAGATGTGCCCTTATATGCATTCCATAAAGATATTATTCTCCCAAAAAAAGCCAGCACATGACGGAAAAGACCAGTGTGGCCTGATTGTTAAGAGGGAAGGTATTCAGAGATCGCTGCATAAAGTAATTAGTGCCATGGAATAGAAATTACTGCATAGTTTATGAGCAAATATGGCTAAGGAATTTAACTGACCCTTCTATTTATATTGAAGCATTTCCATCTAGACTAATCATAGCGTAAAATACCTATTTTCAGCATTTTCCTAATAACATTTCTGTTCCTATTAAAGCTGTAACATTTTTCACTGCTTCTTATGAAGTAACTTTTATGATGAAATATGATTGCGCTGTAAAACTGACATTTGACAGCTCTACGATTATGAATAATCAATACTGGAACTGCCTGCTGTTCTTGTAACAACATAGAAGAAATTCTTGGCTTGGTAATTTTTTTAATGTCTGCCTGGTTGTGAAAAATATCAAATGAAAATATATAGAGTCATTTATTGATGTAAGGAAAATAGAAGAACAACATACACACATATAGCTTGATGATATCAGGAAAAAAGTAGCTTCTAGGCAAGTCATATACAGTATAGCAAAATCTATCATATGTTGTTTCCTTACCACTTTCATTGAGATCCTAAATGGAGGCTGGAATAATTTAAATCAGGAATCAATTTTAGAGCAGCAGTATACATCTTCATTTCATTGATTGGCTATTCAACAAGTTCAGGCCGCAGTACATTGAATGATTAAGCAGATTTTATTAACCAATAAAATCCTGGAAATGTTCCAATGTTATATGCCACAAATTCACCAACAGTAGATTTATTTATTATTTCATTTAGCAAATGTTGTCTCTGTTGTAAAAGTTCGTTTGCGGCACACGGAACGATGAAATATGTCCAGTCACTGGACAGTGCTAGCGTCAGTATGCATTCACTCTGCATTCTTGTCACTCTCCTGCCTCGGACAGTTACACTGTCACCTATGTAATGTGTACAGCAGCCAAAATGTGTCCTACATGATGTATATACAACAGTCACACTATCACGTATGTAATGACTACAGCAGTCACAATGTCTCCTGTTATGAATGTTTTAGAAATGAATTCAGAGCAGAAGCTCCCTCTGGTGGTTACAAACAGTACTGAACCATTCAATGAGGATTGGCAATCAGGAATTACAGACTGGCTGGATATAAGGGATGTTTCCCCCCATCATGGTTGCCGTTGATCAATTGTTCTTGTCTCAATGTTGTTTCCTGGTTCACTTGGAAGCTTGCTGAGTCTTGCCTCTTCTCCTGCTCTCGGATAGGATATTTTCTGTTTTTTGTTTTTGTGCTTGCCATTTGCATGTTTCTCTGCATTTCTGTGAGGTTGGCCAGGTTTCCCCCCCCCCGGGGGGGCTTCGGCTCCTCTCGGTTCCTCGGGAGCCACTGTTATTTGTTCATTTGCCTTTTCCAGTTTTTTCAGTGGCTGCGGCTTTGTTTTGTTACACCAGAGAACTAATTTAGGTGGTAGAGGTCGTGTGATCTCAGGTGTTTTTTGCAATTAGTAGCGTTGGCTTTTTTTAAGGGTTTTTTGGAATTGCAGTAAGTATCCTTCCTATACTTTTCTGTCTAGGCAGATTGGGCCCCAGCGTTTGCTCATACTGTTTTCTGTCTGTGTCTGTATTTCCTCTTGTCTAACCGCCATTGCATGTTTTGGGGCTTCCTATGTTCTTTGGGGATCTGCTCCGGGGCAGATAGCTTTCCTCTTTTCTATCTTTAGGTGTAGTTAGCCTCTCAGGCTGTGACGAGGTGTCTAAGACCAACGTAGGAACGCTCCACGGCTGCCTTTAGTTGTGGTGGTTAGTCAGGGTACTGCAATCCAGTAGATTCCAACCTCTCTTGTGTATTGCCGTTTTTGCCTGCTCTCCTCAGCTACCAAAACATAACAGTATCACCGGCCCAAACTGAAAATTATATGGTACTCACAGAAGGGAAAAATAGTGTGGAAAGAAAAAAGTTGTCAGAGATATATATATATTTTTCTCCTGCATTTTTTTTCCCCTCTTTTTCTCTGGATGCTGAGGAGGATTTTTTTTTCTCTCAATGGAGTTTGCACAGTTGTCTGGCCGTGTGGATCAGCTTGCCACTGAAGTTCGGAGTATTGCTACCTATCTTGCAGGGTTGCCGGTTGTGGAACCTAGGATCCCCATGCCAGATTTGTTTTGGGGGGATCGAGCTAAATTTCTGAATTTCAAAAATAACTGTAAGTTGTTTTTTGCCTTAAAACCTAAGTCCTCAGGGAACACAGCACAGCAGGTTCAAATTGTCATCTCTCTCCTGCGCGGCGATCCTCAGGATTGGGCTTTTTCCCTGACACCTGGGGACCCTGTTTTGAGTAATGTTGATACATTTTTTTCTGGCTCTGGGGTTATTGTACGATGAACCTAATGTCACTGATCAAGCTGAAAAAGCCTTGTTGGCATTAAATCAGGGGCTTGAGGACGCTGAGTTGTACTGTCAGAGGTTCCGAAAGTGGGCAGTTCTGACCAAATGGAATGATGATGCTTTGGCAGCCCTTTTTCTGAAGGGTCTGTCAGAGAATGTAAAAGATGTTATGGTGGGTTTCCCTGCTCCCTCTGGTCTCAATGATTCTATGTCATTGGCGGTTCAAATTGACAGACGTTTGCGTGAGCGTAGAGGTATGCGTGGAATGGTGTTGCCTTGAGAACCAGCTTCTGAACCCATGCAGTGTGATAGAGTGGCTTCTGGGGCACAGCGGCATGAGTTTCGAAAACGCAATGGGTTATGTTTCTACTGTGGTGATGCCTCTCATGCTATTTCAGTCTGCCCTAAGCGGGGAAGACGTTTTGCATGCTCAGTTGTCTTGGGTAGTGTTCAGACTAAATTTCTGTTGACTGTTACCCTGATTTGCTCCCTGTCCACATTTTCTGCTCAGGCTTTTGTTGATTCAGGAGCAGCTATTAACCTGATGGATTTTGATTTTGCTAAACGTTGTGGGTTTCCCTTGATACCCCTACGGAAGTCTATTCCCCTACTGGGGATTGATTCTACCCCTTTGGCTGAGAATAAACCCCAGTTCTCTACTCAGGTGATAATGAGGGTTGAACCTGATCATCAGGAGAGTTGCAAATTTTTGGTGCTGTATAATCTGCATGACATTATTGTACTAGATTTCCCTTGGTTGCAGTCTCATAATCCTGTTTTGGATTCGAAATCTGTGTCTGTAACCAGTTGGGGCTGCCAATGTGTTAATGCCAACACTCCTGTTTTTTCTGCCTCTCCCCAGGCTCAAGATGTGCCTGACTTTCTGACTGATTTTTCTGATGTGTTTAGCGAAAGTAAATCTGCATCCTTGCCCCCCCATTAGGAGCTATGACTGCACTATTGAATTAGTGCCTGGTAGTAAATTCCCTAAAGGTCGCCTTTTTAACTTGTCTGTACCTGAACATGACGCTATGCGGTCTTATATCAAGGAGTCATTGGAGAAGGGTCATATCAGACCATCCTCTTCACCCTTGGGTGCTGGTTTTTTCTTTGTGGTCAAAAAGGATGGTTCATTAAGGCCGTATATTGATTATCGTCTCTTGAACAATATCACTGTGAAATATCAATATCCGTTACCCTTGATTTCTGACCTGTTTTCCAGGGTGAAAAACGCTACTTGGTTTACCAAGCTTGACCTCAGGGGGGCATATAACCTTATTCGCATTAAACACGGGGATGAATGGAAGACGGCGTTTAATACCCCAGAGGGTCATTTTGAGTACCTAGTGATGCCCTTTGGGCTCACTAATGCTCCTTCCGTCTTCCAGTCCTTCATGAATGACATTTTCAGGGATTTTGTGGATAAATTTCTGATTGTTTATTTGGATGATATCTTGATTTTTTCCAATGACTGGGACTCTCATGTGAAACATGTTCGGACTGTGTTCCATATTTTGAGAGAGAATGCTCTGTATGTGAAGGGATCAAAGTGTCTTTTTGACGTACAGAGGATCTCATTTCTGTGATTCATTTTGTCTCCGTCTGTTATTGAAATGGACCCGGTCAAGGTTCAGGCCATCTGTGATTGGGTCCAACCTACTTCATTAAAGGCTCTTCAGAGATTCTTGGGTTTTGCCAATTTTTATCGTAAATTTATTGGTAATTTCTCTGTTATTGTTAAACCATTGACTGATTTGACCAAAAAGGGTTCTGATGTGTTGAATTGGCCTCCTGAGGCAGTCTCTGCGTTTCAGAAACTTAAACAGAGATTCACTTCTGCTCCTGTTCTACGGCAGCCTGATGTTTCTCTGCCATTTCAGGTGGAGGTTGATGCCTCTGAAATTGGGGCAGGTGCCATATGGTCCCAAAGAGATCCAGAGACCTCTAAAAGTAACTCTTGTGCTTTTTTCTCTCGAAAATTTTCTCCAACTGAACGTAATTATGACGTGGGTAATCGGGAGTTATTGGCCATGAAGTGGGCTTTTGAAGAGTGGAGACATTGGCTGGAGGGAGCCAAACATCAGGTGGTGGTCCTCACGGACCATAAGAATCTGGTTTATCTGGAATCAGCCAAGCGACTTAATCCTAGACAGGCCAGGTGGGCCTTGTTTTTCACATGTTTTAATTTTGTGGTTTCCTTTCTTCCTGGCACTAAGAATGTTAAGGCGGATGCCCTCTCGAGGAGTTTCCTTGCGGACTCTCCTGAGTTATCTGATCCTGCTGTTATTTTGAAAGAGGGTGTAGTTCTTTCCGCCATCTCGCCCAATTTGAGACTGGCTCTGGAGGGGTGTCAGGAGGATAAACCCGAGCGCTGCCCTGTTGGGAAATTGTTTGTCCCAGACCAGTGGAAGAAGAGTGTGATGTCTGAGATTCATTGTTCTGTGTTGGCCGGTCATCCCGAATTTTTGGTACCAGAGACTTGGTGAGTCGGTCCTTTTGGTGGCCTACTTTGTCTCGTGACGTCAGGGAGTTTGTGCAGTCCTGTGGGACTTGCTCTCGCTCCAAGCCTTGCTCTCGCTCTAGTGGTTTGTTGATGCCATTGCCTGTGCCCAAGAGACCATGGACCCATATCTCTATGGATTTTATTTCCGACCTCCCTGTTTCTCAGAGAATGACCGTTATCTGGGTGATTTGTGATAGGTTTTCCAAGATGATACATCTTGTGCCATTACCTAAGTTGCCTTCCTCCTCCGAATTGGTGCCTTTGTTCCTTCAGCACGTTGTTCGGTTACACGGCATTCCTGAGAACATTGTGTCTGACAGAGGAGTCCAGTTTGTTTCCAGATTTTGGAGGACTTTTTGTTCTAAACTTGGTGTTCAATTGTCTTTCTCCTCTGCTTTTCATCCTCAGACCAATGGACAAACTGAGAGAACAAACCAGACATTGGAGGCTTATCTGAGATGCTTTGTGTCTGCTGATCAAGATGACTGGGTCTCTTTTTTGCCTTTGGCTGAGTTTGCTCTTAATAATAGGGCAAGCTTTGCCACTTTGATGTCTCCATTTTTCTGCAATTTTGGGTTTCACCCTCGATTTTCTTCGGGACAGACGGAGGCTTCTGTCTGTCCGGGTGTTGACTCTGTTGTGGAGCGTATGCAGCAGATATGGGACCAGGTAGTGGAGAGGTTGTCCCTCTCTCAGGAGAAGGCCCAGCGGTTTGCCAACCGGCAAATGACTGATGGTCCTCGGTTTTAAAGTGGGGGACTTGGTCTGGTTGTCCTCAAGAAATATCCCTATGAGAGTTGCATCTCCTAAGTTTAAGCCTAGGTTCATTGGACCTTATAAGATCATGGAGATTCTTAATCCTGTTTCCTTTCGTTTACTTCTTCCAGGGACATTTAAGATCCATAACGTGTTCCACAAGTCCTTATTGAAGAGGTTTGTCGAGCCAGTGGTTCCTATGGCTGTGCCCCCTGACCCTGTTTTGGTTGAGGGCAATCTGGAGTATGTGGTTGAGAAAATATTGGATTCTCGTTTTTCTAGACGGAAACTCCAGTATTTGGTTAAGTGGAGAGGTTATGGTCAGGAGGACAATTCTTGGGTATTTGCTTCGGACATCCATGCTAAGAGACTGATCCGTGCGTATCACAGAGCTCTTCCTGACCGACCTGGTTGCACAAATGAGGGTTCGGTGACCCCTCCTCAAGGGGGGGTACTGTTATGAATATTTTAGAAATGAATTCTGAGCAGAAGCTCCCTCTGGTGGTTACAAACAGTACTGAACCATTCAATGAGTATTGGCAATCAGGAATTACAGACTGGCTGGATTTAAGGGAGGTTTCCCCCCATCATGGTTGCCGGTGATCAATTGTTCTTGTCTCAATGTTGTTTCCTGGTTCACTTGGAAGCTTGCTGAGTCTTGCCTCTTCTCCTGCTCTCGGATAGGATATTTTCTGTTTTTTGTTTTTGTGCTTGCCATTTGCATGTTTCTCTGCATTTCTGTGAGGTTGGCCAGTTTCCCCCCCCCGGGGGGGGGGCTTGGGCTCCTCTCGGTTCCTCTGGAGCCACTGTTATTTGTTCATTTGCCTTCTCCAGTTTTTTCAGTGGCTGTGGCTTTGTTTTGTTACACCAGAGAACTAATTTAGGTGGTAGAGGTCGTGTGATCTCAGGTGTTTTTTGCAATTTGTAGCGTTGGCTTTTTTTAGGGTTTTTTTGGGATTGCAGTAAGTATCCTTCTATACTTTCTGTCTAGGCAGATTGGCCCCAGCGTTTGCTCATACTGTTTTCTGTCTGTGTCTGTATTCCTCTTGTCTAACCGCCATTGCATGTTTGGGGGCTTCCTATGTTCTTTGGGATCTGGCTCTGGGGCAATAGCTTCCTCTTTCTATCTTTAGGTGAGTTAGCCTTCGGCTGTGACAGTGTCTAAGACCAACGTAGGAACGCTCCACGGCTGCCTTTAGTTGTGGTGGTTAGTCAGGGTACTGCAATCCAGTAGATTCCAACCTCTCTGGTGTATTGCCGTTTTTGCCTGCTCTCCTCAGCTACCAAAACATAACAGTCTCCTCTGTGATAAAACAGCCCCTATCCTAACTTCCAAAGCATCCACCTCCACAATGAATGGTTCTTGAAGATTGGGTTGGATTAAAATGGGAGCAGACAAGAAATACTCTTTTAATATTTCAAAAGCCCTGATAGCATCCGGCAACCAAACTTTGACATTCGCCCCCATAGTTTTAAGGTCAGTAAGAGGTTTAGCAATTTGAGAAAATCCTTGATAAATTTCCTTTAACCCCTTTCTGTCATCAGACGTACTATCCCGTCCATGTGACCTGGGACTTAATTCCCAGGGACGGGATAATACGTCCAAGGCAATCAGCTGGCTCCCGGGGGAGCGCAGCTGATCGCCGCCGGGTGTCAGCTGATTATCACAGCTGACACCCGGCACTATGTGCCAGGAGCGGTCACAGACCGCTTACGGCACATTAACCCTTGACAGACTGCAACATGATCGCGGTGTACCGGGGACACATGGGAGCATCGCGCAGGGAGGGGGCTTCCTGCATGCTCCACTGAGGCCCTCAGAACAGCACGATGTGATCGCGCTGTTCTGAGGCCTTCCTCCCTGAAGGACCCCGGATCCAAGATGGCCGCCGGGTTCTGCAGGGTCCTGCCGGGTCCTGCAGAGCAGACGCTGAGGAAGTCCCGCAGCACTGCCTGTGAGATCGCTGGTCTCACAGAGTACTGTGCACACTGTGAGACCAGCGATCTGATAAACTACAGTGATGTCCCACTGTCCCCTGAGACAAAGTAAAAAAAGTTAAAAAAAGAAAATGAGAAGTGTAAAAAAAAATCCAAAATAAAGGAAAAAAAATTCCCCAATAAATTCATTTCTTCCTGTAAATAAAAAAAATAAAACAATAAAAGTACACATATTTGGTATCGCCACGTCCGTAAAACCCCCCCTATAAAACT
Source organism: Oophaga sylvatica (assembly GCA_033576555.1). Classification (NCBI taxonomy): domain Eukaryota; kingdom Metazoa; phylum Chordata; class Amphibia; order Anura; family Dendrobatidae; genus Oophaga; species Oophaga sylvatica. Next base: position 740,310,660 of record JARQOD010000001.1, read on the forward strand.
GTCCCACTAGTTAACCCCTTTAGTGAACCTCTTAAAAAAAAAAAAAAAATCAATGCTTTATCATCATACCACCGAACAAAAAGTGGAATAACACGCGATCAAAAAGACTGATATAAATAAACATGGTACCCTGAAAACGCCATCTTGTCCCGCAAAAACGAGCCACCATACAGCATCATCAGTGAAAAAATTAAGAAGTTATAGCTCGCAGAATAAAGCGATGCAAAAATAATTCTTTTTTATATAAAATTGTTTTTATTGTATAAAAGCGCCAAAACATAAAAAATTATATGAATGAGGTATCGCCGTAATCGTACTGACCTGAAGAGTAAAACTGCTTTATCAATTTTACCACACGTGGAACGGTATAAACGCCCCCCCCCAAAAGAAATTCATGAATTGCTGCTTTTTGCTCATTCTAACCTCCCAAAAATCTAAATAAAAAGTGATTAAAAATGTCACGTGCTCAAAAATGGTACCAATAAAAACGTCAACTCGTACCGCAAAAAATAAGAACTCACATGACTCTATGGGCCAAAATATGCAAAAATTATAGCTCTCAAAATATGGTGATGCAAAAAACTATTTTTTGCAATAAAAAGTGTCTTTTAGCATGACAGCTGCCAATCATAAAAACCCACTATAAATAGTAAATCAAACCCCCCTTTATCACCCCCTTAGTTAGGGAAAAATAATAAAATTAAAAAAATGTATTTATTTCCATTTTCCCATTAGGGTTAGGGTTAGGGTTGCGACTAATGTTAGGGTTGGGGCTAAAGTTAGGATTAGGGTTACGGTTGGGATTAGGGTTAGTGGTGTGTTAGGGTTAAGCAAAAAAGGGGGGAGAAGCCAGCGCTGCCTATGGTTAGCATGCAATACATAAAGTGCATCTGCACATATTGGTTTCTGTTTTAAAAAATGAGACATTTGGCAAATAATTGATCAATTCTTTGAGCCACCCCGCCACGACAAGGCATTCTCATATGGGGCAGTCCTACTCTGCATTTTTTATATTCGCTGTGCCATTACGGCCTCCTAAATGTATTAAAAGCAAGACTGCAAAAAAAAAACTTCAAAAGTACCTGAAGCATTGCTGAATCACTCCTATGGTGCCAGCAAGGCAAGCGCAGGTAAAAGCCGACCAGGTCCAGAGATGGACATTTCAGATCTGACTTCTACACTTGCCAAACCAGCAACCACAGATGAAGGGTGAAACAGTCCCAGATACAGGTGCACAATCAAACAGAGCCTGAGGCAGGGCAGGGCTGCTGTATGTGTGTATAGCAGCCTAGGTCAATCACAAAAAAACAAAAAACAGATAGAATGGCGTGCATAACCCAGCGCGCACGGCAACAAGTGGTGGTCAGCCACGTACCAATATCAAGCAAAAAAGGGGGGAGAAGCCAGCGTTGCCTATGGTTAGCATGCAATACATAAAGTGCATCTGCACATATTGGTTTCTAACTGTTTTAAAAAATGAGACATTTGGCAAATAATTGATCAATTCTTTGAGCCACCCCGCCACGACAAGGCATTCTCATATGGGGCAGTCCTACTCTACGTTTTTTATATATATGTATTTATTACCATTTTCCCGTTAGGGTTAGGGTTGCGACTAATGTTAGGGTTGGGGCTAAAGTTAGGATTAGGGTTAGGGTTGGGATTAGGGTTAGGGGTGTTAGGGTTAGGTTTTTGGTTAGGGTTATGGTTGGGACTAGGGTTAGGGGTGTGTTGGGGTTAGGGTTGGAGTTAGAATTGGGGGTTTCCGCTGTTTAGGCACATCAGGGGCTCTCCAAATGTGACATGGTGTCTGATCTCAATTCCAGCCAATTCTGCATTGAAAAAAATCAAATTGCGCTCCTTCACTTCTAAGCTCTGCCATGCTCCCAAACAGTAGTTTACCCCCACATATGGGGCATCAGCATACTTAGGACAAATTGCACAATAACTCTTGGGTTCCAATTTCTTCTAATACCCTTGGGAAAATAAAAAATTGGGGGCAAAAATATCATTTTTGTAAAAAAAAAATTGATTTTTTTGTTTTTACGGCTGTACGTTATAAACTTCTGTGAAGCACTTGGGCCTTCATAGCGCTCACCACACATCTAGATAAGTTCCTTGTGAGGTCTATTTTCAAAAATGGGGCACTTGTGGGGGTTTCCACTGTTTAGGCACATCCGGGGCTCTCCAAATGCAACATGACACCCGCAGACCATTCCATCAAAGTCTGCAATCCAAAACGTCACTACTTCCCTTCCGAGCCCCGACGTGTGCCCATACAGTAGTTTCCTCCCACATATTGGGTATCAGCGTACTCAGGACAAATTGGACAACAACTTTTGGGTTCCAATTTCTTCTGTTACCCTTGTGAAAATAAAATATTGGGGGCGAAAAAATAATTTTTGTAAAAAAAAAAAAGATTTTTTATTTTTACAGCTGTACGTTATAAACTTCTGTGAAGCACTTCGGGGCTCAAAGTGCTCACCACACATCTAGATAAGTTCCTTGTGGGTTCTATTTTCCCAAATGGGGTCACTTTTGGGGGGTTTCCACTGTTTAGGCACATCAAGGGCTCTCCAAATGCAACATAATGCCTGGCGGCGCCTGGAAACCCGATGTGTATGTTGGATACCAGCACGCTGCTGCAGGGAAGCTGGTAACCAAGGTACACATCGGTTTCTAGGTGCCGCGCAGCGCCTGGAAACCTGATGTGTACCTTGGTTACCAGATCCCTGCACCAGAGCGCTGGTATCCAACGTGCACTGCGGGTAACTAAGCGACATTACCCGCAGTATCGCTGTCCTGATTGCTGCCTGATCTGCCTGTTTGGCAGCTCAGCAGCGATTATGTAGCGACACACCAGCGATCCTGACAAGTGCATATTGTTGTCGGGATCGCTGGTGTGTCGCTATGTGTGACGGGGCCCTAACTTTGTAATCTGTCCTGAAACAATAAAGTTATCAGCAGATCCGCAGTCAATGAACGCCAATGCTGAATACACTTGGTCCTTGAAGGATAACACTTTATTTATCAGTATTTTATCAGAGGAAGACAAAGGTAACTGAGAGTCTGGGTGACCTCGACTGTAACCCAGACTAGAACATTCTCCCATTGGTTTGCTAGCTTGAGGAAGAGTTGGGCAATCCTTAAGAAAATGTCTTTAATGACCACACTACAGACAGAGTCTGAGATCTTTCAAGAAAAAAAAGAAAAGCAAGTTGACAGCACTCACAGAATTGGGGCGCACGTGTCCAGTCCAAGGAACCCACTTGGAAGTAGTATACAACAAAAATATTTAATAGAACAGCGCTCCATCAGGGTGTATGATATAGAAAAAGTCTTTTATTCAGCCATAAAAACGACGTTTCGACCACAGCTGGTCGTTGTCAAGTATATGTCAGAGTCTGAGATCTTGTCTTTGTCTTTTCTCCACAACGTGAAGACTACCAACTCTAACCTCCAATGGCTTCACCTCTGGTAAATGGACCTGCTGTTCAATATGTGTCTCCCGGGTTCTGCGGAATATTCATATGGCCTGAGTCATGGCCTTCACCAGCGAACAAGAAGCGTCATGAAGGACCAGAGCATCCTTAATGGTTTCAGAAAGACCTTTGTGGAACTAGCACCTGAAAGCAGCATTGTTCCATAAAAGAATATGTTAACAAAAGTTTACGAAAGGTTCATATCCATCCTTCCTCCTCCCCTGTAGCTGCAGGATTTTTATTTGTTAAAAAGAAAGATGGGCGTATCTAACCTTTCCTCGATTTCTGAGAACTAAACAAAATCACGGTCAAAAATGCTTCCCCAATTCCACTCATCCCAACCTATATTATCAGCTTCTGGGGGCCAGGGTGTTATCCAAACTTGATCTTAGAGGAGCTTACAATTTGATACGCATCCGGAAGGGTGATGTGTGGAAAGCAGCATTTTTAACATCTGAGGGGATTTTTGGCTAATCCAATGCACGTGCTGTGTTTCAAAATTTTCTGAATGATCTTTATCTGTTTGCATTGGAAGATATGTTGTGATTTACCTGGATGATATTCTAATTTTCTCTCCAGATTTGGACTCTCACAGAAACATATCCGTGTTATGTTACAGAGATTGAAGGAGAACTCTTTGTTTGCTAAATGGGAAATGTGGTTTTTCTGTTCATGAAATTTCATTGCTGGGTTTTATCTTGTCAGCATAAGGGTTTAGGATGGACCTTGGGAAGGGGCAGGCCGTAATTTATTGGGTTCAACCTCGTGATCTTAAGACTTTGTAGCATTTTCTGGGATCCGCCAACTATTATAGGAAATTTATCAAGGGGTTTTTGCAGATTGCTAAACCACTTACCTTACAGGTACCTTACAGGTAAGGGGAGAATCTCAAGGTTTGGTCTCCGTGTGCTTTCAGGGCTTTTGAAAGATTAGAACAGTGTTATATGTCTTCTTTGATTCTGATCCAACCTGATCTCTAAAGACCATTCATTGTGGAGGTGGATACTTCAGAGATCGGAGTGGGGGCAGTTTTATCACAGGGTCCCAAAACTCTGACTAACCTGTGTCCATGTGCTTTTCTTCTAAAAAAAAAAAAAAAATTTCACCAGTGGAAAAAAATTATGATGTTGGGAATCGGGACTTGCTGTCAAATTGAACTTTGAGGAATGGAGACATATTTTTGAGGGTGTGGTTCATCCAGTTACGGTAGTCACTGATCACAAGAATCTAGCTTACATTGAATCAGCTAAAAAGTTAATTCCAAGACAGGCCAGATGGTCCTTGATTTTATCTAGGTTTAATTTTTTTATAACATTTAGGCTAGGGTCCAAGAATGTGAAAGCTGATGCATTATCTCGTAGTCTCAATTCAGTTTCTCCTCCAGAACCTCCATCCTCCATTATTCCTCAGGATATTGTGGTTTCTATGGTAACCTCGGACTTGGAAAAGGAGATTTGTAAAGTCCAGTCCTTGGCTCCTTCCGCTACTCCAGGGTCCAAATTATTTGTGCCTGTGTACATAAGATAGTAGGTGTAACAGGAGTTTCATGATTCTGTCTTGAGTAGTCATCCTGGGGTTACTACTACATGGAAAGCCATTGCTAGAATTTTTTTGGTGGCCGTTTATGCATAATGGTATTAAAGATTTTGCATCTGCTTCTGAAGTCTGTGCATGCGCTAAAGTCAGTCATAGCCGGCCGGCTGGGGAATTGGCTCCATTGCCAATTCCTTAAAGACCATGGACTCATTTGTCCATGTATTTCATTACAGATTTGCCTTTGTCTGGTGGAAAAACTGATATCCGGGTGGTAATTGACTGATACAGCAAACAAGCTCATTTTGCTCTTTTGTCAGGATTAATTAAAGGGAATCTGTCACCCTAAATTGGCGGGATATTTAAATGATGTCAGTCAGGTCAGATGGGCGGTGTTTTGGGTACTTGCCTTAACATGTTGTTTGCCGCTGTCTCCATTATTTCTGGGAATTGTAGTCGTTGCCCTCAATAAAACGCGCCTGCGCATTGCAATCTGCGGGCAAAGCATACTGCGCGTGCGCAATTCAAGATTGCAATACGCAGGCGCATTATATGTAGGGCAACGACTACAATTCCCAGAAATAATGGAGACAGCGGCAAACAACATGTTAAGGCAAGTACCCAAAACACCGCCCATCTGACCTGACTGCCATCATTTAAATATCCCGCCAATTTAGGGTGACAGATTCCCTTTAATGCACAGACACTCTCCAGGTTATTTGTTTCTCATATTTTAAGGTTACATGGGATCCCTCTTAACATTGTGTTGGATAGCATAGGGGAGTACAGTTTGTCTCTAAATTCTGGAGAGCTTTTGTAGTAAACTTGGAATTGACTTGTCATTTTCATCTGTATACCACCCTGAAGCCAATGGTCAGACTGAGTGGAAAAATCAATTTTTTGAACAAATTTTTCAGGTGCTTTGTGGCAGCTTGGCAGGATGACTGGTCTTCGTTTTTACCTCTCGCTGAGTTTGCTTTTAATAGTCAAGTAAGTCTACTGGAATCTCACAGTTTTTCTGTAATTATGGTTTTCATCCCCATTTTGGTGAACTTACTAGGATTAGTTCTGAATGTCCTGGGTGAAGGTTGCCATACAGAGACTTGGGATGTCTGGAGGGAGGTTCAAAAGAATATTCTGCTCAGATTTGCCAAAAATGTAAGGCTGATAGAAGAAGTTAAGTCGGTCCTGTTTTTGAGATTGGGAATAAGGTTTGGTCGTAATCTGTGAACATTAAACATAAAATGGCCTCATCGAAGTTGAGTCCAAAGTTTATTGGTCCGTCATGAGATTTTAGAGGTGATCATCCTCTGGCATTTGGATTAACGCTTCCTCCATCCCTTCACATCCCTAACATGTTCCATAAATCCTTATTAAAGAGTTTGTCCCTTTGACATTATCTCCCTCATCCCTACCTCCTCCAATTTTGGTTGAACGTGGCTTGGAGTCTGAGGTTCAGAGAGTTGTGGATTCTCAGAGGGTCTGAAATTCACTCCAATACCTTATCCACTTGAGAGGATATGGACCAGAGGAGGTATCCTGGGTCCCTGCTCGAGATGTGAAGGCTGATGCAGTCAGGGCTTTCCATTTAATATTTCCTAGGAAACCTGGGGGTCCGGTGGCCCCCCTAGAAAAGGAAGTACTGTCACACTTTCACTCCTCAGTGTATCTGGGATGCAGTTGCTGAAAGCTCTGCAGTCCAATATGATACAAGAGCATGCTGAAGCTGTCAGTGGACCTAGTTCTGACCATCCATCTGTTAACCCCTTCTGCTCTAATCCGCTATCCTCCTGGTATTTTGACCTCAAAACATTACCTGACTATGCTTTTGTCTCTTCTTTCTGTGTATGATGTTCCCTCCTGGCCTCTGACCTTGGACTCCTTGACTTCCTGACTCATGGCTTGGCTGTGAGAAGTGACTTGTGTCACACTTGACTTAACAAAAAACAAAAGCTTTTGATACTCTCCAAACAGGGGCAGTTTTTTACACTACCCCATGTGAAAATGTCACATCTTCTTCCATTTTCATTTAAATACAACCAATGCAAGAATCTGCCCCAAAAAGGATTAATAGTTGGACCATTTTTAAAATCTAAATAGCCTAAAAAGTCTGAAACTTCAGTGCATTGTTAAATAGGCTGGTTTGTCTTAAAAAGCTTAAAAGGGGTTCAGTACAGTCCTTGGAGATGTCATAGTGTTATGTACATCTTTTCCGGGCAGTTTGAAGTATTGAAACTTTTGAGGAAAATTCAGCGAAGAGAGTAAATTTGAATTTCAAAGGATTCACTAATCATATACAGTTGTGTGAAAAAGTGTTCGCCCGCTTCCTGATTTCCTACTCTTTTGCATGTTTGTCACACTTAAATGTTTCAGATTACCAAACAAATTTAAATATTAGACAAACATAACACAAGTAACCACAAAATGTAGTTTTTAAATGAAGGTCTTTATTATAAGCTGAAGCACACTTGGGTTATGCAGCTG
>JARQOD010000001.1:740318258-740359027 GCA_033576555.1 Oophaga sylvatica
AAAGGAAAGAACCTGAACTGTTTTGGAGGGGGGTTTGCTGACGGTTACTCGGCTGTTTCTCCTGTTTCTGGTCGCAAACGGGTTTGACTATTCTGCAACTTGATAAAGTAAAAAGGGGACTTTTCTATATCAACCCCTGTGACTCCGTTTTTTAAGCACCCAAGACAAGACGCTATAGAACTTACCATACATTACAAGATTCTAACCCAAAAGTTGTGTTGCGGGGTTGGAAAGGGCTGGTCTGCTGTACTGTGGATATCGACGCGGTTGATTTTCTGGATGACATGGTTGTGACTTTCACAACCTTTCCCAGTAATCCGTTTTAAAAAAGATCTAAAAATGGGGCCCGCATAAAGGAACTTTGCGGATGACGATAATTCCTTGCAGATTTGCGAAATAAAGACCCTTTTAAAAATTACGGACCTCAATAATCACAATTTGCAAGTGGTTGGACAGACTCCCCGGATTTGCGAGCCAGGATTGAGGTTCAGAGGGGCGAGTCCGGGTCCTCCCGACCCCGAGTGCTGGGTTCCCAAGTTGCCCCCTTTTGTTTTGGGGTGAAGTGAGAAATTAGGGGATTTTTAATCAATGAAATTTTTTTTTTTGCACAGCTTCAAAATTTTCCCATGAACGATCTAAGGGTTACTTAATTATGTTGCTTCCCAAACAAGGCTTTAATTGGAAAAACCCTTGATTGAGATGGGGATATTGTTGAATCCCCTTTGAAAATTTTTTTTCACCCAGGGGGCAGGTGTTTGATGACCCAATCGAGGTGCAAAAGGAAGCGCCAGTTAGCTTTGCCCCAAAGGGAAGCACTCGGGAGCGAAATGCCTTGGGTTTCGGAGATGGGCCCCTTGCCACTGGGGAAATTCCCCCAAAAATCTATTTTTTGAAAGGGGTTTTTCTCCCCTGATTAAAAAATGAACTTGCTCGTGCCGACCCCCCCACTGCGTTGGTGACTTTATAAACGCACCCTATTTATACTCGTCTGATAAAACCAGGCAAGGAGAGGGTTTGAAAGCAATCGTACTAACCTTTTCCTCTTCCCCCTCAGTAAGGAACCTTTGATAGGATTAAAGGGAAACCCGAACCCGAACCCATGAGGAGACTCTTTACAACGACGGGTTAGGATGCCGCAAGGGGCATGTTTTTAAAGGGGAATCTTGTTTCTATTGTGGAAAATCAGGGCATTTTATTATAATCCCCAGCCGTTTCGAAAACCCCCGCGCACTCATTATTGTGAGTGTTGCGAGGGGGATCGTCGGTCCGGCCTCAGCTCCAAGAGATCTGCAGCAACAGTATTGATTTGGGGGCTTAAACTCCTTTTCCTCTGAGGCGTTGACGTGAAAACGCTGCCATTTTTAAGTTTCCTAGCGGGCCCAGTGAGTTTTAAGAAAAACATTCTCAATTTTTTCCCCCCCTTCCCCCTAAAAACCGGGTTGACCCCTTGGGTGCTAGCTCTGCTTTTCGACCGGGGGGAAGGGAAATTTTTGGAGTCTCCTTTGCTCTAAAAAGGGGGAATACTTCAGTGAAAGGTATCCAGAAAAATGGAAACTGTGGAGGCCCCTGCTGATTGGGCCCCAGTGGATAAGGAAACAGCCCCTTTGGGGTTTTCTTGGGGGTAAAGATCTAGGAAACCCCCTTTATGCTTATCTCTTCTCCCAATTTCCCCCATTTTCGGGTACCAGGGGGCTCAGAACCCCTACCATTAACTGGGAGACCAAAATTACATTTCAGAGAAAAGTAGCAAAAGTTTCAGCTTGCTCTTTCCCCAAAGGAACCCCATGTCACCCCCTAACTACCGCTGTATCCGGATTGTGTTTTTGGACAAGAAAACGGACCGGGGTTCTCCCCCCCGTCCTATGATTGTCCATTAAAAATTATTCCCGGGGAGCGGATCCTTTTTTGGAAAGATCTACCCCTGGCGGGGCCCCCGAGAAAAAGGCTTTAAAGGATAGATAAAAAATTTGCAAGGGTTCATCCCCCCTCTTTTCCTGCGGTGCACCCATCTTCTTTGTAAAGAAAAAAGATGGATCTCTGAACCCTTTGGGTTAAAAGGGAATTTAAAAGGTTCTTTAGAAACCGTATCCCCTTGCCTTTAATCTTGATTTTAAAATTTGGGGGAGTGCGACTCCAAAAAATTTTTTTTAAACTAGACTTGGGGGCCTTAAAAAATTTGTCCGTATAGCCCGGGGGGTGAAGGAAAGCATTCAGGTCACGCTTTACCTTTGATATCTTTTTCCCCTTTGGGCTGAGTCCCCCCCCACCCCCTTTCCCAACCGGGAAAAGACATCTTCAGGGATCTTAATACTTTTTTTGGGAATTTATTTGGATATATTCTAATTTTTTCTAACCCCACAGGGAACACATGGAATGGGATGGCTTGAACGTCAAGACAAAATCATCTTTACATAAACTTAAAAAATGTGAATTCCATAACCAAAAATTCATTTTGGGGTATGTACTGCTACACGGAAAATTTTATGGAGGGGAAACAAACCAACCATAAGGTTGGCCAAGCCTAGAAATGTGAGGGGTTTCAGCCTTATGGGTTTGCCAATTTAAAGACTTTCATTAGAAATTCTCTGAGGTAGTTAAACCTTCACTAACTTCCCCCGGAAAGGTCTGGTTTTCCCCGGACCCCCCCAACCCGGAAAACATTTTCCGTCTAAAAGAAAATTTTCCACTGCACCACCTAGTACACCCCCCCCAGTTCCCCCCAAAAGAGGTGGATGTTCGATGTGCTTTTGGGGCTTACTTCTCAGAGAAAGGTGAGAAGAATGCTTGCACCCCGTCCTTTTTTTTCCCACATTGTCTTCGGCTGAGAGGAATCATGGGGCAAAAAAGAGTTGTTTTGGGCCTTTTTTGCCCCCCTTAAACCGGGGGGGAGTCCCCCGGAGATAATTTGCATATTCCCATGCCTTTTGGGTAAGTGAAAAATCTCCGCGACTCAAGGAACAGGATTTTGGCTGTTGCAGCTGAAAGGAGGACATCAGTAAACCAGGGGAGGAGTCCCGGGAGTAATTTTCTTTCCCCCGGCCCCTTTGGGATAAGGAAAGTTCCCCCGGGTAAAAGGGAAAACTGGATTTTGGCTGTTCAGTGAAAGGAGGACAGCATAAACAGGGGAGATCCCCCGGGGATAATTTGCATTTCCCCCTGCCTTTGGGGGAAGTGAAGAGTCTCCCGGTCAAGGAACAATGGGGGTTTTTGGTGTTGCAGCTGAAAAAGGGGACAGCAGTAAACCGGGGGGAGTCCCGAGGAGATAAAATTTTTTTTTATTTCCCTGCCCCTTCTGGGAAAGGAAGATCTCCGAGTCAAGGAACATGGTTTTGGCTGTGCAGCTGAAAGGGGGACATCAGAAACCAGGGGGGACCCCGAGGGATAATTTGCATATTCCCAGTGCTTCGGGATAATGAAGAGCCCCCGCGAGCTAGGAAAACACGGTTTTGGCTGTTGAGAAAAGGGGGACTCAAAACCAGGGAGGGCCCCGAGGAGATAATTTGCATATTCCCGCCCCTTCGGGGAAAAAGTGAGATTCCGCGAGCTCAAGGAACATGGATTTTGGCTTTGCAGCGAAAGGAGGACCCCCAGTAACCAGGGGGAGTCCCGGGAAATTTGCATTTTCCCCGTGTTTTTGGGGATAATTAAGAGTTCCGCGGCAAAAGGAACCTGGTTTTGGTTTTTTGCAGCGAAAGGGGAAAATCAGTAAACCGGGGAGGACCCCGAGGAGAAATTTGCATTTTCCCCAGTCCTTCTGGGATAGTGAAGAGCCCCCGCGACTCAAGGAACCGGTTTTGGCTGTTGCAGAAAAAAGGGGACAGCAGTAAACGGCGCCTTAGCGGGAAATTTTTGGCTTATATTTCCCCGCTGATTATCTCTTGAAAAAAAAGAACGGGGGAAGGGCCAGGAGCATGTGGTGAGCTGCATTTCTTGCTAATTTCATGATTCCCAGTGGAAACCAAATTTAATGCCACAAATGAAGTTGGGCCCCCTGTTGGAGGAAAAAAGTTAAAAATTGGAAGAGGGTTATCTAATGAAGACCAAAAAGGAAAGGGGAAAAGAGTTTAGAAGACAAATTATCTCTTCGGTACGAAGAGAAAAATTTTCGAAGTGCAACGAAGAAACAGAGAATGGAAGCATGTCCCCCAAAAAAGCGGAGGATCAGGGGGTCAGCACAATTTTTCTTCCGAAACCCCCCCAGGCTTTACACGGGGAGAACGATGAAGAAATCTAGGATAAGTTTTCCCAAAAGAGTAACCTTGTACGCCTGAGCCCTTTCCGAATGGAGAAAGAAAAATGTTGTGAAAAGAAAGGAGGTTTTGCGGGGGCGACCCCTTTTGAGAGAACAGGGCCCCGCTTTGCAGCCCAATTTTTTAAACCAAAAGGAAATGTGCTGTCTTCCGGTGCAAAAATTAAAGATTTTTGCGGATTCAGGACTCTTCAGACTAAAGATACTACCCTTTCCTGCTAAAATTGGGGACAAATGACACACAAAATGACCGGAAACCAAAACTGCAGGTTTTTAAAACTTAGGTAAAAAAGTAAAAAAAGGGAGCGCAGTGGTTTCTCCTCACCCTTCCCCAGTGGAGGCCGGGGGAAAAGGGGGGGAATAAATTTGCGGTGAAAAACGCTACTCGATGGTGCCGTCGCGGGGGATTTGGATTTGGATCAGGAGTGAATTCCTATCGGGGACTACTTGCAGGATGGGGTGCCCTTTTAGAAGACGGAAAACATGTTTTTGGAGCCCCCTTCAAAAACCCTCAGGAGAGCTTTAAACTGAACAATGTGGGAAGGGAAAAAAAACCCCGCAAAAGCCATCACCTGACAAATGCTATTGAAACTTTTCTTTAAAAAAATGAAGGGGAAAACAAAGACAAAAAAATCTAATAATAAAATTTGAAGAAAGAGAAAAACCCAACACAAACTAAAGGTTTCTGCGAATGCACAAAAAAAATGGGCAACAAAAAGGAAAAATTTAAGCAGGGAAAAAAATTATGTCATTAATCACTGAGACTTTGGGGACGATACCTGATTGGAATACAAAGGAGAGGATCAACTTATTTGCAAAAAAAAGCTTTAACGAGGAGGAGGTGTTGATTTATGTTAGAAAAAGTATTTGCACGAGATTTTAAACTCAGAGATGGGGGGGTTTTTGGAAATGTTTTTGGGAAGAATAAAGGACGAACAATGGAAAGGACACAAAATTTAGCATTTCTACAGGGGCCCCCCCTGCAAGCTGGAAGATATGGATAAAAAACCTTTATGATCAAATGGCAAGTACTCCAAAAAAAATGACATAGGTCTGGGGATTTCAACTTCCAGACATTTTTTTGGAATCTCTTCAGCAAAAAACAGGTCCCCGGGAATTTTTTTCCTCTCTTTTTGACAACTTTACTTCCAAAAGGTAAAAGGGAAAAAAAGGGGATCTGCTACCCTTTTACTAATCCTCATAAAAGGGAGGAAAAATGGAGGAGGTAAGGTGGGGACCCCCGGGTAGTGACCCGCATTTTAGAATTTTGGGGAACAAAAAGGGGAAGACCCGTGAAGACTCAGACTCAGGGGTTGATTTCGAAAGGCAGTTTTAAGGAATCAGAAAGGAATTGGGGGATCCAATGGCTGGTACCCCTTAAGGCAAAAATGCCAGGAAAAGGTGGAAAATCTGAAAAATGAGTTCCAAAGCAAATCGTTAAATTCCAAAAAAGGGAAAATGGGGGAAATTTTTAAAGGAAACCGGGGGGTGAATAGAATTAAAAAAAATGTAAAAAGGAAAAAAGAAAATTTTTTTCAAATGGAAAAGGGAGGCTATCTAAAGAAATATAAGCCGTTGCAGAACCTGCGGGCAAAAATCAGATTATCAAAAACTGAAAAAAATTAAGGCTTGCAAGTGACGTCAAAAGCAACAAAAAAAGGTTTTTTTGGGGTACGTCAAAATAAAGAAAAGTCAAAAAGCTATGGTTTTTTCAGGTAAAAAAGAGAAAGGTTTAAATCAGGATGTTGAGGGGGCTGATTTTAAATTCCATTTTGCATCTGTTTCTCTCAAAGGGAAATGTAACATAACTGATTTCACTGCCTTTTTAAAAGGATAGAAGAATCCAGGTTCTATAAACGAAAGACAGTGGGAAAAAACTTTGCAAAACCTAAATGAATTCAAGTTCCGGTCCAAAGAATTACACCCGGGTATGAAGGAGAAGCAGAAAAATTTTTTAAAACCACTGTCCAAATTTTTAAAAATTTTGGAAACAGGAGAACCCCCAGAAGACGGGGAAAAGAGCAAATGTTTTCCCCTACTTCAAAAAAAGGGGAAGAAGGGGGCCCCGGGGAACTACGGCCCCGGTGAGCTGCTTCTATAAGGAAAGATCTTTGAACAAATTTTAAAGAACATGTATGCAAGTCCCTGGTAAGAATGAAGGTTAAACAGATCAGCATGGGTTTGTAATAATAAGTCTTCAGAAAATTTAAAATTTCCCTTTTTCTATGACAGAATAAATTTGAGGGTGGATCGGGAAATGTGTAATTTTATATATCTTGTTTTTCAGCAAAGCATTTGACAAATTTCACACAATCCTTATTGAAAAAATGACTATTAAAGGAAAGGAACTGTTAGGTGGATTCAAAGGCTTAGTGATCGGCCCCAAAAATGGTTGAAAAGGCTGCACATCCTTTGGAAGAATGTCTCAAGTGGGTACCCGGGGTCTTTTTTGGGGCCCCCGTATTGTTAAAACATTTTTATCAATGATTTGTAAAGGGAAATTTTGGGGGTTTAAATGATCTTTTTTCAAAAGACACAAAACAGGAGGGGAGCAATACTAGAGAAGAGAGAGAGGGGGTTAAAAAAAATTACAAAAAATGGGGGCAGTGGGGAACTAACAGAATGGTTTTAACGGGAAAAAAAGCAAAAACTACTCTGGGCAATAAAAATGAAAAAAAAATAACAAAAATGGGGGAATAGGGCTAATAACAGCACATGTGAAAAAGATTTGGGGTATATAATTGATCACAAATTAAATGAGTAAACGTGTGATCAGCACAAAAAGGCAAATCAATCTGGATGTTCAAGAAGAAACGTCTAGACACGTGGGTCTTTATTCCCCTTACTCTCTTTGGTCAACCCTTGGAATACTGGTATTTTTGGGCACCACTTTTAAAAAAGACATCAAAAACTGGAGAAAGTTCAGAGAAGAGCCCCCAGAATGGTGCCCGGCTGCAAAAATGCCTTGGGAAAAGGTTGCGGAATTGGGAATGTTTAGCTTGAAAAAAAAAGCTGAAGGAGACTTAATATGTTACAAAATTTTAAAGGGCGTCACATTGTAAAAAGGTCATCTTTTTTTTCTCATTTGCGCAAGGAAAGCTAGAACGGGGGTGAAACTGAATGGGGGGGAGACACAGATTAAATTAGAAAAAACTTTTTGACAGTTGGGGATCAATGAGTGGAACAGGCTGCCACAAGAGGTGGTGAGTTTCCTTCAAGGAATCTTCAAAAGAGCTGGATAGACAGTTGGGGTGATTTAGAGAAAAATGCTTTGAGAGGGGTTGGACCAGATGACCCCCGGGGGGCCCTTCCAACCCCCAATTTATGTTTATGTTCTTGATTTTTTGATTCTTTAAAGAATGGAACACCTTCTTCAGGGAGCGCACAGCAAAAAAGTCCCTACAGACCACGTAAAACCCTTATTTTCAGGTGGTAAGTGCCCCATCCCCCCCCGGTGCGGAACTTTTTTTAAAAACCCAATTTTATTTTTCATCTTTTTTTAAACCCGGGGGCGCAATGGAAGGCTGAGCCCTTAGGTTTATCAGCAGAGACACGTCCAATTTCCCCCCAAGATATTTTCCTACTCTAGATTCCTGGGTAATTCATAATCAGGGCCCCCTTAAGGGGTCAAGGAAGCATACCATGCGGATTCCTTTTTGGGGAAAACCCCCCAAAGGGCGTAAAACTTTTTTTAAGAATGGTGTGTGGTTCAGGGAAACCTGTATATTTCCGAAAAAATCGATTAAGAGTATTTTAACTCATTCCGATTCCAAGATAGCTGGGAATGAGGAATTCTAAAGAAAAAGGAATTTTTTTCGTTTTTTTTGGTGGCCCCTTGCAGGAAGGTTTTTTGAATTATGTCCTTAGTGAGGTCTGTGCAGATGCAAAAACCCCGCTCCTACCAACTGGCTGTTACAGCCTCTTCCCAC
Source organism: Oophaga sylvatica (assembly GCA_033576555.1). NCBI lineage: Eukaryota > Metazoa > Chordata > Amphibia > Anura > Dendrobatidae > Oophaga > Oophaga sylvatica. The sequence continues at coordinate 740,326,437 of JARQOD010000001.1, forward strand.
CCGTCCCCCCGGGGATCCTTTTAGGACTTTTGGGATTCCAACCTCTCAGGGGAAGAACACCATTTTTGGGGGGTTGACCTTAACAAAGGCACTCATTTTTTCCCTTGTGTCGGTTACCCACTGCAAAAAAGCATCAGTTTGATGATTTAAAAAAGTGTTTGCACTGGAGTACCGGGGGAGGTTATTTCGGTTTTTAGGGTGCAAAATTACTTCTAGGTTTTGCAAAAATTTTGTGCAGCATTGGCATTAAAAAAAAAACCCTTTTTCTGCTTTATCCCAGATAATGGACAGCGAAAAAACCAATCAAAAAAAGGAGCGTTTTCTCCGCTGCTTATCTGCACCTACAGGTGATTGGGGGATCTACTTCCTAGCTGGGTTCTCTTTTAAAAACTTCAGAGGGGTCCACAAAAATCTCCTTTTTTTCTAATTAGGTTATCATCAACTTTTCCCCCATTTCCCATAGAAAGCCCCTTTTCCAAAAGGGGGAAAGAAACGTCTTTACAGAAGAATATGGACTTTTAAAGGAAAATCTGGAAAAAGGCTCAAAAAAGGTACAAAAAAACAGCGATTAATTTGTAAACTGCCCCAGCTTTCAAAAGGTAGGAGACTTTTTTTGTCAACCCCAAAAAAATTAATTAAGGATTCATCGTCTAATTGGGCATAAAAAATTGGGGGCCCCATAAAAAGAAAAAATTTAAAAGCCGTTGTTGTGTCTTCAACTGCCCAGAACTATGAAATCCCCCTGTTTTCATGTACCCCTTAAAGGTGCGACCCCCAATAAGTTTCCGGACGTTTTTCCCTTCCTTTTCCCGACCAGTGTAGTCGATGGAGGGGAAAAAATTTTGGTGGAAAAAGGTTTTAGATTCCCGGTTTTTTAGAATCGTTACAATATCTGATTTAAAAGGCAGGGTACCCTGGGGACAAAAATTTGGGGAACGGTCAATAACGTTAAGCCCTCGTTGCCCGTCAGTTTCATAGAGGTACCCCACAAGCTGATCGAGGCATCCGGAGGTTGCCCTTTGGGGGATAAGTAAGGTTCTATTTTTATTTCCCCGAAACCCGTTTGTTGTCACCCCTTTTACTTTTTGTCTTGCGCAGCTATTGCCCTCATCAAAATGGAGTTTCGCTTGCATGTTCCCGCCCTGATTCCTCCTTTGTTCAAGCACCAAAGGGGGGCAACAGTGCTTAGATCTAGCCTGCGTGAACCTGGCTGACTCCTGTAATTTTTTGGACCTTTTGTACTCCAGCTTTTCCCCTACGGGAAAATCTGAAGCACTTGTGGACTCTAAACCCCTGCTTTTTTGAAAGACCCCCTTTGCAGGACTTCGTAACAGAGAAGAAGACCCCGAATTGTATGGGAGTGATTGGAGTTTTGGTTTCTCGGGGCCGCTGGTCTCCTGTTTCTGTGCTGAAAATGTGTGACTATTTCTGCCAATTGAGAAGTAATAAGGACTTTTTATTCAACCTGTGATCCTGTTTTTTTATCGCACCAAGCAAAGCGCTTTAAATGTACTACTACATTACAAGTTGTTTTTTCAGTGTTCCTTTTCTTGCGAATAACCACACTTGGGGCCTTATAACTTTTCTGATTTTTTATCAATCCCAAGATGAAGAAGTAGTGATAAGCACGGGTGGGGGGGCCGGGGGGTTTTTCAGCAGGGGGGGGAGTGGGGTTTTCGTGGCTGCTGCCGCCCCGGGGGAACAGCCCACCTTTTCCCCCCGTGGGGTTTCCCCTTTATGCGCTTTTTGGTAGGAGCTCGGCGCCCCCCTGCGGGGGGAAGAACAAATTAAACCCCGTTGTTGGTTGGAGGCAGCAAAGCATCGACTTAATTCCTTCCCCCCCCTCTGGAAAACACAACACTGTGAGCAACCATCTGTCGTTCACGCCTTTCAAATTGCCAGGCAGTCAGAGAGATCTGTAGGGCCAGTGGTCTTGTTTGTTCCAAATCTTTGGCTCGAAACACGGCAAGGAAGCAGCATTCTGCAATTTGAAGAGAGGGAGTAGGGTGATCGCAAAGCGTGCTCTCTAATCTGAAGGGCGGGTGAGCCAGCCCCGGGACACCCCAAGCGAACGCATTTTGTGATGAGAGACTGGGGGTGGGTTTTTGTGGAGAGGGCTGCCAGACCCCCCAACAGCGCAGGTGTTGGAAGGGGGTAGTGGGATGATGAAGTCCGAGACCCAACATGGGGGGAGCAAAAAACAAGGGGGGGGGAGAGCTTGAGGAAGAGATTGTCCCAACGGACAAAAGAGGGAGAGGGGGCGCAACTCGTTCCCCTAGCCCGTTTGGCATTGGGGCAGTTCTCTTAGAAATGCAAATTGGCCTCCATACTTGCATGCGTGGTCTTTTTTTTCGACTTGTAGATAATATTGCTTTTCAATGCAAAATGTGTAAGCAAAAAGTTTTTAAAAAGGTAAAAATATCAGGAACCCGAATCCCCCAAAAATGGAAATTCGGACAAAAAACGTAGTGGTTCCAAGAACACTTAGTGTGGCCAAAACCTACAGCAGCACCTACATCTTTACGTCATGTTCGACCTCTACCTCCAACCACACCCGTTTTTGGGTTCCCACAGGATCTCCATGGAAGAACCCGGCACTGTTGTCCCCGACAAACTTTATTCCACCCACTGCAGCAAAACACAGTCACGTCCATCCCCCTACAAAAAACAGCCATCGGAACAAGGATGGGATAAAGACGGCCCTACTCGCAAACCATCCGAGCCCGGCTCTGAATGTGGCCCCTTCAAAACTCCTGTCCCCTTAAATGTGTCATTCAGGGGGTGGAGACTGACGTTTTAAGAACTTTTTGGGGGTTGGGGGTCCCACAATAAATGGCCAAGCCATTTTTTTTTAGCAGGCAAGCGTCCCTGCTTGCAAAAACATTGAGGGAAACATTAAACATGCGTACTAACCCGTCAGTAGCAGGGGGCCCCCTGACACCATGGGGGACCAGTCCCCCGGCCAGGGACGATACCTTTTTCCCCCTGCCCCCTTGGTCAAAGTTGTGGAGCCGGGGTTTCAGATCTTGCAGTGGCGCTGTAAGTTTTGCCAACTCCCCAAAGGAAAGCAGGAACCATCGTGCACATTGATTCTCCTACTCCCCTTCCCCAGAATCATCCTGCACGAGCCGCACGGTAACCCCCCAGGACCCGTGAAGCTTACCGTTGCGAAGATATGAGCACGCCGTGGGGAAAACCCCAAAAGGGGGCCTCCTGAAATTAATTCCATGGGGGGGGAACGAAGCCACAAGACAGGGCCGGATGCCCCAAGCAGGAGAGCGACGGTGGTTTTTGCAGCTAATCTGCAGCAACTTGGATTTTTTTGGGCAATGGCCCCAAAACTGGGGGAAAATTGGGCCCTTGGAACCTCACTCACATACCATGTCTGGACATGTGCTCAACTTGGTCGTGCTGGTTTTTTGAGGGGATATCCGGATTTGATGCATGCTGCCAAGGTCCCCCTAGGTGGTCACTTGCGACGTTCCAGCATGGCCAGATCGCGCATTGCAGCTTGCAAGTCGATTTCGCCTTCCTGAACATCGCATCATATGTGACGTACCCACCAGGTGGAATTCCCGTTACTATGTTGGGGGTTGGTGGCAGCAGCCAGCAGAAGGGTTCAGCTGCAAAAGGCGCAATAACTCGCAATTTGCGCGTTCACACTTCACCACTAGAGTGGGCCTCTATGAAGGACATTGCGACGTTTTGGTGCGTTTGTTGTTCAACGCGGAGGCGGGTGCAGATGATGCACTAGTCGCATGAGTCCCCCTTTCTGCCTGCTTCAGAATCACTGAAGACTAAAGGAAGAGGTTTTGAAACGGTGGAGGATGAGGAGTCACAAATTAAATTTTCTTCAGGACAGTCAGGCAAGTGGTTCCTCACAAAGGGTGGCAGGGCTCACTTTGTGAGGAGGATGAGGAGGGGGAGGAAAGCAATGGGGGAGGAAGAAACCCCTAAGAGGAAGGTACACAACGCTGTGTCAGTATGTGGGAGCGAGGGTGCGGTGATGCAGAGGAGATAGAGTGACGCCTTTCCAGAGGAAGCCTTTGTTGGCCAGTTGGGAGTCTGCAGCACAGGTTTATTTAGCTTAGTGGCCTAAGAACGACCGCCGACGCCCATTTCAGCCGTCAGATTATGGGTGTACCCCTCCAGACCCTCGCTACGGGAAACTTACAAACCCGATCACACGGTGAACCGGGACCGTAAAATGCAGGAGTACCAGACACACTGGTGCAATCCATACTGTTGTACATTCCACCCGAGAGAGAGCTGCTGCTGCTGCTGTGTGTACTGCTTTACAAAGCGCTGTGCGTCGAGCCAGTGTAGACACTCTACAACAAGAGGGAGCAGAAGCAGCGCTCTGCACAGGGCAGAACTGTATGTTACAAATGTGGCAAGTTTTGTGACAGCGCCAGCAAGGTCTACACATCCGAGACGGCTCCAGTCACCAGGAAGACGTTTCCATAAGATGGTGACAGACTAATTGGCTTTCCTCTAAGTGTACCTCCAGATGCCTCTTCCCCTTTCAAATTTTGGGTCTCTAGTTGGATACATGGCCGAGCTTAGCCAGTATGCATTGGAGGTGCTGGCTTGCCCTGCTGCCAGTGTATTATCTGAGCGTGTCTTTAGTGCTGCAGGTGGTGTAGTAACAGGACCGTCGCATGCGACTATCCTCAGAGAATGTAGACCGGCTTACTTTTTGAAAATGAACAAGGCATGGATCTCACCTGAATTTGCCTGTCCGTTTTCAGATTAAATAACTGTTGGCAACGTTTTCATGTCTCCGGTTATGTTCATCTTTCTACCACCTGAACTCTACTCCCTGGGCTACAACACCGCCATTTGTTGCTCGTAAGTAATTGGCAGGGGGTACTGACTCCTGGCCAGCCTGGTTACAGCACGACAGCTGTTTCCTGGCAGTGTGAACGTCAATTATCCTCCAATAAGTTGTGCTGTCGTGTTGCATTCGGGTTAGCCGACTCTATGGTGCCTGCAGTTTAGGTGATTCTTGTGTGCTGTGGGATATGTAAAATAAAGGCGGTTTCCATTGTGACAATAGGATAAGCACCCACTGTAGGACTGTGTGATTCTGTAACTGCGGACGGCTTGCGTCCTGTCAACTTACATTTTCATGGGTGCGTTCTTCTACCCGTCGGGGTCCAGTACCGTCAAAGTGTTCTCCCAGTGCCTTTGGCCTAGGTGCCTCCATCTCCGTATCCGAGTTCCAGCAACGTCTGCTGGTCTTGGTAGTGCTTTGGAGACAGGTACCTCTGCTTAGTAACCGTGTCACAGTAACGTCAGCTGGTACTCGGTTGTGACATTGCCTCTTTTCTTCTGCTACCGTCCGGGGTCCAGTACCGTCAAGTGGTTTTCCCCAGTGCCTTTGGCCTAGGTGCCTCCATCTCCGTATCCGAGTTCCAGAACGTCTGCTGGTCCTTGTAGTGCTTTTGGAGCACAGGTACCTCCTGTTAGTAAGTGTTCACAGTAACGTCAGCTGGTACTCGGTTGTGACATTGCCTCTTTTCCTTCTGCTACCGTCGGGGTCCAGCACAGTCAGCTGGTCCTTGTTACTTCCATTGTTCTTGCTCCATCTGATACCCGTCAGGGTTCAGTACGTCAGCTGTTTCTCGGAAATTAGACGACATTAAAGATCACCCAGAGAAGATGACAACAACAAGGACGACGAGCATGAAGCAACCAGCCTGAACACCATCACAAAGAAAAAAAAAAGATTACCAACAAGAAGATCACCAACAGGACAAAGAAGGTTAAGACAAACTACAAGATAAGAACAAGAGACAGAAGAACAATAAGCAAAAGATCAAAAAGCAGAAGAACATTAAGTATAAGACCAAATGAAGAGCAAATATTGCTCTAAATTCTAAGCAGAAGAAGACTAAGCAGTGGTATGGGGTGAGTCCGTTCCTCCTCGTGGTGCCCCTGGAAAATGCCTGCTGCTGCAGGCTAAACTGAACACGGACAAATACTGTTGTAATTTAAATCTTTTGTGACAGCAAGAACGAAGGATGAACAATTCATACTTTTACAGATTACAAGTACAGGAATCTCTGTCAAAATAAGAATATGATGAAGAAGATGAAGAGGAAGAAGATGAGAATTTGAATATGAAGAAGATTAATTAGTTTAATAATAACAATATGAGTAATGTAAACAAAAACATGAATAGCAAGAAGTTTAAGAAGAAAATTAAGAAGGTGAGATGAAGAATAATTTGATGAGAAGATGATGCTGCTGCTGAAGATTATGAAGAGAAAAGTGTGGCACTGGCAAAAGTTAAAAAGGTGAAGAGCATGGAAGTTGTGAAACTAACATATTTGCCAAAATAGAAAAAAGGTTAACAACATTGTCAATTTGTTAGTCAATCCAACGTATTTCCAAAAAAAAATATATGAATGCTATTCCAATGCATTGGGTTAAACATGTTGCCTTTATTGTCTCCTCAACCTCCCCAATACATTCTACATTAGTCTTTGTTGTTTTCCTTCATGTACAATTAACAACAAGGCAAGAATGGTTTTTTTTAATTTCGATTATTTTGTTCCCATAGACTTACATGGGACTTCCGGTATCGAAATCGGATATCGACGATATTTAGTGCTATCGCGATACAATTTCTTTACGGATATTTTTAGATATCGAGCAATTCGCTCAACACTACACACAACTCATTTGTGAGTCCACTGTACCATACTAAAGCCTATATATATAGGCTCTGTCAAAAATTAAGAGCCACCACATCCAAACCCTGCATACACTCAAATACAAAATATAGAAAGAGATGTATACGTAACCGGAAGCACCACATTTACACATATATACTTGAGTTTACGCCCATGTATACAGTTGTGTGTGTGTATATATATACAGTATATATATTATATATATATATATATATAATTCATGACATGTTTTCAGAAGTTTATAGACTAAAAGAACATTTACATTTTTACTCAAAAATTTACTATAAAGAGTAAAATTAGACAAACTGAAAATTTTAAAGTGGTCTCTTAATATTTGCCAGGCTGTATGTATACATATACATACTGGTATAGTGTAATGGTTAAATGCACAGCCTTTGAAACAGCTGTGCCCTATAGAAAATAAATTAAAGTAAATTATATACCAAGGCTCCTAACACTATAATACTACCTTAGGTGGCTATTATATCATAATGGTTAAAGTGCACAACCACCAATGTGGGAGACTGGCTCTGCCCTGTTGGAAATAAATTATACCAGTAGTGGTCCTTGGGCAAGACTACTAACACTATAGCACCTACCTCAATAAACATGAGCGTGTAAAGAACAAAGAGCGTCATGCCGGCTCTGATGTCACCCAGATTAACAAGGTCTGCATCAGATGTTAAGGAACCAGGACAATCTGATGATAAATACTGGAGCAAACCATTCAAGGTAAGAGAACCTGGATTTGATGAAATGCTACTATAACACTAGACCAAATGAGAGAGGATATAAGAAGCGATTGAGGAATTATGGATAGATACAAGACCTGCATGTCCACTGACTGAGAAACAACTAGTCACCCAATGTTTCAATATCATAAAGAGAAAGTTATTATCACAACTTGAGATGGATCAACTGCACTGCAGATTAAACCCACATGAAGACCTGGAAGAACACATGTGCAATCCCTGAAGATCCTGATCAATCCTCCAACTAGAAAGCTCTGCAGCTGATCTGAAACAGAAGATCTTAGATAAACTAAATACCATCAATATCAGAGATTGACTGCCAAGGCTCAGCAAAAAAAAGATGAAGATGCCAATATCCAATATTTTATCCTTCCTGAAGAGCCAGCTCAATGGGAAGGATAAAACCATGCCATCAATACATATGCCCTGTCAGTTATCAGATACCCTCCTGGCATAGTGTGCTGGCCGAAAGAGAGATGGAAGTTGCAGATGTGAAGACACGAAAGCTCCTCACAATGCATGGAGGTCTCCACCCTAAGTCTAGCACCCAAAGATTGTATACCAACAGAAAAGAAGGTAAGCATCAAAGCCACATCACGGATGAAACAAGAACAGGAATATATCAGAAAAATGGCACCAAAAGATGAGATGCTGAGAAAATGGCCCTAGCAACAACAACAGATCTGGAAGGAAGAACAGGAACATGAAGCGCCATGGCAAGACAAGCCGCTGCATGGGATGTACAGGTAATGGAGGTGGCTGACATGGAGAAATCCAGGGGTAGCTTTTATGTACATTTAATGTAAGTACATTTATCAAAGTAAATGTACTTTATATATAATGGTAGAATTAACATCATGTCTATTCGCTTCATACAGGTATTTAGCTCATTTCAACTCCTGAATTGAACCTGCATGTGTCCAGTCACTCTATTCTATGTCAGCAAGCAGTTTGTAATGGTATTTAGCTCATTTCAACTCCTGCATGTGTCAGTCACTCTATTCTATGTCAGCAAGCAGTTTGTAATGGTATGTAGATCATTTCAACTCCTGCATTGATCCCGCATGTGTCCAGTCATTCCTATTCATCTTTGCAAGCATATGTAATGGTATTTAGCTAATTCAACTTACTCTGCTTGTCCCTCTATGCTGTGAAGTCATGTAACATTTTCAAAGAGGTTTATGAACATGTAGGCCTACATACTTGTTTATTTGTGAGTTCATTTATTGCCTCCTGCTATCTTAACTTAGTTGATTGATTGCTAACGAGGTAAAATAGTGGAGATCTTAGAGGTAGCCTCCTATATATTAAGACATAGCATGGGGAAGCATTTATGCAGGGGTAGCATTTATGTACATTTAATCTAAGTACATTTATCAAAGTACTTGGCAGTTATAAATGGCAGTTAGACAGAGCAGAGACAGGTAGGACAATTAAACAAACCTTTCCCAGTACATTTGGATTATAACAAACATTAACCATATGCATTGTATAATTTATATCCTGGTTGCTGCATGCACTCACATCCACTGTCCTTGCATTAACTCTTTACACTCCATCCACATTGGCCCCTCAGTCCCTCCTCCTATGTACAACACTCACACTCTTTTCACATTACTAAGCTGCACAGATCCATTCAGTCCCACCATCCAGCACAAGAGACACTTTCACAAGTCACTTAACCATCTGCTTACTCTATCTATCCTTCCTAGTCGCAGGGATATCTCTTCCAACCTCGCCCCCCCCCATGTTATAGTAAGTCAAACCTCTCAACTGCTATACTCAGAAAACCCCTCTAATCTTATTAATATTCCTGCTTGCCTTCTGTCTCTTTTAATTGTACCCTTTGGAATTCTCGCTCAGTGTGTAATAAACTCTCCTTCATTCATGACTTCTTCCTTTATGATTTTGTAACCTTTCTGGCTCTTACTGAAACCTGGATCCAGCAGTCAGAACTACTGCTGCTGCTGCTCTTTCATATGGTGGACTACACTTCTTCATACCCCAGAATCAGGATCTAACCCAAGAGCAGGTGGAGGTGTTGGTCTGCTCCTATCACCCAAATGTACCTTTCAGGTTATCCCAAGTACCTTCACTTGTGTTCCTTTCTATTGAGGTCTATGCTGTCAGACTCTACACCCTTCTCCTCGCGGTGGCAGTGGTGTATCATCCTCCAGGCCCTCCCAACAATTCCTGGATCACTTTGCCACCTGCTTTCACATTTTCTCTCCTGTGACATCCCCACCCTCATCATGGGTGATTTCAACATCCCATTGCTTTTCCCCTCTCCCATCTGCTACTCACCTTTTTTTCTCTAACCTCCTCTTTCGGCCTTTCACAGCTTACTAACTCTCCTACGCTTGAAAACGGAAACTCCTGACTTGGTCTTCTCCCGGCTTTGCTCTGTGGATGATTTCACAAAATCCTCTCCCGCACTCTGACCTTCTTTCATTCTCTATCAAGAACTGCCATCCCGCTCCTGTCAACCACACTTCCCACACTTATAGAAACATACAGGCCATTAACACCCAGAAACTTATAAAAACTTGCAGTCTTCATTGGCCCCTATCTCCTCCCTCTCATGTCATGATTCTACACTGAAGCATTACAATGAAATACTGCAAAGTGCCCTGGTGAAACTGCACCTTCTATACATAGAACAACTCGCACAGATGGCGACACCTTGGCACATGCTGCAAACAGTTTCCTCATGGTGCTCCAGGTGCGCCAAACGTCTGTGGAGAAAATCCAATCTACCTGAAGATTTCATCCATTATAGATTATGCTTAAAAAATAACAACACTGCCCTTCACCTCTCCAAACAAAACCTATTTCAACACCCTCATCACCTCACTATCCATAACCCTAAACGTCTCTTTGACACTTTTCCTTCCCTACTCCACCCAGTAGTGCAGGCCCCAACCACAGATTCCGCGCTGATGATCTGGCCAATTATTTTCAAAGAAAAAATTGACCATTCGGACAGGAAATTATCTCACAATCCCCTCTTACCATGCACTGTCCTCCCTTCCCCACTGCATCTAGCTCACTCTCTGTTTTAAACCAGGCACAGAAGAAGTATTAGGCTCTTGCATCTTCTCGCCCTACCACTTGCACCAGTGACCCCATTTCTGTCACATTCTCCTCCAGTCCCTTTCCTTGGTGTCACCTCTCACTAACAAAAATATTCACTCTCTCTCTTCCAGTATCTTTCCCTCTCTCATTTAAAGCATGCCATCTACATCCATTACTTAAAAATCATCCCTCGACCAAAACTGTGCCGCTAACTATAGCCTGTCTCTAATCTTCCCTTCATCTCTAAACTTCTGAAACATCTGGTCCACTACCATCTTATCCGTATCTCTCAGATAATTCTTATCTCGACCCTCTACAATCCGGTTTCCGCTCTTTACACTCTACTGAAACTGCCCTCACTAAAGTCTCTAATGATCGCGTACACTAAATCTAATGGTCACTATGCCATGCTAATTCTCTTGGATCCTCTGCAGCCTTCAACACGTGGATCATTCAGCTCCTCCTCACTTTGCTCTGCCCATCGGCCTCAAGGACACCATTCTCTCCTGGGTCTCCTCCTTTTCCTGTCCGCTCCTTCAATGTATCTTTTGCTTGGTCCTCCTCCTCTCATCTTCCCTTACTGTTGGGTTTCCTCAAGGATTGGTTCTAGGCCCCCTCCTCTTCTCTTTGTATATTGCCCTATTGGACAAGCAATCAGTAGATTTGGTTTCCAGACCATCTCCTATGTGATGAACCCAATTATACACTTCTTCTCCTGATATCACGCCTGCCTTTTTAGAAAACACCAGTGATTGTCTTTGCTGTCTTTAACATCATGTCCTCCTCTATCTGAAAACTAAACCTGTCAAAAACTGAACTCCTTGTGTTTCCTCTCTTACTAACTTACCTATGCCAGACATTGCCATTTTACGTTTGTGGTTCCTCATTACTCCCCAGCAACATTCCCAAGTTCTTGGGGTCATACTTGATTCTGAGCTTTCATTCACCCCCACATCCGATCACTGGCTTGCTCTTGTTATCTGCACCGCTTAAACATTTTCTAGAATTCGACCCTTTCTTACTTTCGACTCTGCAAAACTCTTTCTTTTTTTCTTATTCATTCTCGTCTGGATAGTGTTGAGCATTCCGATACCGCAAGTATCGGGTATCGGCCGATATTCACGTTTATCGGAATTCCGTACTTAGTTCCGATATTTTTCCTTATTCGTATACCGGAATCGGAAGTTCCCATAATTCTTTGAGAGGCAATGTGATTTTTGTCAGCCAGTGAGGAATCTTATGAAGTGTGGGCACATCTGTAATGCTGCGGTCATCTTAACTAATGGCATGGCGTGATTAGCTGCTGAAATAATGTCAGAATGCACTATAAAAGGCGCCGCCTCCATTTTAGCGTCATGGCTGTGAATTCAGATAGGGACAGAACGCTGCTCTGCTGACTCTGAGGGACAGTTAGATATTGCGATTTTGTGTACTGGCTTTAGGCAGGCTAGTTTACAACCCTGTGTAAGTTCCTTTTTCCAGTGTTGTTTTAACAGCTCTGTGCAAAGTGTGTGTGAGTGCAGGTGACGTGCAGTTGCTCTGCATGCAACGTGTCTGTAGGCATCTGCACGTTCACTCACAGACTCTTTTTTTTTTTCTTCAGTGTAATTCTTGCTGCTCCATGCAATTTAAAATATTAGTGTGACGCACTTCCATCCGTATCCAATAACATTGGTTGCAAAACACTATAGAAGTAGACAAAGGAGTAGCCTTTCCCGATGTGGACAGTTGTGTTTCAGTGTTCACTTCAGTTGTGTTTTTTATTTTTTGAGTGCACATCACGCTCCAGTTACTTGTTCAAGCACTGCTGCTTGTACTCTGCTGAGGTGTCTCAGTGGCTCATCCTTTTCATTTATCTCCAATTGGTTTGCTCCATTCCATTTTAAAATCTAATCTATTGTGTGACGCGCTTCCATCCGTATCAATACATTGGTTGCAAACACTATAGAAGTAGAAAAAGGAGTAGCCTTTCCAGATGTGGACAGTTGTGTTTCAGTGTTCACTTCAGTCTGTGTTTTTTATTTTTTGAGTGCATATCACGCTCCAGTTTTTGTTCAAGCACTGCTGCTTGTACTCTGCTGAGCATGTCTCAGTGCCTCATCCTTTTCATTTTTCCAATTGGTGCTTCTCCATTATATTTGAAAAAAATCGAATCTATTAGTGTGACGCGCTTCCATCCGTATACAATACATTGGTTGCAAACACTATAGAAGTAGACAAAGGAGTAGCCTTTCCCAGATTGTGGACAGTTGTGTTTCAGTGTTCACTTCAGTCTGTGTTTTTTATTTTTTGAGTGCATATCACGCTCCAGTTACTTGTTCAAGCACTGCTGCTTGTACTCTGCTGAGCGTGTCTCAGTGCCTCATCCTTTTCATTTTTCTCCAATTGGTGCTTCTCCATTATATTTGAAAAAATCGAATCTATTAGTGTGACGCGCTTCCATCCGTATACAATACATTGGTTGCAAACACTATAGAAGTAGACAAAGGAGTAGCCTTTCCCAGATTGTGGACAGTTGTGTTTCAGTGTTCACTTCAGTCTGTGTTTTTTATTTTTTGAGTGCATATCACGCTCCAGTTACTTGTTCAAGCACTGCTGCTTGTACTCTGCTGAGCGTGTCTCAGTGCCTCATCCTTTTCATTTTTCTCAATTGGTGCTTCTCCATTATATTTGAAAAAAATCTAATCTATTAGTGTGACGCGCTTCCATCCGTATACAATACATTGGTTGCAAACACTATAGAAGTAGACAAAGGAGTAGCCTTTCCCAGATTGTGGACAGTTGTGTTTCAGTGTTCACTTCAGTCTGTGTTTTTTATTTTTTGAGTGCATATCACGCTCCAGTTACTTGTTCAAGCACTGCTGCTTGTACTCTGCTGAGCGTGTCTCAGTGCCTCATCCTTTTCATTTTTCTCCAATTGGTGCTTCTCCATTATATTTGAAAAAAATCTAATCTATTAGTGTGACGCGCTTCCATCCGTATACAATACATTGGTTGCAAACACTATAGAAGTAGACAAAGGAGTAGCCTTTCCCAGATTGTGGACAGTTGTGTTTCAGTGTTCACTTCAGTCTGTGTTTTTTATTTTTTGAGTGCATATCACGCTCCAGTTACTTGTTCAAGCACTGCTGCTTGTACTCTGCTGAGCGTGTCTCAGTGCCTCATCCTTTTCATTTTTCTCCAATTGGTGCTTCTCCATTATATTTGAAAAAAATCTAATCTATTAGTGTGACTCGCTTCCATCCGTATACAATACATTGGTTGCAAACACTATAGAAGGAGACAAAGGAGTAGCCTTTCACAGATTGTGGACAGTTGTGTTTCAGTGTTCACTTCAGTCTGTGTTTTTTATTTTTTGAGTGCACATCACGCTCCAGTTACTTGTTCAAGCACTGCTGCTTGTACTCTGCTGAGCGTGTCTCAGTGCCTCATCCTTTTCATTTCTCTCCAATTGGTGCTGCTCCATTATATTGAAAAAAAAAAATCTATTAGTGTGACGCGCTTCCATCCGTATCCAATACATTGGTTGCAAACACTATAGAAGTAGACAAAGGAGTAGCCTTTCCCAGATTGTGGACAGTTGTGTTTCAGTGTTCACTTCAGTCTGTGTTTTTTATTTTTTGAGTGCACATCACGCTCCAGTTACTTGTTCAAGCACTGCTGCTTGTACTCTGCTGAGCGTGTCTCAGTGCCTCATCCTTTTCATTTCTCTCCAATTGGTGCTGCTCCATTATATTTGAAAAAAAAAAAATCTATTAGTGTGACGCGCTTCCATCCGTATCCAATACATTGGTTGCAAACACTATAGAAGTACAGAAAGGAGTAGCCTTTCCCAGATTGTGAACAGTTGTGTTTCAGTGTTCACTGCAGTCTCTGAGGAATAACCACACTTAGGCCTTATAACTTTTCTGACTTTCTTTATCAATCTACCAAGATGAAGAAGCAGGGAGTAAGGCACGTGGTCGTGGCCGTGGAGTTTCAGCAGGGAGAGGACGTGGGGATTCTGTGGCTGCTGCCGCACCCAGTGACACAGCATCCACCAGTTTTCCCCGTGAGCGTTCCTTTATGCGCACTTTTGTAGTGACCTGGGCAGTCTCTGGATAGACAGGCAGGTAGTCACGGCAAGCGACCGGGGCAGTCTCTGGATAGACAGGCAGGTAGTCACGGCAAGTGACCGAGGCAGTCTCTGGATAGACAGGCAGGTAGTCACGGCAAGTGACCGGGGCAGTCTCTGGATGGACAGGTATATACGACCTGAGATGGTGGAGCCTCCGGTAGGCTAGCAGGCAGATGACAGATGAACGCCCCCAAGTGAGCAGGCGAGAGTCTCTGGAATAGACGATGGTCACCGCATGTGACGTCCGAACCTCCGGGTAGGTCTGCAGGCAGAAGGCAGATGAGCGCCCCCAAGTGAGCAGGCGAGATTCTCTGGAATAGCCGATGGTCACCACCGGTGAGGCTGAACCTCCAGGTAGGCTTGCGGACAGGTAGCAGACAGCAAACTGGCAGGAGACAGGCAGGTAACTGGTAACGGAACCTGAGGGCTGAAGCAGAGTAAACAGTGCAACAACATTGCTCGGGCACCTCCATTAAGGAGGGAGTACTTTATATAGGGTGGAGTCCTCCGGCATTGGCCGGGGACCTTTTTTGAAAGATGCGCGCGGCCCCTTTAAGAGCGGGGGAGCGCGCGGGCGCGTGCCCTAAGTCCAGCAGCAGGGAAGGAGCGCGCGACCCCAGCAGGGCGGAAGGAGGACGCGAGCGTGGGTAAGGGGGGCGACGTCCCTGCCTGGCAGAGGACGCTGGCGCAGGGGAACAGCGTCCCTGCCTGGCAGAGGGCAGGGACGCCGGCGCTACAGTACCCCCCTTTAGGCACCCCCTTTTTTAGGCCAGAAAGAAATTTAGCTAGGATGAGAGGGGCATGGATGTTCTCCCGAGGCTCCCACGTTCTCTCCTCAGGACCAAACCCCTTCCAATCCACCAGAAATAGGTCTTTCTTCCTACCCTTTTGGTGGCCAAAATGTTCTCTACCTCAAATTCGTTCTCAGCAGACAGTGGAGCAGGAGGTGTACCTGTAGACTTGACAAAAGAGTTAAGTACCACCGGTTTGAGGAGAGATACATGGAAGGAGTTAGGAATCCGCAAATTGGCCGGGAGTTTCAATTTATAGGACACTGGGTTGATCTGACTGATGATCTCCAGAGGACCGATGAACCGAGGCCCTTACTTGTAGGAAGGAATCTTGAGCCGAACATACTTGGACGAGAGCCAGACCTTATCCCCAGACGGAATTGAGGGGGATCCAGACGTTTCTTGTCAGCATGTCTCTTCATGCGCTCGGATGACAGAATGAGTGCGGACCAGGTACTCTCCATATGGAGGAGAATTCGTTAACCAGGGATTCCGCAGCTGGATTGTCCACAGAGATGGAAATAGGTACAGGGATCGAGGATGTTGACCGAAGACTACAAGAAACGGAGATTTGGAGGAAGATTCGCTCTCGTGATTGTTGTACGAAAATTCGGCCCAAGGCAGGAGATCCACCAAGTCAGAATGGTGGCATTAACGAAGTGCCGGAGATAACTAGTCAGAATCTGATTGATTCGCTCGACTTGACCATTGGACTGTGGGTGGTAAGCGGAGGAGAAATCCAGGGTGACGTCTAGCAACTTACAAGTGGCTCTCCAGAAACGTGAGGTGAACTGTACCCCACGATCCGACACAATGTGACGAGGCAGACCATGAAGACGGAAGATGTGGCGGATAAAGTCTTTAGCCAACTCGGGTGCAGACGGAAGCCTGGCAGGGGAATGAAGTGAGTCATCTTGGAAAATCGGTCAACGACACCCAAATGACCGTACAACCAGCAGAGACGGGAAGATCCGTTATGAAGTCCATGGCTATATGCTGCCAGGGGCAGCGGGTACAGGAAGCGGGAGAAGACGGCCGGCAGGCAGGTGTCTCGGAACTTTGTTGCGGGCACAGGAGGCACAGAAGAAACAAAGTCTATTACATCCTTGTGCAGGGTAGGCCACCAGTAATGCCGGGTAATGAGCTGGAGGGTCTTTTTCTGACCAGCGTGGCCAGCTAGTTTAGACAAATGACCCCAGTGGAGGATCCTCTCCCGATCAGGTACCGATACGAACGTCTTACCAGGAGGGAGACGATTTAGACTCACGGGAGCCACCTGCATCACTCTGGCGGGATCGATGATATGTTTAGGTTCCTCCTCGAGATCCGACACCAGGAAAGACCGGGACAAGGCATCCGCCTTGATGTTCTTGTCGGCCGGGCGAAAGTGTAAAAGAAAGTCGAAGCGGGCAAAAAACAAGGACCACCGGGCTTGGCGAGGGTTAAGTCTCTGGGCATGCTGGAGGTAAGCCAGATTCTTGTGGTCAGTGTAAATGATTACCGGATGAAGAGCCCCTCGAGTAGGTAACGCCACTCCTCCAATGCAGCTTGATGGCCAATAACTCTCGGTCTCCTATGGAATAATTGCGCTCAGAAGAGGAGAAGAGTTTTGAGAAGAAGCCGCAAGATACCATCCTCCCGGAAGAAGACTTTTGAGTCAGTACCGCTCCAGCTCCAGAAGAGGAAGCGTCCACCTCCAGGAAGAACTGCTTGTTGCCGTCCGGGCGATGCAGCACTGGAACGGAAGAGAAGGCCTGTTTTAAGGAAAGAAAGGCCTCCTCTGCTTCGGGCGTCCACTGTTTGGGGTTAGCATTCTTGCGGGTGAGCGTGGAGATTGGAGCAGTCGGGAAGAGAAGTGCGGTATGAAGAGGCGGTAATAATTGGCGAATCCCAGGAACCGCTGAATGGCCTTCAATCCCTCCGGTCGGGGCCATTTCTCGATGGCAGATAGTTTCTCCGGATCCATTCTTAGGCCAGTCTGAGAAATGATGTAACCCAAAAACGGAAGCGAGGTCTGCTCAAAGAGACACTTCTCATATTTGGCGAAAAGGTGATTCTGCCTAAGCCTGAGCAGAACCTGACGAACATCCCTCCGGTGAGACTGGAGATCCGGAGAGAAGACCAAGATGTCGTCTAGGTACACCACAACGCAGGAGTAGAGCAGGCCCCGGAAGATGTCATTGACCAACTCCTGAAAGACTGCAGGAGCATTACAGAGACCAAAGGGCATCACCAAATACTCATAGTGGCCGTCCCGGGTGTTGAATGCCGTCTTCCATTCATCTCCCGACGGATACGGACTAGGTTATATGCTCCACGAAGATCCAGTTTGGTGAGATTCTAGCCCCCCTCAGACGATCAAACAATTCGGGAATGAGCGGAAGAGGGTACTTATTCTTCACCGTGATCAGGTTTAGGCCTCTGTAGTCAATACAGGGACGGAGAGAGCCGTCTTTCTTTTTTACAAAGAAGAAACCTGCTCCCGCTGGGGAGGTAGATTTCCGGATGAATCCCTTGGCCAAATTCTCCTCGATATATTCGGACATCGACCTGGTCTCAGCAGCAGACAATGGGTAAATACGCCCACGGGGAGGCGTAGTACCGGGTAGCAGGTCGATCGGGCAATCATAAGGTCTTTGAGGGGGTAATGTCTCTGCCTCTTTTTATTAAAGACATCAGCGAACGACCAATATGGAATCGGGAGCCCTGGTAGATTAGTTGGTGTAGGAGAAGGACGGACGGGATGAACAGGAACCAAACACGTTTTATGACAGTCCTGTCCCCAGCGAAGGATCTCTCCAGTCTGCCAGTCGAGCACGGGTGCATGCTTTTGGAGCCAAGGTAGACCTAATAAGAAAGCATGAGAGAGTCCAGGCAGGACATGAAACGAGATGCTCTCAGAATGCAACATTCCCACCTGCAGGGTTATGGCTTCAGTGATAAGTTGGATGGGACGTGGTAGGAGACCCCGTCCACAGCAGCAACAGATACTGGTTCAACCAGATGTTTGGTAGGAATGCGATATTTCTCTACTAGAGCCTGTGAAACAAGATTCCCGGCTGCTCCAGAATCAAGTTGGGCTTGTTCGAAATGACGGTTCTCACCGAGGAGAATTGAGACTGACAGCAGCAGAGATGAAGAGGATTTATTCTTGTCTAGGTTGACCTCTCCGAGCGAACCTAGACACAGGCGTTTCCCGACCTCTCCGGACAGGTACGGATCCGGTGCTCCTTACTGCCACAGTAGAAGCAACTCCCCTCGGCACGGCGTAAGTCCTGACGGGCTTTGACCATCTTGGTCTGGTCGACCTGCATAGGCTCAGAAGTGTGTACCTGGGAGAAGCGGAAGGAGTTACAGGTCTCTGAAAAGAAGGAGCTAGACGAGGAAACCTTCTCTCACGGGTGACCTCTTTGGCGCGTTCCTGGAACCGTAGATAATTCGATTAGCCAGAGTTATTAGGTCATCGAGAGAGGTTGGAATGTCTCGACCGGCAAGTTCATCTTTAATACGGCCGGACAGACCCTCCCAGAAGACAGATATCAGAGCATCATTATCCCAGGCCAGCTCGAGGCAAGGGTACGGAACCGTATGGCATATTGCCCCACGGTGAGACTTCCCTGACGGAGACGCAACAGAGATGATGCAGAGGAGGTCTTCCGTCCGGGTTCGTCGAATACCTTCCGGAAGGCCGAGAGAAAAGCAGGCAGGTCAGACACCAGAGGATTTTCTACCAGGGGCCAGCAGGCCTCTCCGGTGAGATGGGACATAATGAAGGCAATTTTGGCCCGGTCGGAGTTAAACTGGTGAGCCAGGAGTTCGAAATGCAGGGTACACTGGTTAATGAAACCCGAGCCAAAGTAGGATCGCCTCCAAACCGTGGAGGAGCAGAAAGTCGAGGTCCAGGAACGGAAACCACGGAATTGGTAAGCAACGGGACTGCCGGATTGCGAGTCATGGCGCCAGTGGTGGTTGCTGGTGAAGTAGTCAGGGTGTCCAGGCGGGAATTAACATTCCGCAGATGACCCAGGATGGACTCCTGTTGAGACCTCTGACGAGACAGTTCATGACACAGGTCAGAGAGCGAAGGGGTTTGGGTGCCACCGGGTTCCATGGCCCGAGCAAACTGTAACGGGTCAGGGAGGCGGAACCTCTGAGCTTTATTATACAAGGAGGCTTTCCTTGTAAAGGAGCGGGTGGCGCCCGGGGAGACGGACAGGAAGTCACGGCAAGTGACAGGGACAGTCTTTGGACAGACGGGAAAGAGGTCACGGCAAGTGACCGGGGCAGTCTCTGGATAGACAGGCGGGTAGTCACGGCAAGTGACCGGGGCAGTCTCTGGATAGACAGGCAGGTAGTCACGGCAAGTGACCTGGGCAGTCTCTGGATAGACAGGCAGGTAGTCACGGCAAGTGACCGGGGCAGTCTCTGGATAGACAGGCAGGTAGTCACGGCAAGTGACCGAGGCAGTCTCTGGATAGACAGGCAGGTAGTCACGGCAAGTGACCGGGGCAGTCTCTGGATGGACAGGTATATACGACCTGAGATGGTGGAGCCTCCCGGTAGGCTAGCAGGCAGATGACAGATGAACGCCCCCAAGTGAGCAGGCGAGAGTCTCTGGAATAGACGATGGTCACCGCATGTGACGTCCGAACCTCCGGGTAGGTCTGCAGGCAGAAGGCAGATGAGCGCCCCCAAGTGAGCAGGCGAGATTCTCTGAATAGCCGATGGTCACCACCGGTGACGGCCGAACCTCCAGGTAGGCTTGCGGACAGGTAGCAGACAGCAAACTGGCAGGAGACAGGCAGGTAACTGGTAACGGAACCTGAGGGCTGAAGCAGAGTAAACAATGCAACAACATTGCTCGGGCACCTCCATTAAGGAGGGAGTACTTTATATAGGGTGGAGTCCTCCGGCATTGGCCGGGGACCTTTTTTGAAAGATGCGCGCGGCCCCTTTAAGAGCGGGGGAGCGCGCGGGCGCGGCCCTAATCCAGCAGCAGGGAAGGAGCGCGCGACCCCAGCAGGGCGGAAGGAGGACGCCGAGCGTGGGTAAGGGGGGCGACGTCCCTGCCTGGCAGAGGACGCTGGCGCAGGGGATACAGCGTCCCTGCCTGGCAGAGGGCAGGGACGCCGGCGCTACAGTGTCTCTCTGAATGTGAAGAGGCGGGTGAGCCAGTGCCGATGGTCAGCACACCGCAGAACGCATCTGATGATGATGAGACTCAGGTGCCATTTTCTGTTGAGCATGGTGCTGGCCAGACCACCCAACAGCAGCAGGTGTTGGAAGAGGGTAGTGGAGATGATGAGGTCCAAGACCCAACATGGCGTGAGGAACAGGAAGGGGTGGTAGCAGCTCTGAGGAAGAGATTGCCCCAGCGGTCCAAACAGTAGGGAGAGTTAGGCTGCAGACTCGGTTGCCTGTAGCCTCCAGTTTGGCACCCGTTCTAGCAGTTCTCTTCCAACAGCAAAAACGGGCGCTCCCAGGACTTGCACTGCGTGGTCCTTTTTTGACACACTTGCAGATGATATTTGCTATGTCAAATGCAAGCTGTGTAATCAAAAAGTAAAAAGAGGTAAAAATGTCAGTAACCTTAATACCACAAATATGTGGAAACATGTGCGGTCAAAGCACTGGTTGAGTTCCAAAGACACACTGGAGATGTAGGCCAACCTACAGCAGCACCTACATCTTCAGCTCGTGTTGGAGCCTCTTCCTCCAGCTCACACACAGCTGGTTCTGCTTCCTCACAGGATCGCCATGGAAGAATCTCTGTCACTGTTGTCCAGAGACCCAGTGTTATTCCACCCACAGCTGCAAGTTCCCTGTCATCCTCACACTCCCAGGCCACAAAACAGCCATCGGTAGCACAGGCATGGGATAAAAGACGGCCATACTCGGCAAACCATCCACTAGCACAGGCTCTGAATGCTGGCATTGCAAAACTCCTGTCCCTTGAAATGCTGTCATTCAGGCTGGTGGAGACTGACAGTTTCCGTAACTTAATGGCATTGGCAGTCCCACAATACAATGTGCCCAGCCGATTTTATTTCAGCAGGCAAGCCGTCCCTGCTCTGCAAAAGCATGTTGAGGGAAAAATTAAACATGCGCTGCTAAACGCCGTCAGTAGCAAGGTCCACCTGACCACCGATGCGTGGACCAGTACCCATGGCCAGGGACATACCTTTCCCTCACTGCCCATTGGGTCAATGTTGTGGAGCCGGGTACAGATCTTGCGAGTGGCGCTGTACGTGTTCTGCCAACTCCAAGGATTGCAGGAATCAAGTCTGTCCACATTGACTCCTCCTCCTACTCCAGTTCCTCAGAATCATCGCTGCAGGAGCCGTCATGGTCTACCTCCACATGGACCGTGAAGCTTACCTGATGCGACCGATATGAGCACAGCCGTGGCCAAACGTCAACAGGCCGTCCTGAAATTAATTTCCATGGGGAATCGAAGCCACACAGCGCAGGAGGTCTGGAATGCCATCAAGCAGGAGAGCGACGTGTGGTTTTTGCCAGCGAATCTCCAGCCAGGCTTGGTAGTGTGTGACAATGGCCGAAATCTGGTGGCAGCTCTGGGCCTTGGCAACCTCACTCACATACCATGTCTGGCACATGTGCTCAACTTGGTCGTGCAGAGTTTTTTGAGGGACTATCCGGATCTTGATGCACTGCTGCACAAGGTCCGCCTTAGAGTGCGCTCACTTGCGACGTTCCAGCATGGCCAGATCGCGCATTGCAGCTCTGCAACGCAGATTTCGCCTTCCTGAACATCGCATCATATGTGACGTACCCACCAGGTGGAATTCCACGTTACATATGTTGGAGCGGTTGTGTGAGCAGCAGCAGAGTAATGGAGTATCAGCTGCATCAGGCGCAATCAACTCGCAATTTGCGCGTTCACACTTCACCACTACTGAGTGGGCCTCTATGAAGGACATCTGCCACGTTTTGCGTCCGTTTGATGAGTCAACGCGGATGGCGAGTGCAGATGATGCACTAGTCAGCCTGACTGTCCCCCTTATCTGCCTGCTTCAAAAAAAAATTCAAACACTAAGGGATGAGGTTTTGGAAGAGGTGGAGGATGAGGAGTCACTAATTCCATCACCTTCTGGACAGTCAGCGCAACGTGGTTCCTCACAAAGGGCTGGGCAGGGCTCACTTTGTGGAGGAGAGGATGAGGAGTCAATGGAGGAGGAAGACATCGCTCCAGAGGGAGGTACACAACGCTCTAGTCAGTATGTAGAGTGAGGGTGGGGTGATGCAGAGCAGGCAGAGATGACGCCTCTTGCAGGGGACAGCGTTTGTTGGCCAGTTGGGAGTCTGCAGCACATGGTTGATTTCATGCTGCAGTGCCTGAGAAACGACGCCGCATCGCCCACATTCTCACCACGTCTGATTATTGGGTGTACACCCTCCTAGACCCTCGCTACCGGGACAACTTACAAAGCCTCATCACACCGTTGAACCGGGAGCGTAAAATGCGGGAGTACCAAGACACACTGGTGCAATCCATAATGTTCTCCATTCCAGCCGAGAGCACTGCTGCTGCTACTGCTTTACAAAGCAGCTCTGTGCGTCGAGGCAGTGGAGACAGCTCTGCAACAAGAGGGAGCACAAGCAGCGCCTCTGCACAGGGCAAGACAAGTATGTTCCAAATGTTGCGAAGTTTTGCGGCAGCGCCACAAATGTCTACACCATCCGAGACGGCTCCAGTCAGCAGGAGGCAACGTTTCCGTAAGATGGTGACAGACTACATGTCTTTCCCTCTCAGTGTACTCCCAGATGGCTCTTCCCATTCAAGTTTTGGGTCTCTAAGCTGGATACATGGCCAGAGCTTAGCCAGTATGCATTGGAGGTGCTGGCTTGCCCTGCTGCCAGTGTATTATCGGAGCGCGTCTTTAGTGCTGCAGGTGGTGTACTAACAGACCGTCGCATGCGACTATCCTCCGATAATGTAGACCGGCTTACTTTTCTGAAAATGAACAAGGCATGGATCTGCCAGAATTTGTCTGTCCGTTTTCAGATTAAATAACTGTTGGCAACGTTTTCCATGTCTCCTGTTATGTTCATCTTTCTACCACCTGAACTCTACTCCCTGGGCTACAACACTGGCAGTTGCTGCTCAGAAGTGTCGTGTCCACAGACCAATACACAAGCTATAGTGTTACTGGCGTTCAGTAATGTCAGCTGTTCCCCTGCTGTGTGAACGGCAAAAAGTCATGCTGCCTCCACCCTGTTGTCTTCTCATCCCTGGGCTTCAACACCGCCAGTTGTTGCTCGGAAGTGTCATTGGCACGGGTACTCACTCCTGCCCAGACTGGTTACAGCACGCCATCTGTTTCCTGTCAGTGTAAACGTCACTTAGCCTCCAATAAGTTGTCCTGTCGTGTTGCGGTCAGGTTAGCCGACTCTATGGTGCTTGGAGTTTAGGTGCTTCCTATGTGTGCTGCGGGATATGCAAATAAAGGTTGTTTCCGTTGTGACAATAGGACAATCACCCACTGTAGTACTGTGGGATTCGGTAACTGCGGCCGGCTCGCGGCCTGTCAACTTAAATTTCCATGGGTACCTTCTGCTACCCGTCCGGGTTCCAGTACCGTCAGCTGGTTCTCCGCAGTGCCTTTGCCCTAGGTGCATCCATCTCGGTATCCGAGTTCCAGCAACGTCTGCTGGTCCTTGGTAGTGCTTTGGAGCACAGGTACCTCCTGCTTAGTAACCGTGTCCCAGTAACGTCAGTTGGTCCTCGGTTGTGCCATTGGCTCTTTTCCTTCTGCTGCCTCTCGGGTTCCAGCACAGTCAGCTGGTCCTCGTTACTTGCATTGGCTCTTGTACCTTCTGCTACCCGTCCGGGTTCCAGTACCGTCAACTGGTTCTCCGCAGTGCCTTTGGCCTAGGTGCCTCCATCTCGGTATCCGAGTTCCTGCAACGTCTGCTGGTCCTTGGTAGTGCTTTGGAGCACAGGTACCTCCTGTTTAGTAACCGTGTCCCAGTAACATCAGCTGGTACAAGGTTGTGCTACAAATACAAGATACAGAACAAGAGACACAAGAACAATAAGCAGAAGATCTAAAAATATATGCTCTAAATTATAAGCAGAAGAAGACTAAGCAGTGTATGGGGGTGAGTCCGTTCCTCCTCGTGGTGCCCCAGGAAAATGCCTGCTGCTGTCAGGCTAAACTGAACACGGACAAATACTGTTGTAATTTAAATCTTTTGTGACAGCAAGAACGGAAGAATGAAAAATTCATACTTTGACAGATTACAAGTACAGGATTCTCTGTCACAAATAAGAATATGATGAAGAAGATGAAGTAGAATATGAATAAGAATAATAGTTTAATAAGAAGAATATGAGTAATGTTAACAAAAAGATGAATAGCAAGAAGTTTAAGAAGAAGATAAAGAAGGTGAAGATGAAGAATAATTTGATGAAAAAGATGATGCTGCTGAAGATTATGAAGGAGAAAGTGTGAAAAGTTAAAAAGGTGAAGAGCATGGAAGTTGTGAAATATACATATTTGCCAAAATAGAAAAAACGTGAACAACATTGTCAATTTCTTCGTCAATCCGAACATCTTTAAAAAAAAAAATATTTATGCTATTCCATTTGATTGGGTTAAACATCTATGCCTTTAATGTCTCCTCAACCTTCCCCAATACATTCTACATTACTCTTTGTTGTTTTCCTTCATGTACAATTAACCAACAAGGCAAGAATGGGTTTTTTTTAATTCTGATATTTTGTTCCCATAGACTTACATTGGATTTCCGGTATCGGTATCGGGTATCGCCGATATTTTTTTGGGTATCGGCGATACCATTCCGATTCCGATACTTTTGGATATCGGAAAGTATCGCTCAACTCTAGTCTGGACTATTGTAACTCTCTACTGATCGGTCTCCCTCTTACCAAACTCTCCCCTTTCCAATCTGTCTTGAATGCTGCAGCCAGGATCATATTCCTCACATCCGTTACACTGATGCCACTACATTGTGCTAGTCATTGCACTGGTTGCCCATCCACTCCAGAATCCAGTACAAACTTATTACCGTCACCCACAAAGCACTCCTTGGCTCAGCACCACCCTACATCTCCACTCTCATCTGAGTCTACCACCCTCCCCGTGCCCTCTGTTCTGCTAAAGACCTGAGGTTAACATCCTCAATAATCAGAACCTCCCACTCCCGTCTCCAAGACTTTTCACATGCTGCGCCAATTCTTTGGAATGCACTACCCAGGTTAATACGATGAATCCCCAATCCCCACAGTTTTAAGCGTGCCCTAAAAAGCATTTTTTCAGACTAGCATACTGCCTCAACGCATTAACCTAACTATCCCTGTGTTGCCCACTCAAAATTTTTACCATAACCAGGTTCCTCATATCATATTCTCACATGCTGTATGCATTTAATAGCCCTCTGTATCTGTACAGTTACATACAGTACATAGGCTGATAACCGGTTCATGCAGCATGAACACAGGATTCTTACACTATGGTTAGTCTGAACAACAAAAGCAATTGTTACCATCAACCTTTCGTGTCTCATCTTTTCCCTCAGATTGTAAGCTTGTGAGCAGAGCCCTTATTCCTCTTGGTATCTGTTTTTGATCTATATATTTTTTGTTATGCTGTAATGTCTATTGTCTGTACAAGTCCCCTCTAAAATGTAAAGTGCTGCTGAATATGTTGGCGATAAAACTTAATAATAATAATTATTTTATTTTTAATTACACATATGCTCCCATTACATACATACATATGTAGAATTACACATCCAACTCATAGATACAGTACATTCACTTTATATATTAATGCACACATATGCATATGAATATGAAAATGCAAGCACACACAGGCACTATAAATTCATAACATATACACTGTCACTATATCCATAGATTAAATACAAACACCAGTAGTTACACACAAAATGGCCCTTGCCTAGGAGGATAGGACTGGAGCTTACGATCATCATACACATTAAATAAAAGTCAGGTAAAGTCCCCAATTTCGGTAGGACCAGCCAACCTTCTCATATATGTGGGGGCCTCCTCAGTCCTGATTCTCCCCTGACATACGTTGTCAGGAAGAGAATAATCTGACATTTGGATTTTCTTTGTAAAATCCTTTTTGTTTAGGGGTAATTCCTATTCTGTTGAAAGCACATGAATGATCCCACTTGTTTTACGTCCACATACAGGCCTTAATATGGCAGTTATTACAAGTCCTATAGCATTGTTAATCTGCCATCCTTGAGTTCTTACTGAAAATCTTGATTATTTATGCAATGAAGCAAGAGCCAGATAAGTATTACTGCATAATCAGGCAAGTTTACCATTTTTCTCAAGAACAGAAATAAGCAAGAGACACATGAATACATTTTTTACTACTTAGCAGAGGAGGAAACCTCAAAGACCAACATTTGAATGTTATTTTATTTTAGTTAAAATGCAATAAAGTCTTTAACTATAACAAAACAAAATAAAACTAACGGAAATTATCATAAAAGGAGATATACTAGGTTTTGATGTGAAAATAGGAAGTTAAAATGTACATTTCTCACCACAAAAAATATTTATGTATTCTGATACCACCATAAAAATAAATAATAGCCTGCAAAGCATTGCACTGCAGGTTTTATTACTAGAACTAGCAAATGAACTATGGGAATGCTTTGCAGAAAAAAGCAAAGTAACCTGGGACTTTCTAGGTTGACGAGCCATGCCAAGACTCAAGAGGAACATGTTCTGTAGTCTGCAATAGATCATCAATAGATATGGCTGCTCTACTTTGCACTGTGCTGTAGCGAATTCATATGAACACACCTAGCAATTATATTTTTTCACGTTTGTTGCATTTTAATGCAAAAATATATTATGCATTGTAACTTTGTCTAGAATTCTACATAATTAACAATTTATTAATATAATGTTACTATTAATATTACTAGGGATTTGAATTTTTTACTGATGCTCTTCAAGACCCTCCAGCGAAATCCAGAACAGTATACAGCGACCAATACTTTTGGTGCATGTAGTTATGATATGTGGGTGGGATTAAACCTTCTGATACAAGTAAAAAATTATTGGTTCCACCACTAGGCCATGTCACATGCCTCTGACTGGGGAGAGGTATTCCGGTAGAAATGCCAAAGATATGTGAGATAGGAGAGATGTAGATAGGTTTTCCGGCACCCTTGGCAAGAATTCAGTTTTGCTCCCTCCCCACCCTCAAGCAGTTTGAGTAGTCATCATGTCACCAATCATTCATATGCGATTTACACACTAACTGTCATGTGCCAACGAGATGCTCTTCATAATTCTCTCAACTTTCAGTGAAAAACTGGGAGAACCAGGAAGAAAAGCCGGTTGTCACATGTGAAATCGTCAAACCGCACACCTAACGACGCACAAATCTTTACCGAGAATCTTTATGTGTTTATGTTTACAGATTTGCAAGATGAAAAGACAAACTTTATGTGCAAGAAATGCAAGCTTGTGACTCTGTTAGAGGAAAAGGTGCAAAGTCTTCAGGAGAGAATAGCTACAATGAAGCTCAACAAAGATGATGAGGATTTCCTCGACAGAACAGAGGAATCTCTTCAGTATGTTCCAAGAGAAGAACTTTTCAGTGTTCCTGCTGAAGATAATGACAGAGTAGAAAAATCTATTCAGAATGTTCAAATAGAAGCACCTTTTAATGTACCTGCAGAAGAAGAAAATTGGAAGCATGTGACCCAAAGAAGCAGGATGATGAGGAGGCAGTCCACACCCATACCGCTGAAGAACCACTACCAGGTTCTCACGCAGGACAACTATGAAGATGTACATCAAAAAAGTGCTTTGCCCACTAAGAATGCACCAGTAAGAAATCGGAAGCCTCTTAATGGGAGAAAAAGAAGCTCTCTAGTGAAGAAGAAAAGGAGAGTGGTGGTCATTGGGGATTCCATACTGAGAGGAACACAAGCCACTATCTGCCAACCAGAGATATCTCTGCTCCTGTACAAAGTAAGGGGCCTCTCACACTCAGGACCTGGGGTGCAGCTGGCAGCTCACTCTCCTGCGCTCTGCACTTTCCCACCCGGACTCGTCTCAGCTTCCCACGTGCATTGCATTTTTAAACTCACCCCCGCCCCTTCTGTCACATGGGAAGGTTGGTCCAGGAACGGTAAGCTTTTCCCCAAAAACACTGAAAGCTGCGTCGGTGGTTCCGGACACGGAGCAGAGAAGGCAATCCCATTCGAGTCCATCTTCTTCATCTCCTTACATTCCCCCACTCTTTTTACTCGCCATTCCATGGGCGAGAGTTTCCGCAACTCCTGTTGACATTCTTCCAGCCCCTGACCAATCTGTCGCCAGATGAACTGATCTTGGTTATAGCGGTTTGGGGGTATACCAGCCGTTGAACATTCAGAGCACCGTAAATCAGGAGGAGTAGCCAAGTCAGGCTGTACGGAAGGAACAGTCGATTCAGTCTTTCTCATGGAGCCGTCAGTCTCAGGCAGCAATCTCTCTTCGGAGTCCCTTTGGAGGGGGCTGTGAGTCTTCCTCACCTTCAAAATCAATGACGGCTAATGGAACTGCCTGCGGGGCATCAGTTGTCGTTTGCTCTCGATCGGGATCCTGAGACAGACAAGCCCGCAACATATTCCGATGCAATGTACGAGTGGGGGCTTCCTCCTTTGATTCTGGCTGGACTTCATAGACGGATCCTTCGGCTTTGACTCGCCGTTTTACCCTATATGGGCTCTTCTCCCATCGGTATTCCAGCTTACCACGGGGTTGCTTCTCCCTTACTAGAACTCGGTGTCCAGCTTGTAAGGCTGTCCTGTGCAGAGGGGTAACCTGAGCATGTTACAACTCTTGTAACCTGGTCCGCACCAGACGATGGAGAGTCTGCAGTCAATGGCAGTGTTCTCTAACCCAGGAAGACACCCCTGTCCGTGGGTAGTCCTCCTCAGGCTCTAATTCTAGCTCAGTCAACTCCTTTCCTGGCCACCCAAAAAAAAGGGAGGAGGTTGTAAAGCCAGTGGTGCTGTGCTTTCGATTGTTGTACACCCACACTAACTCGGCAATGTATTCAGGCCATCGTGCCTTCTTGTCCTCTTCAGGGTTCTCAGCATTTGGATGAGAGTATGGTTAAGCCACTCGCAGGCTCCGTTTCCCTGTGGATGATACGGCGTTGTACGAGACTTACCTATCCCGTATAACTGGTGTAGTACCTCCATCACCTTATCGAGAAAACAGGCACCCTGGTCAGAATGGATACGCATGGGACATCCATACACTTGAATAAAGTTCCTACAGATGGCATGCGCAGCAGATTCAGCGGTCTGATCTCGTGTTGGGGTCAAGACAGAAAATTTCGTGAAGTGGTCCACCATCACTAAACAGTGCTCATAGCCCTGATGTGCGGGCCCAATTGTCAGATACTACATACACAAAGAAAAAAGGAGTATATGCCACATCTTAAAAATTAACAAATCTTTATTAATACAATAAATAATGCCAACAATAAAGGCCCAAAAAGGTAGAGATGAAACGAGTCTGAACTGTTGGTAAGGAGAAACAACAACAGACTAAAAGGTAGCCAGGGTAGATCAATATGAGCATATAAAAATCAGCATCAATACAAGTAAAGAGTAAAGAAACAAGTTTCTTAGTGCATTGTATCAGCAGTAATAAAATGCATAGTATATCTTAAGAATTGCGCTTACCCATATCAATTGGCCAAGTCTGTGTGTCTCCCAAACAGACTCCCTGACGCTTGTTTTGCGACAGTGCTTTCTCAAAAGGGGACTCAGTGTCATAACCCCAGGGCTATATATATGGCGAAATTCCAGATAATGCCGGTGTAATAGGGCGCACATGTTCCCGACGTCACACGCAACAAAAGTACCGCCCCACTCTCACGGCCGTCAATGCGTCGCTCACATGTAGGCGAAAATCGCCTGTTGACGTCAACAACATGCGCGCGAGGCTTCAGAGACGGCCGTGAAGGAGGACAGAGGAAGCGTGGAGCATGGCGCATGCGCGCACAACAGCCATCATCATGGAGACCATAGCAGTGGACATTTTATAGAAGATCATAACAAGTGTGTCATCATGAATTAGTGCATATTTGAGATAAAGTGCAAGGATTATATATAATAATCTATAGAATCATACACATAATATATAAAGGTAAGTATAATACCAAAATACATATCCCCCCTATTTATAACAATATATAAGAAATGAATGTGAAAAAAGGCAATTTAAAGTGACAGTGCATATAGTGCAATAAATAACCATGAGAGAATTACAATTAGCATAAATCATATGATATGAGTGAATAGGACGATCTTCAATCCAAGGTGTCCAGCCTGAGTTGTAATTTATCAGAGATCAAAATAGGACAACAGCATGCTTAGAAAAGTCTCCAAATCCAACACATGAAAAAGGACATGCTTAGAAAAGTCTCCAGATCTAAACACAGCGACATTGATTAAACTAAAATGAAGAACTGAGAAAATGACACAATTAAAAATAATAATAAATTAAAAAACTAGTTGGATTAATTCATCGATTTATAAAACTCTATATCTCAGGAGAAAGGACAATGAGCACGGTGGACAAGAGAATGGTGGACACAGACATAAAGGGACACAGCGGTCGAAAAAAAGGGTGGGGTTTAATCACCAATCACAAAAACGGGGCAAAAGTTAGTTTTTCATTCAAGCCCTTGGGTGTTACTGTGTCAAGGGTGACAATCCACCTACACTCACGTTGTGGCCGAAGGCGGATCAAATTGCCACCCTAACACCACCCCGGACTCTATCAATGCCCCTAATTATTAGGCCACTGGGATTAAATCAGTGGCACAAGCGAAATGTCGCGGCAATGTTTGTAAAATAGATGTATCCTCAGCATCCCTGGCGGCTATGATGTCACGTACATGTTCACGCGTCCTAATTTTGAGTTCCCTAGATGTGAGACCCACATACTGTATATGAGGGAGCAGGGACATGTAGCATAGTATATCACATGTGTAATATTACATGAGATATACTCCACTGCTCCCATCAGACTTCTTGAAGGTCCCACATCTAAGGATATTAGGACACGCGACACATGAACCGCATGGAAAACAACCCACACGTGGATTCTCCATCCTGAAAAAAGATTGGGGTTTCGCCACATAGTGACTTTTGGCAAGGTGGTCCCTTAGATTTTTCCCCCTCCGTTGTGTCAATAAGGGACGCTGAGGTAAGTTCGCCGACAAAGTTGCATCGGTACGTAACACAGGCCAATGCCTGTTCAAAGTGTCATGAATCTGATTCCAGCGGCAATTAGACGTGGAAATGAATCTCAACTCATTAGAATTGGTCATATTTTTCTTCCCTGATGAGATGAGTAATTCCTCTCTCCTGTTGTTTTTGGCACGTTTATTTCCCGCTTTAATGGAACGGCCGCTGTATCCCCTCTCCCGGAAGCGTTCATCCAGGATGATGGACTGTCGCTTGAAGCAGACCATGGTGGAGCAGGTCCATCTATTCCTCAAGAATTGGCCAACTGGGATGGCCTTGATCACGGAGGAATTGTGTGCCGAGGAGGCATGCAGCAAAGAATTCACGGCCATCTCCTTACGGTAAAGGTCGGTCTCTATGGACCCATCCTCCGCGACACACAAAGTCACATCCAAAAAATCAATAGTCCTGGCATGATACTTGAATGTAAATTTAAGATTAAAAGAATTCACATTAAGGAACTGCAGAAATTTAGATAGGCTGGCTTTGTCACCCCTCCAAATCATCAGCACGTCATCAATGTAACGAAACCAGCCCACCACTGGGTCCACGGCATGTGCTTCATCGCCAAGAAAAACCTGCCTCTCCCAATAACCGAGAAACAGGTTTGCATACGACGGAGCACACGCCGCGCCCATCGCAGTCCCCTGTGTCTGCAAATAAAATTTGTCCTTAAAAACAAAAAAGTTTTTTGTTAGGACAAATTCCAACAAATCCAAAATAAATTCCAAAAAATGGCAATCCCAGTTGGTAGCCTCAAGGAAGAAACGGACCGCCCGAAAACCATCACGATGTCTGATGGAAGTATATAGTGATTCAATGTCAATGGTCACTAACAACATGTCCGCCTCGAGAGAGAGTC
>JARQOD010000001.1:740359127-740498677 GCA_033576555.1 Oophaga sylvatica
TATCGGCCTTTCGATTCCGAATACCGATATTTTCGTCATATCGAATACCGGAATCGATTTGTCACTGTCACTGTCTGTGTCCGTCGTCGGGTCTGTCACTGTCAGTGTCCGTCGGTCGGGTCTGTCAGGAGTCAGCGGCACTTACCTGGCAGAAGATCTCCGGCGGTCACGTCCTGGACTGCTTCATGGCCGCCATCCTCTTCTCCCCCGGCGGTCACATGCAGTTTCTCGCGATAAATGCAGTGACTGCTGGGTAATCCCGCCGTAAAGCAGTCAGTCCGATGACGTCACCGCCGGGGAAGCAGGTAATCAGCTGTGCTGCGTCTGGATGTTAGGCTCTGCCTGTCATTGCGATGTAGCAGAGCTGGATCGTCGTGGGACTGTCGTTACTATGGACTGCGTCGGACAGGTGGTATACTGTTGGTTTGTTTTTTTTCTTTTTTTACAGGAGATCGATGGCGTCGCAGGAATGAGAGTACAATAAAAGAAATGAAAACTGTGTTGTCTCTTTTATTTCATTAAAAGACTTTTTTTCTTGCTTTGTCTTTTTTTTATGCATTTAATAACTTTGGGATTAATAATGGATCGTGTCTTATTGACGCCTCTCCATTATTAACCGGGCTTATTGTCACCGTGCAATCAACGGTGACATTAACCCCTTATTACCCCGCTTGCCACCGCTACAGGGCAAGGGGAAGACCGGGTAAAGTGCCACAATTGGCACATCTTTTGATGCCCCAAATGTGGGGCTACTGTAGCCTGGTATTATCAGGCTGTTGAGGGCCAAAATCCATGGGCCTTGACAGTCTTTTAATACCAGGCTGCAGCATCTGCATTTTACTTGGCTGGTTAACAAAATAGGGGGACCCCTACGCCGTTTTTTTTTTCGAGGGGATCCCCTATTTTTGTTAACCACCAAGCTAAGCAGACTGCTGTGGCCTGGTATTATCAGGCTTGCAAGGTCCATGGATATTGGATCCTTACCAGCCTGAAAAACCAGGCCTCAGCGGTCTGCTTCATCTGGCTGGTTAACAAAAATAGGGGGGACCCCAGGCCATTTTTTTTTCGAGGGGATACCCTATTTTTGTTAACCAGTTCCCTCTGACGTCACTGATTGTGTCCCTGGCTGACCTGAAGTGAAAGTGGAAAGCAATCAATTAAGCTTTCCACTTCCTCTCCTGTCAGCCAGGAGAGGAACTCATTCATTTGGGGGCTTACTGTGAGGCTGCAGCATTAGCTGCGGTCCCTGCAGTAAACATTAACCCTTTCTGATGGATTACACCGTGGGACCTGACTGTACATCGGATTGGTAAGAATAATTTTGCTTTATTATTTTATTTTTATTACAGGAAATGGTTTTAGCAGGTAAATAAAATATGGTCAAAAACTGTGTGATTATTTCATTAAACTTCTTTTTTATTAAAGTGTGTGTGTGTTTGATTTTTCTTTCATACAATAGGATTAATAATTGATAGTTGTCTGATTGACAGCTCTCAATTATTAACCTGGCTTAAAGTGACCTTTTTCAATTGCAAGGTCATTTTAACCCCTTATTAACCCTTCGCCACCACTACAGGGCAATGGGAATAGACGGGCAAAGTGCCAGAAAGGGCAAATCTAATTAGAGATTTTCCCTTTCTGGGGTGTCTGGGGGCAGATGTTAGTAGCCGGGGAGGGCCAAAAAAATAGTCCCTCTCTGGGCTATTATTATCTGCCCCCACTCACTGGCTTTGTCTGTCTGGTTGCGAAAATAGGCGGGAGCCCACGCATTTTTTTTCAGCAATTTTACACCTCATATATATATATACATGTCATTGAATTTGTGACACATATATATATATTTATATTTATAGTTCATACACTTCTACATAGTATAATAGCCGCTAATTCAATTGCCGGCTTTGTGAAAATGCAGAACCCGACATGAAATGACACTTGGTTTACATAGAGTTAACCATGTCTTTTCATGTAGTTTGATATCTGATTTGCACAAACAATTACATGAGTGTAAGTGTGGCAAAATTTCACAACCTGTAGGGATTAATTAAAGGTGTAAATTCGTAGCAAAAAAGTCTGTTTTTTTTACAACGAATTTACACCTTTAATTAACCCCTACAGGTGTGAAATTTTGCACAAATAGACTGATTAATTGTTTGTGCAAATCAGATTGCAAACGACATGAAAAGACATGGTTAACCCTATGTACACCAAGTGTCATTTCATGTCGGGTGCTTCTGTCTTTTCACAGAAGCCGGCTTTACCCGGCAATTGAATCAGAGGATATTTTACTATGTAGAAGTGTATAAACTATTCATATATGTATATATATATGTCACAATGACATGTATATATATATATTATGTATTCTATGTGTGTATATTTAGTGTTTACAAGGAAATAAAGGTTTTTTTTTAGTTGCGATATTTTGTTCCCATAGACTTACATTGGACTTCCGGTATCGAAATCGATATCGACGATATTTAGTGATATCAGCGATACCATTTCGATACGATATTTTTAGATATCGAGCAGTATCGCTCAACACTAATCATTACATACCATGTTCACATTTAATGTTTACACACACAAAACAAATATAAGTGAATATTTATATATCTATAGATATATCTATCTATAGATATATCTATCACCCCCCCAGAAGAACTTGAATGCGAAACGGCGTAGGGGTTGGGGTGGAACGGCTGTTCCATTTCTCCACTATGGGATTCCACTCAGACTGGGTGATTCAGGTGATGTACTTATAAGTATATGTATTTCATTATTGTTGTTTGCTCTATGTGCTCACTTGCAGCTGTATTGTAATTTATTGGGTAACTTAATTCAATCTGCGGTGTTGTGTTGTTCTTATAACATGGACTGACAATTATGGCTATGATATTAATATAGAAGGATTTAGTCCCCTGTAAAATAAATTGGTCTATGTTTATATTGCACTTGGCACCTTATATTTAGCATTGGGCGTTCATAGTGAATGATATTTAATATCTTGATTTACCTGTCTTCATATCAATTTGATCCTAAGTGGGCAGCTTATTTTTGTACCACTGCCCGTAGGAGGTCCTTTTCTTACTCTGCCATTTTGTTTATTTATTGTTTGGTGTTCTTGTTTTAATTTTTTTTTAACCCCTTCATCCCCAAGGGTGGTTTGCAACGTTAATGACCGGGCCAATTTTTACAATTCTGACCACTGTCTCTTTATGAGGTTATAACTCTGGAACGCTTCAACGGATCTTCGCGATTCTGAGACTGACATATTGTACTTCATGTTAGTTGTAAAATTTCTTCGATATAACTTGCGTTTATTTTTGAAAAAAACGCAAATATGGCGAAAATTTTTAAAATTTTGCAATTTTCAAACTTTGAATTTTTATTCCCTTAAAACAGAGAAATATATCACACAAAATAGTTAAGAAATAACATTTCCCACATGTCTACTTTACATCAGCACAATTTTGGAACCAAAATTTTTTTTTGTTGGGAAGTTATAAGGTTAAAAGTTGACCAGCGATTTCTCATTTTTACAACAAAATTTACAAAGCCATTTTTTTTAGGGACCACCTCACATTTGAAGTCACTTTGAGGGGTCTATATGGCAGAAAATACCCAAAAGTGACACCATTCTAAAAACTGCACCCCTCAAGGTACTCAAAACCACATTCAAGAAGTTTATTAACCCTTCAGGTGCTTCACAGTAACTAAAGCAACGTGGAGGGAAAAAATGAATATTTTACTTTTTAGCCACAAAAATTATCTTTTACAAACTTTTTTTTTTATTTTCACAAGGGTAAAAGGAGAAAATGGACAGATAAGGTTGTTATGCAATTTCTCCTGAGTACGCCAATACCCCATATGTGGGGGAAAACCACTGTTTGGGCACACGGCAGAGCTCGTAAGGGAAGGAGCGACATTTGACTTTTTCAAACTAAAATTGGCTGGAATTTAGATTGGATGCCATGTCGCGTTTGGAGAGCCCCTGATGCGCCTAAACAGTGGAAACCCCCCACAAGTGACACCATTTTGGAAACTAGACCCCCTAAGGTACTTTTTCTAGATCTGTTGTGAGCACTTTGAACCCTCAAGTGTTTCACAAAAGTTTATAAAGCCTGGGTGTGAAAAAAAAAAAAAATCAATTTTCCACAAAAATGATTTTTTAGTCCCAAATTTTTGAATTTTCCCAAGGAAATTGGACCACAAAAGTTGTTGTCCAATTTGTCCTGAGTACGCTGATACCCCAAATGTGGGGGGCGGAAACTGTTTGGGCGCACGGCAGGGCTTGGAAAGGAAGTAGTAACGTTTTGGAATGCAGACGTTAATGGGGTCATGTTCCGTTTGCAGTGCCCCAGATGAGCCTAAACAGTGGAAACCCCCCACAAGTGACCCCATTTTGGAAACTAGACCCCCTAAGGAACTTATCTAGATCTTTGGTGAGCACTTGAACCCCCAAGTGCTTCACACAAGTTTATAATGCCCGGCATGAAAATAAAAAATCCTATTTTTTTTCCCACAAAAATTATCTTTTAGTCACTAATTTTTTATTTTCCCAAGGGTAACAGGAGAAATTGGACCACATAAGTTGTTGTACAATTTGTCCTGAGTACGCTGATACCCCATATGTGGGGGGGAACCACTGTTTTGGGCGCACGGCAGAGCTCGGAATGAAGGAGCACCATTTGACTTTTTCCAACCAAAATTGGCTGGAATTGAGTTTGGATGCCATGTTGCATTTGGAGAGCCCCTGATGTGCCTAAACAGTGGAAACCCCCCACAAATGACCCCATTTGGGAAACTAGACCCCCTAAGGAACTTATCTAGATTTTTGATGAGCAATTTGAACCCCCAAGTGCTTCACACAAGTTTATAACGTAGAGCCGTAAAATTTAAAAATCATATTTTTTCCACAAAAATGATCTTTTCACCCCAATTTTTATTTTTCCAAGGGTAACAAGACTCCAAAAGTTATTGTGCAATTTGTCCTGAGTGCGCTGATACCCCATATGTGGGGGTAAACCACTGTTTGGGTGCATAGCAGAGTTTGGAAGGGAAGGAGCGCCGTCTGACTTTTTCAACGCAGAATTGGCTGGACGCCATGTCGTGTTTGGAGAGCTCCTGATCTGCCTAAACAGTGGAAACCCCCATAAATGAACCCATTTTGGAAACTAGACCCCTCAAGGAACTTATCTAGATGTGTGGTGAGAACTTTGAACCCCCAGGTGTTTTCACTAAAGTTTATAACGTACAGCCGTAAAATAAAAAATCTTTTTTTTTTTTACAAAAAATGATTTTTTCGCCCCCAATATTTTATTTTCACAAGGGTAACAGAAGAAATTGGAACCCAAAAGTTGTTGTCCAATTTGTCCTGAGTACACTGATACCCAATATGTGGGCGAAAACTACTGTATGGGCACACGTCGGGGCTCGGAAGGGAAGTAGTGACGTTTTGGATTGCAGACTTTGATGGAATGGTCTGGGGCGTCATGTCACATTTGGAGAGCCCCTGATGCACCTAAACAGTGGAAACCCCCCACAAGTGACCCCATTTTGGCAAATAGACCCCACAAGGAACTTATCTAGATGTGTGGTGAGCACTTTGAACCCCGAAGTGCTTCACAGAAGTTTATAACGCACAGCCGTAAAAAAAAAAATCTTTTTTTTTTTTACAAAAATGATTTTTTTCGCCCCCAATATTTTTTTTCACAAGGGTAACAGGGGAAATTGGACCCCAAAAGTTGTTGTCCAATTTGTCCTGAGTACGCTGATACCCAATATGTGGGAGAAAACTACTGTATGGGTACACGTTGGGCTCGGAAGGGAAGTAGTGACGTTTGGATTGCAGACTTTGATGGAATGGTCTGGGGGCGTCATGTCGCATTTGGAGAGCCCCTGATGCGCCTAAACAGTGGAAATCCCCAACAAGTGACCCCATTTGGAAAATAGACCCCACAGGAACTTATCTAGGTGTGTGGTGAGCGCTATGAAGCCCCAAGTGCTTCTGAGAAGTTTATAATGTACAGCCGTTTAAAAACAAAAAAATATTTTTTTTTTGTAACAAAAATGATATTTGCGCCCCCAGTTTTTTATTTTCCCAAGGGTAACAGAAGAAATAGGACAAATTGCACAATAACTCTTGGGGTCCAGAGTACGCTGATACCCCATATTGGGGATAAACTACTGTTTGGACGCATGGCAGAGCTCAGAAGTGAAGGAGCACCGTTTGACTTTTTCAACGCAGAATTGGCTGGAATTGAGATCAGACGCCATGTCACATTTGGAGAGCCCCTGATGTGCCTAAACAGCGGAAACCCCCCAATTCTAACTCCAAACCCTAACCCCAACCACCCCTAACCCTAGTCCAACCCTAATCCCACCCTAACCCCTAATCCTAACTTTAGCGCCAACCCTAACCCTAACTTTAGCCGCAACCCTAACCCTAACCCTAATGGGAAAATGGAAATAAATACATTTTTTAATTTTATTATTTTTCCCTAACTAAGGGGGTGATAAAGGGGGGTTTGATTTACTATTTATAGCGGGTTTTTATGATTGGCAGCTGTCACGCTAAAAGACGCTTTTATTGCAAAAATAGTTTTTTGCATCGCCATATTTTGAGAGCTATAATTTTTGCATATTTTGGCCCACAGAGTCATGTGAGGTCTTATTTTTTTGCGCGTACGAGTTGACATTTTTATTTGTACCATTTTTGAGCAGGTGACTTTTTTTGATCGCTTTTTATTTTGATTTTTGGGAGGTTATAATGAAGAAAAATCAGCAATTCATGAATTTCTTTTGGGGGAGGCATTTTTATTGTTCCGCGTGTGGTAAAATTGATAAAGCAGTTTTATTCTTCGGGTCAGTACGATTATGGCGATACCTCATTTATATCATTTTTTATGTTTTGGCGCTTTTATAGAATAAAAACAATTTTATATAAAAAATAATTATTTTTGCATCGCTTTATTCTGCGAGCTATAACTTTTTTATTTTTTCGCTGATGATGCTGTATTGCGGCTCGTATTTTGCGGGACAAGATGACGTTTTCAGCGGTACCATGATTATTTATATCGGTCTTTTTGATCGCGCGTTATTCCACTTTTTGTTCGGCGGTATGATGATAAAGCATTGATTTTTTGCTTCGTTTTTTTTTTTTTTTTAAGGGTTCACTAAATGGGTTAACTAGTGGGACAGTTTTATAGGGGGGTCATTACGGACGCGGCGATACCAAATATGTGTACTTTTATTGTTTTTGTTTTTTTTTTTACAGGAAGAAATGAATTTATTGGGAATATATATTTTTTTTTATTTATTTTGGATTTTTTTTTATAACATGTTTATTTTTTTTTTTTAACTTTTTTACTTTGTCCCAGGGTGGGACATCACTGTATTTTATCAAATCGCTGGTGTGACAGTGTGCACAGCACACTGTCACACCAGCGATCGCTCAGGCAGTGCAGCAGGCTTCTCAGTGCCTGCTCTCAGCAGGCACTGAGGAAGCCGCCTCCCTCCAGGACCCCGGCGCCATCTTGGATCCGGGTCCTGGGAGGGAGGAAGCCCTCAGAACAGCGCGATCACATCGCGCTGGTCTGAGGGTCTCAGGGGGGCGCGCAGGGAGCCCACTCCCTGCGCGATGCTTCCCTGTGCCCCCAGTACACCGCGATCATGTTTGATCGCGGTGTGCTAGGGGTTAATGTGCCCGGAGCGGTCCGTGACCGCTCCTGACACACAGTCACGGGTGTCAGCTGTGATAATCAGCTGACACCCGGCGGCGATTAGCTGCGCTCCCCTCAGGAGCGCAGCTGATCGCCTATGACGTACTATCCCGTCCATGGGCAGAATGGCACGGGTTTTATGGACGGGATAGTTCGTCTAATGTCAGAGAGGGGTTAATTAAAGTAGTTTTTATTAAGATTTTTAATACAAAAAAAAAAAGGCAAAACAGAAACCTACAACAGAGGTACATATACCTCTAACCCCAAATACCCCTTCCCCCCCAGTTTACAATCCCCAAACAAACAATGATGTTTGTCCAGAGCCCAGAGTCCAGAGTCCAGAGCCTCTCACCCAGCCAAATCAGATCTCTCCTACTTTGCACTGACGAGGACCAATAGTCCGAAACACCGTGTCTGCAAATGGAGATACTGATTTGGCTTTTATCCTAAGTCATATTACAAGACTCGTTAAAGGGTTGATTGTGACTTGTAGGATCGCTACTTCCAATAGGTGGCGCTATAGAGTACAAGTCCTCTTTTTTTTGAAGAGGCAATTTGCAAACAAACAATGGTTAACAACAAAATGATACAGCTGATTACATATAATGCCGCTCCCAAAATTGTTACAATAGTACAATGGAAGATTTCAAAAGCAGGTTGATGTCTGTCTTAGTTAATGAATTAAATATTTGAAGTCTCCTTGTTGTTTGCCAGATCAGATCACATTATAATAATCTCTGTCGGATTCAAATCTTGCCTCACCCCTATGCCATCGTATTAGGATAAACCCAAACGGAACCTGGTCAGTTCTCTTGATGCAAGACCTGAATGATCAATCCAGTATGCCCATATTTTTTCAAATTTGAGAATAGAATTTCTCTTGCGGTATATACCTTTTTCCAAATTGACTAGCTAGTTAATTTTGGTTACGTATTCTACAATTGTGGGAGTTTGGTGGGAAATCCAGTACTGGGCTATCAATTTTCTAGCCATAAAAAGCATTCTAGATACGGCCAACTTCCCAGCCTCTTCTATTGGAAAGTCCTCTATGTAGTCTAAAATACCTACAAAAGTAGTTCTGCTCAGCTCAACCGAATATACTCTATTAATTATTACTATTACTCCTCTCCAGAACACTTCAAGATTTGGGCAAGACCATAACATGTAGTAGGGTGGCTGTGTTTATTCGACACCTTGGACAAAAAGGATCGGGCCTAACTCCAATATCGAATAAAATCTTATATTAGTGCGATAGATTTGATGAATTACATATAGATGTGACAGGAGATCGGGTACTCTTTCTAATATTTCTGACCATAAATTGTCCTCAATGGGACCAATATCTCGCTCCCACTTCTCCTTTGCACGAACAGGATAATTCAGAAGCACCAAATGCAGTATGTCCCAATATAAAAAAGAAATCATCCCTGCTGTTCCCGTGGATTTTCCAATACGCTGTATAATCTTATTCTGTTGTATAGATCTTCCTGCTATGAGGCTTTCTGCTCGGTACGCATGTCTAAGTTGTAAATACTTGTAAAATTCAGAATTCTGAATCCCAAATTCCATTCATAAATAAGTAAAATCTCTAATTCTATCACCCTCCAATATGTGTTCAAATCTGCGTATCCCTCTTCGGGCCCAACTTTCAAAACCCTCCAAGTGGCTGAGATTAAAAAGGGAAGGAGTATTCCATATAGAAGTTTATTGAGACACCCCATGGATATCCTGTATTTTTTTTAACTTTCTCCCATAATTTATGAATTAATAGCAGATTAGCGAATCCATGTGCTTTTGTACCAAATCCCCCCGACTCTAATATTTCGTACAGGCTATCTGAGTCGAAGTATTGTTGTAAGAGTTGTCGCTGGGCACCCCTCCCCCTGGATCATCCCAACCACGTATATGTTGTTACTGTGCTGCCATGTAGTATACCCATGGATTAGGGATGACCAAACCCCCATTGCACTTTTCCTTTGTAAAATTTCCAATCTGATCCGTGGAGGTCCTTTACCCCATATTAGCTCTCTAAATAGTGAGTTTATCCTATGGAAAAATCTCTGCGGGATCCATTGTGGTGAATTATGTAGCATGTATAGTAATTGAGGTATCCAAATAATTTTAATTAGATTAGTTCGTCCCACCACCGATAAGGGCAAACGTAGCCAGATATCTTTCTTAAGTTTAAACCTAGAAAGAATGGGGAGGAGATTGAGGTTCTCATAATCGTTGACCAGCGTAGTAATCTGTAATCCCAAATATTTAAATTGTGAGAAAACTTCAGGCCTGAAAAATCATAATTAGATGTATTAGCCATATTATCCACCGGTAGGAGTCCTGATTTGCCCCAATTGATCCTCAGCCCTGAATATTGCCCAAATTCCTGAATTACCCTCATAGCCTCCGGCAGTACATTAGATGCATTACCTAGAAAAAGCAGTGTATCGTCGGCATATAAGGCAATCTTTTCCTCTAATCCCCCTCGTTGAAGCCCCGCTATTTTTGGGTTGGAGCTAATCATTGCTGCCATGGGTTCAATGGCCATGGCGAATAATAGTGGTGACAAGGGGCATCCCTGTCGGGTACCTCTGCCTAAGTGAAACGGTGCAGTAAGACTGCCATTAACTTTAATTCTTGTTTTAGGAGAGCAATATAGAAGCTTTAGCCAAGAAATAAATGTGTTATGTTTTGGTAGCTGAGGAGAATAAGCAAAAACGGCAATACACCAGAGAGGCTGGAGCCTATTGGATTGCAGTAGCCTGAACTAACGACACAACTAGAGGTAGCCGTGGAGCGTTCCTACGTTGATCCTAGATGCCTCGTCACAGCCTGAGAGATAACTACATCTAAAGGCAGAAAGATGAAAGCTATCTGCCCCAGAGCAGATCCCCAAAGAAAATAGGAAGCCCCCAAACATGTAATGGCGGTTAGACAAGAAGAAGCACGGACACAGACAGAAAATAGAATGAGCAAACGCTGGGGCCCAATCTGTCTAGACAGAAAAGTACAGGAAAGGATACTCACTGCAATCCAAAAAAACCCCTAAAAAATACCAACTCTTCTGATTGCAAAAACACCTGAGATCACACAATCTCTACCACCTAAATCAGTTCTCTGGTGTAACAAAACTAAGCCGCAGCCACTGAAAAAACAGGAAAAAGCAAATGAACAAACAACAGTGGCTTCAGACAATCTGAGAGGAGCACAAGCCCCCCAGAGGGGACCTGGCTGACCTCCACAGAAGTGCAGGGAACAATGCAAAAAGCAAGCACAAAAATAAAAGCAGAAAATATCTTATCTGATAGCAGAAGATGCAGGCAAGACTCAGCAAACTTCCAAATGAACCAGGAACCACAATTAAGACAAGCACAATTGATCACCGGCAACCATCATGGGAGGGAACCTCCCTTATATCAGACCAGTCAGTGAACCCAGATTGCCATTCCTCGTTGAAAGGTTCAGTACTGTCTGTAACCACCAGAGGGAGCCTCTGCTCAGAAACCATCTCTAGCACATTC
This sequence comes from Oophaga sylvatica, assembly GCA_033576555.1. Classification (NCBI taxonomy): domain Eukaryota; kingdom Metazoa; phylum Chordata; class Amphibia; order Anura; family Dendrobatidae; genus Oophaga; species Oophaga sylvatica. The sequence continues at coordinate 740,370,370 of JARQOD010000001.1, forward strand.
ATAACAGGGGATACTGTTACACCTGGCCCCGGTCCTGTCCCATACCTCTTCGGAGTCCCCATCGGGACTCCCGCTCTGTGCTGGCCTCACACCATTCTGCCGCAGCTTCTGCTCCTGCCCTCCCCTCTGCTTCCTGGTGCGCTGTCAGCAGGTTCCCGGGGAGAGTGTTTAGGTTGCATGCGTGCGCTCTCCCGGTCTCTTAAAGAGACAGCGCGCATTTTTCAAAAATGTCTTTGAACAATGACATGGTACTGATTACTATTTCTGGCCCCTCCACCATAGGGAGGGCACCGGAGCAACAAGTGTCTACTGTTGCTAGCTTCCAGTACCACTGTGATTGTGCCTGTGTTTCTGCAGTGTTCTGCCTTCTGTTCCGCTTACACTGTTTGTCTCCGCAGACTATCAGTTACCTGTTACCCGGCTGTCCAGGACAACGACTGTACAGTCAACGCCAGTTCCGTTCTGTTCTGCCACTCAGCCATCCGAAACTCTGGACAACTCCAGTACTAGCTTATACCTGTGTACCCGGAACTCGCCGTCAGCTCCATCATAACCGTTAAATCTGTTTATCCATTTGTCCCGCTGGGACAGCTGCCACATGTCCGGGGTCTAACTGGAGGTAGCACCTGTGTCCCTCAGACATTTCATTCTGACCCTGTTCGAGGGGACTCACTACAGGTGTCTGGGGCTCACTTAGTCACACCCCCTTCAGAGCTCCCCGGACCATGGCCCCGAGGTTCTACAAATACAATAAAGAACAAATGTGAACTTCACCACCTGTGCCTCCGCTTCCATTCGTTACAAACACTGAAGTATGGATAAGCTCTGAAGCCACCAAAGAAGACACAGAAGAACCAAGTCAACCTCTAGTCAGGAGATCAGAAAGGCCAAACAAAGGTATCCCAGCTAGACGCCTTTCATATATGGTCAGAACACTTCCTAAACTAGTTTGGAATGTCAGAAGCCAAAGGTGCTCGAGTTTGTTTATTGCGAGTCTAACGAGATGATAGCTGATGGTATGACAAAACCATTATCAAGAGCCAAGTTTGTGGACTTCAGAACCTCAATGGGACTAACAGGATAAGTAGTTGTTGAGTGGGGGTGTTGGAATATGTTTGGTGCAACAACTCCATTCCTGTCTATGAGTGTTTAGTTGCTAGATTTGTATGCTATGTATAAAGTTAAAAAAAACTCCCAGAGGCTCACACAGGGAGAGCATGTGACTGTATTTCCTGGTTTCCTGTGTCTGTGTGTGAGCCGGCTGTAGATGCTGCACAGATAGAGACACACAAATGATTTATTCCTGATCTTTTAAGCTTATCATATATTGTTCCTGTTTGTTCCTGAATAAAGAAGCTTTGTTGTCACACGCTTGGAGAGTTAACTGAATAATCCGCTGCCAACACTAATTGAACATGGTGGATCAGCCTATGAAAAGTAGCATGTAGTATGAGGCAAAAAATAATAAACAATTAAGAACAAAGTAGTATCCTGTAAGCACATGATACAATAAAGTTCAGTTCCAGGAACAGTAACCATAACCATCTTTTCATGTAACTCTGGGGGTTCTTTAAAAACTGCTGAGACATTGTTCCTGACTCGCCAATCTTCTTACCTATTATACACAATTTTATTGCTTTCATAAAAATGCTTAGTCATAGTAAGGCTATTAAGAGGCACACAGATGAGATAACTCTCAATTGATGCCAGTTTCCGCTGGCCCTGATGTCTTGTTGGCAATTGCACAAACGGAAAGAACAGAACACCAATTACAGCTAATGTAAAACAACTATAGGCCAAATTGCAATATGCTTTAGATTCTCCTAAATGTGTACATACTTTACAATCTGAAACATCTCACAGTTATCACCCACATTGGCCTACATTTATTTATTACTGCATTAGATTATCTCCACCAGTCATACAGAATTTACAGCACAGTCAGATTACAAAGCATTATCTACACTAAATCACTGCAAGGTTTCTTGCTAGACCTTGTCTTTCATAACAAATATGATAGTGCATCTGTTATCACTTGTGGGGACTTCACAGAAAGTTCAGTCTTCCAAATGTAAACTAAATGTACTCTACAAGACTTTAGTTCAAGGATTTTAAAGGCTTCTATGTGTAAATTACTGATTGCCCTTTAAAAAGATACTATTTAATACTGAGAGTTTTATAAAGTTTATAAGTATATGAAGTAAGGCAGAAGATTCAGATGGGGTTGTTAAGTCCTTAATAAGGGAAAGATGTACCGTATATACTCATGTATAAGCCGACCCGTGTATAAGCCGACCTCCTAATTTTGCCACAAAAAACTAGGAAAACTTATTGACTCGCGTATAAGCCTAGGGTGAAAAATGATTATGCCCCCATATGATGCTCCACAGATTATGCCCCCATATGCTCCACAGATTATGCCCAATATGCTCCACAGATTATGCCCCCATATATTCCACAGATTATGCCTCCATATGTTCCACAGCTTATGCCCCCATATGCATACCTCCCAACTTTTGAAGATGGGAAAGAGGGACAAAGGTTGCGGCGCGGCATATTTTAGGCCACGCCCGGCCACACCCATTTCCCAAGTAGTCACACCCATGTCCACGCCCCAACCACACCCATTCAGCACTGGTGATCACACTGACTGGTACTGAGGGCACAGTGACTGGTACTGTGGGCACACTGGTACTGAGTAAAAGAACAGAGAGAGAAAAAGAAAACAGAGAGAAAGGAGAGAGAGAAAGAGAAGAGGGGAAAGCAAGAAAGAACAGAGAGAAAGTGGAGAGAGAAAGAAATAAACAAAGAAAGGGGAAAGAAGAACAGAGACGGAGAAAGAAAGAGGGGAAAGAAAGAACAGAGAGGGAGGGAGAAAGAAAGAGGGGAAAGAAAGAACAGAGAGAGAAAGAAAGAAAGACGGGAAAGAAAGAACAGAGAGAGAAAGAAAGAACATAGAAAGAGGGGACAGAAAAAAAGAACAGAGAGAAAAAAAGAAAGAGGGGAAAGAAAGAACAGAGAGGGAGAGAGAAAGAAAGAGGGGAAAGAAAGAACAGAGAGGGAGGGAGAAAGAAAGAGGGGAAAGAAAGAACAGAGAGCGAAAGAAAGAAAGACGGGAAAGAAAGAACAGAGAGAGAAAGAAAGAACATAGAAAGAGGGGACAGAAAAAAAGAACAGAGAGAAAAAAAGAAAGAGGGGAAAGAAAGAACAGAGAGGGAGAGAGAAAGAAAGAGGGGAAAGAAAGAACAGAGAGAGAAAGAAAGACAGATGGGAAAGAAAGAAAGAGGAAAGACAGAACAGAGAGAGAAAGAAAGAACAGAGAAAGAAAGAACAGAGAGAAAAAGAAAGAAAGAATAGAGAGAGAAAGAAAGGGGAAAGAAAGAACAGAGAGAAAGAAAGAAAGAGGGGAAAGAAAGAACAGAGAGAGAAAGAAAGAGAAAGAACAGAGAGAGAGAAAGAAAAAAAAGAACAGAGAAAGAAAGAAAGAAAGAAAGAAAGAGGGGAAAGAACAGAGAGAGAGAAAGAAAGAGGGGAAAGAAAGATCATCACTGCTACATCCACCTCGCACACACACGGCTCTGCTCCGTACACCTCGTACACACTACAGCACTGCTACATCCACCTCGTACACACACGGCTCTGCTCTGTACACCTCGTACACTACATCACTGCTACAACCACCTCGTACACAAACGACTCCACTCCGTACACCTCGTACACACACGGCTCCGCTCCGTACACCTCGTACATACACGGCTCCGCTCCGTACGTACACCTCGTACACACACGGCTCCGCTCCGTACACCTCGTACACACACGGCTCCGCTCCGTGCGTACACCTCGTACACACACGGCTCCGCTCCATCCAACTCGTACACGCACGGCTCCGCTACATCCAACTCGTACACACACGGCTCTGCTCCGTACACCTCGTACACTACATCACTGCTACATCCACCTCGTACACACACGGCTCTGCTCCGTACACCTCGTACACACTACAGCACTGCTACATCCACCTCGTACACACACGGCTCTGCTCTGTACACCTCGTACACTACATCACTGCTACAACCACCTCGTACACAAACGGCTCCACTCCGTACACCTCGTACACACACGGCTCCGCTCCGTACACCTCGTACACACACGGCTCCACTCCGTACGTACACCTCGTACACACACGGCTCCGCTCCGTACACCTCGTACACACACGGCTCCGCTCCGTACGTACACCTCGTACACACACGGCTCCGCTCCGTACACCTCGTACACACACGGCTCCGCTCCGTACGTACACCTCGTACACACACGGCTCCGCTCCGTACACACATGGCCCCGCTCCGTACACCTCGTACACACGGCTTCGCTCCGTACGTACACCTCGTACACACACGGCTCGGCTCCGTACACCTCGTACACACACGGCTCGGCTCCGTACACCTCGTACACACACGGCTCCGCTCCGTACGCACGCGGCTCCGCTCCGTACACAGCTCCGCACAAATCATACACACACGGCTCCGCTCCGTACACCTCGTACACACGGCTCCGCTCCGTACGTACACCTCGTACACACACGGCTCGGCTCCGTACACCTCGTACACACACGGCTCGGCTCCGTACACCTCGTACACACACGGCTCCGCTCCGTACATCTCGTACACACACGGCTCCGCTCCGTACGCACACGGCTCCGCTCCGTACACGGCTCCGCACACCTCATACACACACGGCTCCGCTCCGTACACCTCATACACACACGGCTCCGCTCCGTACACCTCGTACACACACGGCTCTGCTACATCCACACTGTAAACCCGAGTCCCGACCCCACACACACACACTTACCCTCATCCAACACCATGACAACATCACAGCAGAGGACACTGATCATGTGACCCCTGACTCCTCCCCTCCTGTGACCTCATCACAGGTCCTGTGGGCACAGAGGACTACAGCAATAGCAGCGTCATTGCTAGCTGCTGTGAGGCTAAGGCTGTAAGAGACAGGGCAGGAAGGGGTGCATGGGGGCGTGGCGGCTCATCTCACTGCGGGACACATAGTGTCCTCAGCGGGACAGCGGGACTGGGGGGTCAGAATCGGGACTGTCCCGCTCAATGCGGGACAGTTGGGAGGTATGCATATGCTCCAGATTATGCCCCATATGTTCCACAGTTTATGCCCCCATATGCTCCATATTATGCCCCCATATTCTCCATATTATGCCCCATATGTTCCACAGTTTATGCCCCCATATGCTCCAGATTATGCCCCATATGTTCCACATCTTATGCCCCCATATGCTCCATATTATTCCCCATATGCTCCAGATTATGCCCCATATGTTCCACAGTTTATGCCCCCATATGCTCCATATTATGCCCCCATATGCTCCATATTATGCCCCCATATGCTCCAGATTATGCCCACATATGCTGCACAATTATGCCCCATAGTATAGGCCTCATATGCTGCTGCTGCAAAAAAAAAAAAAAAATGACATACTCACCTCTCGTCGCTGGGGGCCAGGTGCCGGTGTCCTAAGCAGGCGGTGACACCGGCGCTCTATGGGGGACAGGTGCCGGTGTCACCGCTCGCTCAGGACCCCGGCACCTGAGATATTTACCTGTCCCTCGGTCCACCGCAGCACACTGCTCCCTCGGTCTGACTCCTCTGTGTGTGAATGATCTGGCAGGGGGCGGGGCGCACACTAACGACGTCATCGCGCCCTCTGCCTGAACATTCACACACAGAGGAGTCAGACCGAGGGAGCAGTGCGCTGCGGTGGACCGAGGGACAGGTAAATAACGCTGTACTTACCCCTCCGCCGCGCGTCCCTGCAGCCTCTCCTCTTCTCCCGGCGCTCTCAGCAGCGCTTCAGTCCTGCAGCGGTCACGTGCTACCGCTCATTAAAGTCATGAATATGTGCATATTCATGACTTTAATGAGCGGTGCCATGTGACAGCTGCAGGAAGGAGTCTGAGATCGTGGGAGAAGCCGGGGGGCTGCAGAGACCGCGCCGGCGGAGGGGTAAGTATGATCCGACACCCCCACTCCCCCTCCCCCGCCGACCCCCGTATATGACCCGCGTATAAGCCGAGAGGGGGACTTTCAGCCCTAAAAAATGGGCTGAAAATCTCGGTTTATACATGGGTATATACGGTATATCTTAGTACCGTGTTAGCCAGTAGAAAGAAAAATATTTAGAATTGAGAGTCCTCAGTGGTTGATACCTTTTAATGGCTAACTGAAAAGCGACATTTTTTTTCTTTTTTTCTGTGCTGTGTTGTGTATAAATATGTGATTCTTCAGATTTTGTATTAGTCTTTGCCTGATGAAGAGACCTGAGTAGTCTGGAAAGCTTGCAATTTGTTACCATCTTTTCAGTTAGCCATTAAAAGGTATCAACCACTGAGGACTCTCAATTCTAAATATTTTTTTAAGTCCTTAATAGGCATTGAAATGAAAACTCTTGTCCAAACAAAGTGCAAGACTACAGATAAAGATCAAATTTACAATACAAGTCAAGAAAAATACAGTATAATTAGTGATGAGTAGAGTTGAGTGAATTTTTCAATATTCGGTTCGGATTAAGATTGTCGGCGAATATTGTTTTTGCAATATTTGCCAATCATAGTCGAATGCCATTTAAGTCAATGGGAGTAGAAATGAGCGAATATGTTCGGAAATGATAGCAGTGAACATATATTCCCTTAAAAGCAATTTTTAATATTCGTGTTGAAAAACACCTTCCCAGTGAAACAAAGGCCAATGCCCCAAATATAGAAAACTTTTGACCAGAAAATACCATGGTATTTTTCTTAGGATATGCTTTCTGTTCTATGTGTGACAAGTGATTGCTATGGAGCTTGTCTATGTTGTCATCTATTGATTATTATGCATGGGATGAATTTTTCTATTGTTGATCTGTGCATACCAGAGAATATTGAACGCTAAGGCTTTTTTCTGGGGCATCTTTTAATTTTTTTATGACCAGTTTTTTTGCTGCCTTCATCTCTGTTCTATCTGATTATGGTTTTCCACACCTGTATTATCAGGGTGAGACAGGGAAGTGAGGGAAAGTCTGCATTGAGTGGGGGGCACCAAAAAATAGTTTCTTTTAGGGTGCCTACCTCCACAGCAAGGTTGGCTGACAGATAGGCCTATTGCAGGGTATGCCGAGATTTTTTTCTGGTCAAAAGTTTTCTATATTTGGGGCATTGGCCTTTGTTTCACTGGGAAGGTGTTTTTTAACATGAATATTAAAATTTGCTTTTAAGGGAATATATGTTCACTTCATTTGATTTGATTCCTGGAAATAATAGATTTGTTTGATTTATCGGAAATGATCGCCAAACATAAATTCAGCACGAATAGGGTACAAATATGGCACGAATATTGCAAATTCAGATTCAGCGATTGTTTTCGAACATATTTGCTCATCTCTAGTGACAAGCATAAGTGCTCGTACTTGAGTTTGCCGAGGGTGCTCAGGTATGCACCAAGTATCGCGGGTGCTCAAGTGACATGTTCGAGTCCAGACAATCCTGCATACTGTGTGGAGGGATGTGGGGTCTTTATACTGTATGGAGTTGTATTCTATTTTATGAAGGACTGTGTGGGGGACATGGTTTGGGTTTCATACTGTCACCATACTTTCTATCAATATCATCCAAACTGAAAACATTATATAGAGATATAAAAATATCTCATAACTATATGTCAGTAGGTAACCATAAAGAATATATTTAATGGACACTCCAACGAAGTATGTATCCTTGGAAAATCCAAAGTATAAATAACAAAATTGTTATTACAAAAGATAATAACAACAAATAGCTGGCACAAACAGTATATATGAAAAGAGAGCAGTTAGAGGCGATGGCACACAGTGTCAGTAAACTGCAACTTCTCAAAATGGTAACAGGTATAGGGGAACACCATATGTTTATAGTAGAGGCTCCTCAATGTTTTAAATGTGTACGCATGCCTTGCAGATAACAATCGCAATAGAATGTCAGTATCACAAAGGAGTTACAATACACAGAGGTGTTATGTAAAGGTATTATAAAAGGCATACATAACCAAACATTATCTCACCCATTATGCCCTGTATGAGACGATGCAGGGCCTGAGAGTTTTTAGCGGGCTTCTTATCATAAGAGGCCAGCACAGAGCCCCCGGCCGCTGTTCCCAGTTTCTGCTATTGTGTGCTGCACTGACGTCACGTCGCTGAAGCCACTCAGTGAGCTTGTGCAGTCAACTTCGACAGAGCCGCTGAGCTCACTTATTGATCTTTAAAATAAACTGCAGCCGGGAAAGAGGAGTTTTCCAATACTTGAAAACCTTATTAAGAGAATATTTACCTAAATCCTTCAGTCCAAAGTTACACATTTTAAGGTCAGTTTTGCTATAACCAATATGATAGTTGATACTAGTGAATCAAATTTAGATCGCCATTGATTCATACAGTGAGCAAAATCTGTTCCGTGGACACACATAGACACAAAAATGTCGCCATTTATTTTCATTCCTCCCAACTACTATATTATTAACATATCATGTAATATAGCACAACGTTTTGATACAGACATTTACAATTAGAGCATATAATTAGGCAGTAGGCTTACACAAGGTTTTCCAGTTATTTTTTATAATATGCTAATAATTTATGGCAATTATTATGAAAATAGAATAGTTATAGATATCTAAAACTGTACTAGTCAGTTATTGATAAGTGTAAGATTGCAATGTAAAGCTGCTGCACAGGTAAATCTGGGATAAGTACAATATAAGGAGATTTATGCATTTTGATACTAGTTTTTAATTAGGATACAAATCAATATAAACACAGAGCTATGCATTATCTTCCATGCAATGTACAGTATTTATTCTTAATCACATTTTCAAAGTTTAACGTTTCCAGAAATTGATTTGAATTCATCTTCTAATTCTTTTTAGATACACACAACGCTAACAAGAATTGGGAACAGAGAAGGTTGATATGAATTGTTGTTCTTGAGAAGCACACACATAAAATAATAGATAAAGAACAAATGCAAATGTATCTATAGAAAAACAATTGGGGCAACATTTCTTTGCAATGTTTGATTTCTAACATTATTACTATATTTATTGTACTTTGAATGAAATGCAAAACATTCTTGTACTGTGTATGTCATAAACCCAACTAAGCTCATAATGCTTTGTCCTCTGTCACTAATAGATTAAGATTTATTAACACTATATGTAAGATTAGAGTGTAATGCCTATCATGACATACCACGCAGTCGCTTTGTGGCACATGAGCTGGTGGGCGGGTGCTGAATAGTACCACTCTCATTTCTTTTGGCATCTGCATCCTCAGGATATAGATGTTGATGAATACAATGATGGATCAAGGAGACGTAAGCTCCCTGTGCCACCATTTTACCCTGTTGTTTGAGCTTTTAGTAATGAGTTTGGATGAGAACTAGAGATGAGCGAGCACTAAAATGCTCGGGTGCTCGTTGCTCGAACCCAGCAATTCCTAATGCTCGAATTCTCATTTCGAGTAACGAGTATTACGGGATATCTGAACTTTTATCTGGCAGACCCTACAAACAGGTCTAGGGAATAGTAAAACTGTTCAAATGGATGGAAAAAATGCCAAATGGAAGGAGAACAGCATGGGGAAGACCCCTGGAAGCATCTCTGACTCCCAGATCGTTGCTGAGAACAATGGTGTCACACTTTTACTCCACTTTAATGAGTGACAATAATAATTCCAAGAACTGCCAAAAATTAGGGACTCAGAGGGACTCAGATACATCCTGTATTAGACATAAAGGACGTCCTCTTACACATTCTGTTCAAATTGTCATGTATTGGTACTCTTAGACTCATAAAGACCGTGCACTTTTGAGGGTTATATACCAACTAAATGTACTCGAGACCACGGACTAGTCTATGGATGAGCAATATAATACTCATAAAATTTTGAAAAGTTTTTTGAGGGTTGTATACCAAATGGAATAGTCTACAGGTAAGCAATATAATAACTATAAATTTTGGAACAAGTTTTTTGAGGGTTATATATCAACAAAATATACTCAAGAACAATTCATACTGTGTGGATGAGCAATATAATAGAGATACATTTTTGATCAAGTTTTTATAGGCTTTTATAGCAACAAAATGTACCCAAGAATACGATCTACTATGTGGATGAGTAATATAATACCGATACATTTTTTTACCAAGCTTTTGGAGGGTTATATAGCAACAAAATGTATTCAAGAACATGCAATACTCTATGGATGAGCAAAATAATATTGAAGACATTTTGAACAATTTTTTGAAGGGTTAAATACTACCAAAATGCACCCAAGAAAATGTAATTCCCTATGGATGAGCAATATAATAAAGATACATTTTAAATATGTTTTATGTGGGTTATATACCAACAAAATGTACCCAAGAACACGTAATAATGTATGGATGGGCAATATAATACCGATAAATTTGTGAACAAGTTTTTGGAGGGTTATATAACAACTAAATGTATCTGTAATGTATGTAGTACAGTTCATATAGCGTCTTGTGCTTGGGTGCGATGAAAACACAGGAGTCACAGGTTTGATATAGAAAAGTCCTGTATTACTTCATACAAGTTGGCAGAAATAGTCACACAGTTTGCAGACACAGAAACAGGAGACACAGCAGGCCAGAGTAATCCAAGCTCAGCAATCACTCTCCAATACAGATTCAGGATCTTCTTCTCTGTTACCGTAAGTCCATGCAAACGTGGGTCTTTCAAAGAGCAGGGTTCAGAGTCCACAAGTGCTTCAGAGTTCCTCAGTAGGAATAGCTGGAGTACAAGGTCCAAGGCTTACAGGAGTCAAGTCACAGGTTCACTGCAGGCTAGATTCTGAAGCACTGATTGCTCAGCTGTGGCTGCTTAAGAAGCAAAGGAGAGAATCAGGGCGGGAACATGCAAGCTGGAAACTCCATTTTGACTGAGGGCAAGATAGCTGCAGCAAGACAGAAAGTAAAATGGCTGACGAACAAACTGAGTTTCAGGAATATATACATAGAACCTTACATTACTCCCCCCTTAAGGACAACCTCCGGATGACCTCAGACCAGGCTTGTGTGGGTACCTCTGATGAAACTGACGGAGCAAGCGAGGAGCATTAACGTTATTGACCGGTTCCCATGAGTTGTCCTCCACTGGGTAGCCCTGCCATTTAATCAGATATTGTAACTGATTTCTATACAACCTGGAATCTAAAATCCTTTCCACCACAAATTCTTCCTGACCATCGACTAGCACTGGGTCAGGGCAAGGAGAGGAACGTCCAGGAAACGTATTGGGTGTCGCAGCCTTTAGTAGGGATACATGAAAGACAGGGTGGATTCTCATAGTTCTGGGCAGTTGAAGACGACAAGCAACGGCACTTATAATTTTACTGATTTTATAGGGTCCAATGTACTTATGTCCCAACTTAGACGATGGAATCCTTAACTTAAGATTTCTGGTTGACAGCCAGACCAAGTCTCCTACCTTGAAAGCTGGTGCAGGTTTACGAAATTTATCTGCTGCTTTCTTGTACCTTTCTTGAGCCGATTCCAGATTTTCCTTTAGAAGATCCATATTCTTCTGTAAAGACGTGATTCTTTCAGCCACTGCTGGTAAAGGCGTTTCTATGGAAATCGTGGTAGAATGTTAGGATGATAACCTAGATTAGAGTAAAAAGGAGACTGTTTAGTGGAGGCACTCTGAGAGTTGTTATACGAGAACTCAGCTAATGGAAGTAGATCCACCCAATCATCCTGTAGGTGGCAGATAAAGCAGCGGAGATACTGCTCCAGGGTTTGATTGGTTCGTTCGGTCTGTCCATTAGTCTGGGGATGAAAAGCAGAAGAAAGGTTTACTTTAATGTCCAATGCTGCACAGAAATTTTGCCAAAACCTAGAAGTGAATTGCACCCCTCGATCCGAAATAACCTCATCCGGTACTCCATGTAAGCGAAACACATCTTTAATCATCAAATCTGATGTCTGTTTTGCAGTGGGTAAGCCGACACAAGGGATAAAATGAGCTGCCTTTGTTAGCCGGTCAACCACCACTAGAATGGTGTTCTTCCCCTGAGAGGTTGGTAACTCCACAATGAAGTCCATAGAAATGGATCCCCACGGGCGGGACGGGGTGGGAAGAGGCTGTAACAGACCAGTTGGTGAGGAGCGAGGTGTTTTGCATCTTGCACAGACCTCACATGAAGTGACATAATTCAAAACATCCTTCCTGCAAGTGGGCCACCAAAAGAAACGAGAAAGAAATTCCTGTGTCTTTAGAATTCCTCTATGCCCAGCTATCTTGGAATCGTGAATGAGTTGCAATACTCTTAATCTGACTGTTTCAGGAATATACAGACGTTGTCCCTGAATCCACACACCATTCTTAAAGACAAGACTTACGTCCCTTGGGGGTTGTGCCAAAAAGGAATCCGCATGGTATGCTTCCTTGATGTCCTTAAGTAGGTCTTGATTATGAATTACTCCTAGGAATCTAGAGTCAGGAAGAATAGTCTTAGGAGGAGTAATTGGACGTGTCTCTGCTGAGTAAATCCTAGAGAGTGCATCAGCCTTTCCATTGCGTGATCCTGGTCTATAAGAGATGATAAAATTAAATTGGTTTAAGAAAAGATTCCAGCGAGCCTGGCGAGGAGTCAGGCACTTAGCCGACCTGATAAACTCAAGGTTACGATGGTCTGTCAGGACGACTATTTGCTGTGCAGCTCCCTGAAGAAGGTGTCTCCATTCTTTGAAGGCGGCAATAATGGCCAACAACTCTCTATTGCCCACATCGTAGTTCCTCTCAGCCGAAGACAACTGCTGGGAAAAGAAGGCACAGGGATGCAAGACATTCTTCTCACCTGTTCTCTGAGAGAGTATAGCTCCAACGGCACAGTCTGAAGCATCCACCTCTATTATGAAGGCAAGCTCGGGGTTGGGATGTACTAGGATAGGTGCAGTGGTAAATTTATCTTTTAGACGGGAAAATGCTTCCTGGGCTTGGGGAGTCCAGGAAAACCTAGACTCTTTCCGGGTAAGTTGAGTGATAGGTGACACTACCTCAGAGAAATTTCTAATGAAACGTCTATAGAAGTTGGCAAACCCGATGAAGCGCTGTACCTCCTTCACATTTCTAGGACTTGGCCAATCCTTGATGGCTTGGGTTTTGCTTCCATCCATACTAATTCCTTGTGTAGACAGTACATACCCCAGAAATTGAATTTCGGTCCTATGGAATTCACACTTTTCAAGTTTGATGTAAAGATGATTTTGTCTTAGACGTTCCAAGACCATTCTCACATGTCCATGATGTTCCTCTGTGGAGTTAGAAAAAATTAGAATATCATCCAAATAAATTACCACGAATGTATCTAGGAGATCCCTGAAGATGTCATTCACCAAGTGTTGGAAAGTGGCTGGGGCGGTACTCAGACCAAAAGGCATAACTAGATATTCAAAGTGTCCATAGCGTGACCTGAATGCAGTCTTCCATTCATCCCCAGGTCTAATACGGACTAAGTTATAGGCCCCACGAAGATCTAGTTTAGAAAAAATTTTGGCATGTCGCACTCTCTCCAATAACTCAGGGATTAAAGGCAATGGATAACGGTTTCTAATAGTAACCTTATTGAGTTCCCTATAGTCTACGCATGGTCTCAGAGATCCATCTTTCTTCTTTACAAAGAAGATGGGTGCACCTGCAGGAGATGAAGAGGGGCGTATGAAGCCCTTGGCTAGATTTTCATCTATGTAATCCTTTAAAGCCTTTAGCTCGGGCCCCGCCAGGGGGTAGATCTTACCAAAAGGTATCTCTGCTCCAGGCAATAATTCAATTGGACAATCATATGGACGGTGAGGAGGAAGCTGGTCAGCGTTCTTCTTGTCACATAAATCCACATAGTCCTGGTATACAGCTGGTAGTTCAGGGACTGACATGATTCCTTTAGGAACAGAGCAAGCTGAAACTTTTGGACTCATCTGTTTCTCTGGAAAGTGTAATTCCTTGGTCTCCCAGTTAATGGTAGGATTCTGAGCCTGCAGCCATGGTAGTCCTAGAATAATGGGAAAGTGGGGAGAGAGAGATAAGCATAAAGGACAGTTTCTCTTGATGATCTTTACCCATAAGAACCCTCAAAGGCTCTGTTTCCTGATCCACTGGTCCAGAGGTCAGCAGGGAGCCATCCACAGTTTCCATCTGTACTGGAGTAGCCTTCTTCACTGAACGTATTCCCTGTTTCAGAGCAAAGGAGACATCCATAAAATTTCCACTTGCCCCTGAGTCCATCATAGCAGAGCTAGACACCCAAGCTGAGTCAACCCAGAGTTTGATGGAAAGAAAGCAATGAGAATTGTTTTTCTTACAACTCAGCTGGGACACCGCTGAGGAAACTTGAAAAATGGCAGCGTTTACACAGTCAACGTCCTCAGAGGTAACGGAGTTTAAGTCCGAGAAATCAATATCTGTTGCTGCAGATCTCTCTGGAGCCTGAGGCTCGGACCTGACAGATCCCCTCTCGCAACACTCACAATGAATGAGTGCTGCAGTAGTCTTACGAGAACGGCTGGGGCAGTTTATAATGAAGTGCCCTGACTTACCACAATAGAAACATAGATTCTCCTTAAAAACGATGTTCCTTGCGTGCATCACTAACCCGTCGTTGTAAAGAGTCTACCTGCATGGGTTCAGGTTCAGGTTCCCGTGTAATCCTACTCAAAGGTTCCTTAGCTGGAGAGGAAGGTAGGAAAAGGTTAGTACGATTGCTTTCGAACCATCTCTCTTGCCTGCGTTCAGTCAGACGAGTATCAATACGGATGCAGTAGTTAATAAAGTCACCTAACGCAGTGGGAGGGTCGGCACGAGCAAGTTCATCCTTAATCAGTGGAGATAACCCCTTTCGAAAAATAGAATTTTGGCGGAACTGTCCCAGGTGGTATCAAGGGCCCATCTCCTGAAATCCAAGGCATATTCAGCTACCGAGTGCTTACCTTGGCGCAAAGCTAACATGGCTGCTTCAGCTGTTGCACCTCGATTGGGGTCATCAAACACCTGCCCCCATGGCTGAAATAAAATCATCAAGGTGATTCAAACAATCATCCTCAGTCTCAATCAGAGGGTTTGCCCACATTAAAGCCTTGTTGGTAAGCAACATAATTATAGTAAGCACCTTAGATCGTTCAGTGGGAAATTGTGAAGCATGTGCAGAAAAAAAAAAATTGCATTGATTAATAAATCCCTGAATTTCTCACGTTCACCGCCAAAACGAAAAGGGGGCAACTTGGGAATCCCAGCACTCGGGGCTACGGCAGGAGCCTGGACTCGCCCCTCTAGAACCTCAATCCTGGCTCGCAAATCCTGGGTAGTCTGTCCAACCACTTGCAAATTGTGATTATTGAGGTCCTGTAGATTTGTAAAACGGGTCTTTATATTCTGCAAATCTGCAAGGATATTATCAGTCACTCCGCAAAGTTCCTTTATGCGGGCCTCCATTTTCCAGATCTTTTAAGACAGGATTACTGGAAGAAGAGGAGAGAAAAAAAAAAACAATAGTGTTCACCTGTGGCAACACTGCAGAGAGAAAAAAAAATTAAGGGAACTGCTCACCTGGAATGGTTGTGAGAAGTCACAACCACTATCATCACAGAAAGTTTCAACCAGACATCTGATATCCAGAGTTACAGCAGACAAAAAAGAGAAAAGAAAGGAAAAAAAAAAACAATAGTGTTTACCTGTGGTAACACTGCAAAAAGAAAAAACTTAAGGGAATTGCTCACCTGGAATGGTTGTGAGAAGTCACAACCACTGTCATCACAGAAAGTACAACCGGAGTCTGATATCCACAGTACAGCAGACACAGCCTTCCAGACCCAGCAGACACTAACGTTTTGGCTTCAGAATCTTGTAATGTATGTAGTACAGTTCATATAGCGTCTTGTGCTTGGGTGCGATGAAAACACAGGAGTCACAGGTTTGATATAGAAAAGTCCTGTATTACTTCATACAAGTTGGCAGAAATAGTCACACAGTTTGCAGACACAGAAACAGGAGACACAGCAGGCCAGAGTAATCCAAGCTCAGCAATCACTCTCCAATACAGATTCAGGATCTTCTTCTCTGTTACCGTAAGTCCATGCAAACGTGGGTCTTTCAAAGAGCAGGGTTCAGAGTCCACAAGTGCTTCAGAGTTCCTCAGTAGGAATAGCTGGAGTACAAGGTCCAAGGCTTACAGGAGTCAAGTCACAGGTTCACTGCAGGCTAGATTCTGAAGCACTGATTGCTCAGCTGTGGCTGCTTAAGAAGCAAAGGAGAGAATCAGGGCGGGAACATGCAAGCTGGAAACTCCATTTTGACTGAGGGCAAGATAGCTGCAGCAAGACAGAAAGTAAAATGGCTGACGAACAAACTGAGTTTCAGGAATATATACATAGAACCTTACAGTATCTCAGATGATGGGATAGTGTGTGGGTAAGAAATTTAACACAGCAAAATTTTGTAACCCTTTTTAGAGTGTTACATATAATAAAAATTGTACCCCAGAATATGAAATAGTGTTTTGGTGAGACATTTAACCCAGCAAAAATTTTTCACACTTTTTGGGAGTGTTATATATCATAGAAATTTTACTTAAGACCACATAATACTCTATGGCTGTGAAATGTAACCCAGCTAAATTTTTAAATGCTGTTTTGGAGTGTTACATATCCAAGAATTCAATAAACTTTTTACCAGGCTATTTGCGCTTCCGTAGGTGTAGGATCCAAGGCTTCTTATTATCCAAAAAGGTTTTTATATTTATCAAGAAAAAGCACATACAACGCGTTTCGACAGTATAAAATGTCTTCATCAGGTATATTGTGATGAGTGTTCCAAAATTGTGGATAGCTTTATAAGAAGTAGTGTGCTAAATAGGGTGTGGACCACTAAAATTAGTTACTAACACACCCACTATATAGCTGCTATACAAGTTAGAAGTCTACAAGAGGACATAAAGATAATAAAAGCAAATGCATTACATAGATATATAAAAAACATAATAAAATTAGATATATAACAGATAATATTCAAAATAAGTTAATATCATAAAATCACAATATAATTATATAGCGAATTTAAATGGTTATATGTGAATAAAATACATTTAAAACACAGATTATAAAAACAGTGCTAATTAGAGTTGTGGAAAACATTTATTTTTTTTATTTTCATTTTTTTTTTTTACATTTTATATTCCCTCAATGACTTCATTTAATCCGTCCGGATGTAAGGTCCCCATTTTAAAAATCCAATAGGATTCTTTGCGATTCAATTTGACAGTGCGGACAGATTAAATGAAGTCATTGAGGGAATATAAAATGTAAACAAAAAAAAAAATGAAAATGAAAAAAAATAAATGTTTTCCACAACTCTAATTAGCACTGAAGGTGGTTGGCTGCAAAATTTCTCTTTTGTTGCTAGGGCTAGGGTAGGGACAGCTGAACACTGTGCTGGGACAATGGAATTGCCTGATAATAGTAAGTCAGAATGTGCAAGGATAGCAGCAGGGCAGGAAGACTCTGCACCAGTGTTTTGGACAGGGGATTGGGAAGCACCTAGCACAAGGGAAGAGGCAGTGGTTTCACCTGATGGTACCAATTGTGGATCTAGCCATTTGGCCCACCGAGTTTAGATGACATGTACCTGATCATGCTGTGGTGGTTAGATTCTCAGTGGTCAGGCCCCTGCTGATCTTGGCATGGTACAGGTTGCATATGGCCATTTTGTTTGTCTCAAAACTCTTTAAAAAAGTCCCATACTGGGAACACCTAACTCTTTGATGGATAAATTCAGGAGTGGCGGTGCTCTACGGAACAGTTGCCCACCTTCTCCCTCTGGTCACTCCACTATCTCTTCCTGTCTGTTTTGGTGCTGCCGATCTCCCCCCCTCAGTGCTGCTGGCCACGCTCTGCATGCCAGCTTCCCAGGTTGGGTTGGTGATTTCATCATCCACCGTCTCAACTTCCACCCCCACACCCTGGTTCTCCTGACTTTGTGACTTAACAACAAGACTTAGCGGCAACTGTGTCTCATCATCATCGTTCTCCTTAGCCAAAATTTGCCTTTCCCCATTGTCATCTTCTTGTGTCTGTGGCTGCTCATCACTTTTGTGCATCACTAAACAGCATGTCCTACTGTTCTTCTTGAAGCAGGGAAGTTGAGAGGCCACAATCAAGAACTGCTGTTGTATAGTGCTCCTTGGAGTGTTCTAGTGTGGAATCACTAGTCTCCTTGGACTCAACATGGTGGGAGGAAGGAGGATCAGGGTGAGGATTAAGTGATCCAGACTGTAGGCTGGTGAGACTTGACAGTGTGGTAGACTAGGTAGTGCTGACAAGCCTGCTGGAAGTATTTCTGCAATCCAACTGACCAACCGTTTGCACTACTCTGGCTTCAGAAGTGGTGTACCATGCCTCACTGCAAAGTGTCATGGATGGGCATGTTTCTTGTGCTCCAGCAACAGGCGTATTCGCACCAGCCCCATGTCCTCGACATCTGCGTGCACCATCACCAGCACTTCCTTTTTGGGAGATTAATACCACCATAATGTAACAGAATGCAAAAATATATGGATGGCAATCAAATTCAATCCAAAAAATATTTCAACGCTTTTATAGAGTGTTATATGTCACAGAAATGTACCACAAAAGCATGTAATACTGAGAAATTTAAGCCTGCAAAAAATGTTAACCCTTTTTTTCAGTTTTATGCATCACAGGAAATGTACCTCAGACCACAGAATAGTGTATGGATGAGAACTGTAATCCAGCCTATTTTTTAAAAGCTTTTTTGTAGTGTTAGTGTCATGGGTGTATCGCCACGAGGATCGTCGCGATTACACACTCTGACTTCTCACAGCTGAGTTGCTGTTTCTTTGTGTTTGGTAATGAGGGAGTTAATTTTACCTAGCTCTTTGCTAAGACTAGGTCCAGCCTCGCCCAGCTGCTTTTGATTATGTTCTAATTAGATTCGTTCATATACCTGCCAGTCTGCTTGTTAGATGCCGGTGAAAGCATTCATGTAGTCTAGCAGACTGGATCGGTTCTGAGAATACTTAAGCTAAGAGCTTCTTAGTTGTTTTTACTCTTACAGCTTATAGTTTATCTCTGAGACCTTAGGTGTTCCTACTGTGTGTGAGTGTTGTATGTAAGACTTTATTTACTATATTTCTTGTCTTTTTTGTATGTCTTTCTGTTCATTAACCGTTACCTGTTCATTCCCTTAGGTGTCAGGGTCCTTCTTAGGACTAGATTACAGTTGGCAGGGATTGATAGGAGACAGGGTTTACGCTGGTGGCCTGGACCTCTGTACCTTTAACAGTACCTCCAGGTAGAGGGATTAGTTAGGACCCCAGTTTAGGGTCAGCATAGACCCCGGTCACCCTCTAGCCGGAGACAGCGTATAACGGATTCCGTATTGACCCACTGGACATTCTGTCAGGTAATTCTATGTTATCATATATCTATGCGCATGTTATATAGTATGTTGCCCTTTTTACTGACATCACATATATAATATCTGCTATACAGCGTGACATTTTCACCGGCCATACTAAAGATTCTCCCCAGCTGTCATGGATCCAGTAGCCCAGCTGGCCCGGCAGTTGCAGGGGTTGTCCATGGAGTTTGCAGACATTAAGTCCAAGGTTTTGTCCCCCCCGGAGCAAACCAGATCTGAACCTAAGGTTGCTCTCCCGGACAGGTTCACTGGTGGGCGGGACAAATTTTTTACCTTCCGGGAGGCATGTAAATTGTACTTTCGGCTGCGGCCTCGGTCATCTGGGAGTGAAGAGCAGAGGGTGGGAATTGTTATCTCGCTCTTACAAGGGGACCCTCAATCTTGGGC
Source organism: Oophaga sylvatica (assembly GCA_033576555.1). Taxonomy (NCBI): domain Eukaryota; kingdom Metazoa; phylum Chordata; class Amphibia; order Anura; family Dendrobatidae; genus Oophaga; species Oophaga sylvatica. Next base: position 740,390,306 of record JARQOD010000001.1, read on the forward strand.
GTTCTCTATTCCTCCAGGCTCCCCAGATCTCCAGTCAGTGGATCGATTTTTTACTGCCCTGGGTCTGGTATATGATGATCCGGATCGAGTTTCCCTTGCTGAAACAAAGTTACGTAAAATACGGCAAGGAAATCGTCCAGCGGAGGAATATTCTTCTGAGTTCCGTAGATGGGCAACAGATACTCAGTGGAATGACCCAGCTCTTAGGAGCCAGTTTTGTCAAGGGTTGTCTGACAAATTAAAAGATGTGTTGGCTCAGTATGATTCTCCTCCATCACTGGAGGCTGCTATGGCCCTCGCTATTCGCATTGATAGACGAATTCGGGGAAGACGCGAGGTAACTCCGCCTCCCGTGATGACTCCACCTACTACTAAAGTCCCTTATACTGAGGTTCCCCTGGTCTGTTCTGAGGAACCCATGCAGTTGGGAGGGACATCTTTTTGTAGGAGGGAATCGGCGGTGCACTGCAAGACTAGAAGGTGTTTCTTTTGCGGGAGAGAGGGACATTTTGTTGGGGGGTGTCCAACCCGGGCCTCTTTGAGCAAAGGAGTTAACCTGGGAGTGTGTATTTCGTCCCCAAATCCCTCTCAGTTTCTCGTGCCTGCGGAGGTGGTGATTGGTACTAGAACTGAGAGGATTTCTGTTTTTCTTGATAGTGGGTCCGGGGCTAATCTGGTGGACGCTCGGTTTGCCCAGGTGCATGGTATGCAACTGAGTGTATTGGCCAAACCGGTCCCTATAGTCTCTATTGATTCTAGACCTCTCGGTCAAGGTAGCTTGGTACAAGCTGTTCATAACATAGATCTTCGAGTAGGGGCAATACATAAAGAGCAATTGTCTTGTTATGTGTTGGAGGGTCTACCCACTCCTATTGTGTTGGGACTTCCTTGGTTGGCTAAACATAACCCAGTGATTGATTGGCAATCCGGAAAGATAAGCCAGTGGGGTGAATTTTGCAGGAATAACTGCATGAGCACGGTCATCGGTGGGTTGTGCCTAGGACTTTGTCTCCTTTTCTGGAGGACTTTGGGGAGATGTTCTCAGAGGAGGGGTGTAAAGAGTTACCTCCTCATCGCGCATATGACTGCTCAATAAAGTTGCTTCCTGATGCCTTATCTCGTACTTTCCCAGGGGCCGGGAAGACGGATGATCCGGTTCCTATTCCTCAGGAGGGAGTTGTAGTGTCAGCTGTATGCTCTGAGCTTGAGGGGGAGGTATTGGGGGCTCAGGGGGACGCCCCTGGGGGACTTCCAGGGAGACTGATAGTTCCAGATCGGTTAAGACTGAAGGTTACGGGGAACCGTTACAAACGGATGGCTGATAGGGGGAGAGTTTCTGGTCTAGATCTGAAGGTGAACGATCTGGTTTGGTTGTCTACCAGGAATATAAAACTTAAAGTTTCCTCCTGGAGGTTGGGTCCCAGATTCATCGGGCCGTACAGGATCAGTTCCATAATTAATCCTGTGGCATTTCGTCTGGACCTCCCTCCTACGTTTAAAATTCATAATGTGTTTCACAAGTCATTACTTAAAAAGTATGTGGCACCAGTCATACCGTCACCTCTACCTCCTCCTTCAGTGGTGGTCAATGATAACGTGGAATTTCATGGGTCGAAAATCATTGACTCACGTCTCAGTCGCCGATCCCTTCAGTACTTGGTTCATTGGAGGGGGTATGGTCCTGCGGAGAGGACGTGGGTCCCTGCGTCTGATGTTAACGCAGATCGATTGGTTCGGACCTTTCACACAACTCACCCGGGCAGACCTGGCCCTGAGGGTCCGGAGTCCCCTCGTAGAGGGGGGGGTACTGTCATGGGTGTATCGCCACGAGGATCGTCGCGATTACACACTCTGACTTCTCACAGCTGAGTTGCTGTTTCTTTGTGTTTGGTAATGAGGGAGTTAATTTTACCTAGCTCTTTGCTAAGACTAGGTCCAGCCTCGCCCGGCTGCTTTTGATTATGTTCTAATTAGATTCCTTCATATACCTGCCAGTCTGCTTGTTAGATGCCGGTGAAAGCATTCATGTAGTCTAGCAGACTGGATCGGTTCTGAGAATACTTAAGCTAAGAGCTTCTTAGTTGTTTTTACTCTTACAGCTTATAGTTTATCTCTGAGACCTTAGGTGTTCCTACTGTGTGTGAGTGTTGTATGTAAGACTTTATTTACTATATTTCTTGTCTTTTTTGTATGTCTTTCTGTTCATTAACCGTTACCTGTTCATTCCCTTAGGTGGTAATCAGGGTCCTTCTTAGGACTAGATTACAGTTGGCAGGGATTGATAGGAGACAGGGTTTACGCTGGTGGCCTGGACCTCTGTACCTTTAACAGTACCTCCAGGTAGAGGGATTAGTTAGGACCCCAGTTTAGGGTCAGCATAGACCCCGGTCACCCTCTAGCCGGAGACAGCGTATAACGGATTCCGTATTGACCCACTGGACATTCTGTCAGGTAATTCTATGTTATCATATATCTATGCGCATGTTATATAGTATGTTGCCCTTTTTACTGACATCACATATATATATATCTGCTATACAGCGTGACAGTTAGATATTACAGAAATGTACCACAAAACATGTGAAACTGTATGGCTGAGAAATGTAAGCCTGCAAATTTTTTAAATGCTTTTTTACAGTTTTACAGATCACAGAAATGTACTCTACATTAGGAAACAGTCTATGGGTGAGAAATTTAATGTTTCAATGATTTATGTTATATAACATAAAAAGGACCTCACAGCACGTAATACTTGATGGATCAAAATATATTAAATTTTTTATCTCCCCCCCCAAAAAAAGATGCAGCTATTAGTGTTGAGCATTCTGATACCGCAAGTATCGTGTATCGGCAGATATTAGCTGTATCGGAATTCCGATACTTAGTTCCGATATTTTTCATATATCGTATACCGGAATCGGAAGTTCCCATAATTCTTTGAGAGGCAATGTGATTATAGTCAGCCAATGAGGAATCCTAAGAAGTGTGGGCACATCCTGTACTGCTGCGGTCATGTTAACTAATGGCATGGCTGTGATTGGATGCTGAAATGATGTCAGAATGCAGTATAAAAGGCGCCGCCGCCATTTTAGCGTCACTGTGCTGTGAACTCAGTTAGGGAAAGAATGCTGCTCTCTGACTCTGAGGGACAGTTAGAGATTGCGATTTAGTGTACTGTGCTTTAGGCAGGCTAGTTTACCACCGGCTGTGTAAAGCTTCCTTTTGCCTGCAATGTTGTTTTAACAGCTCTGCAAGGTGTGTGTGAGTACAAATTACTGGTAACTAACATGTCACAAATGGATCCAAATGAATAAATATAAAATAATTCATCTACGAGACATGTACATAATGGACATAGTAGAGAGACAGAGCTGTACCAAATACAGCGAAACCACACAAACAACAGCCGTATAGTCTCAAAAATATAACTTTATTACAAAAATGCAAAACATGATAAAAACTGGACAGGGATGGCACAGGAAGAATGTGATCCGAGGGTGGCAATCACAGGGATGTGGATACAAAAAGGCTTAACAGCAAAAACTGCTCAAATGAATAGCCGTGTATAACAAGAAAAAGTCAAAATAGTAGTAACATCAGGGTCTCAATAGATACTAGATGCTGCAGATATATCATAATGGCAGAAAAAAAGAAATGCATGCATGTAGATAGTTGCTGAAGCACAATGTCTGTAGCAAGGTATAATACAGAACAAATAATATGCCAGTGCAAAATGAACTAAACGATACCTGTAAATCATACAGCCCATACAAACATGCAGCTTATCTGTATATTAAATGTGATACATACAGTTAGGTCTTTGGACAGAGACAACATTTATCTAATTTTGGTTCTAGACATTACCACAATGAATTTGCAAACACCACACCTCAAATCAACACCTGCCCTTTTATCTGCTTAATTGAGAATGATATAATGAAGGGATTGCCCACACCTGTCCATGAAATAGCCTTGGAGTCAATTGTCCAATTACTTTTGGTCCCTTTAAAAACAGGGTGGCACATGTTAAGGAGCTGAAACTCCTAAACCCTTCATCCAATTTTAATGTGGATACCCTCAAATGAAAGCTGAAAGTCTGAACTTCAACTGCATCTGATTTGTTTTGTTTCAAATTCATTGTGGTAATGTCTAGAACCAAAATTAGATAAATGTTGTCTCTGTCCAAATATTTATGGACCTAACTGTATCTGAAGCAGATGCAAATGCTAGCATACCGAGTGGTGGAACGCTGATGTCAGCCAGCAATGTAAATCCATAACAATGGTGGCATAAAGAACGTTATGTTACCTTCACAGAGAGCAGAAGAAGCCGTCTAGCCCTCCCTGACGCGCGTTTCGGAGCTACAAAGCTCCTTCCTCAGGGGCGTGCAATTAGCTGACGGGTGTCTAGATTTATATCCCCGCCGCCAGGAAGTGTAGCGGCGACGATAACTGCAATCAGCCCAAACAAACCCCTCCCCACACCACGTCACCCCTGGAACAGGAAGGGACGTGACAAGAGGAGGGGAAGCGCCAGTGGAAACTAGCGCATGCGCAAAAGACCCCAGAAGGGATCGCCGCCATATTGAAAGGGGGCAAAGGGAAAAAGATAAAAAACAGCGCAAGCTGTATAAAAGACCCCAAGCCATAGCGACCAGGCAAATCACCGATGTCCATACATGTAATGAAACCATTGTGGGGCCCCACAAGGAAAGATACAATCAGGACACGGGACAGACAGGCCGCAGGCATACAAGGGTAAGTATGTCAAAATACAAATGTGCGCCCAAACTTATGGCGACCCATACATGAGAAATAACAAAAATGCCAAAAAATGATGAAAATTAAATAAGTATATATAAATAAACAAAGAAAGGGGAAAAAAAAAATATAATAAATAAGCAGCCTCAACATACAAATAAAGAGATGTTTACAATTGGTATGAGCTAATAACAGTTATAACAGAACATGAAGTCACATGCAATACTTATTACAAATATTATATCAATAATCAATCAATAGTAATAAAACAATTAGAGCATCAGCGAAGGCGTGACAAATCTTCATATAGTGCTTGTGACATGCGAACAGCTTCATACGAATACTTGCAGCTTGAGGTCACTGTGGACTGAAGGACAGTGGAAGCAGAACATCCAAAGACATATAACTAGGAAAAAAAACAATAAAAGTTAAAATAAAATAAAAAATGTGTACCACAACAAAAAGACCGCCACACGGAGAACAGAAAGCAGGGATCACAGGAAAGGGACAAATGATAGATTTTCATTGAGGCCGTTAGGACAACGGTGCCTAAGGTCCAGATCCATCTTGTTTCTAGTTGGGATAGTCTTTTGGACAAGCTGCCACCTCTAATGTTAATGTTGAGCAGGTCAATCCCACGCACCTTAAGTAATGTAGCATCACAGTTGTGATGCTCCCAAAAGTGCCTAGGTAGTGTCTTCAAGGTGGAGGGGTCCGTGCAGGAGGATGCCGCCATTATGCCCAACACGTGTTCTCTGATACGAACCTTAAGTTGTCTTGTGGTGAGGCCTATATATATCAAGCCACAAGGGCACGTGGCATGATATATAACATAACGTGAGATACAGGTAATTCTGTGTTTAATATTGTATAACACGTCTCCCTTGGCATTAGTAAAGTTGGTGCCTCGAACCATGTTTGGGCAGGCGACGCATCTCCCGCACGGAGCACATCCACCAATGTTTGGCACTGCACTAAGAAAATGAGAGGGAGCAGTTGTTGTATAATGACTATGGAAGAGGCGGTCGCGAAGGTTTTTAGCTCTTCTAAATGTGATCGCAGGACGCTCAGGGAGAAACTTCCTTAAGATGGGATCAGCTTGGAGTATGGGCCAAGCCCCATTGATAGCGGATCTCATAGCATGAGTCTGGGAGTGATATGAGGTGATAAATCTTGGTACGTTGGAGGTATTAGAGTTATGTGACACATTCCTGTGAAGGAGATTATTCCGTGAAGAGTATTTAGCACGGTGGTAGGCTTTCTTAATCGAACGACCACTGTAACCACGAGCTAGGAACCGATTTTTTAACTCTCTGGACCGATATTCAAAGTCGAGATCTGTGGAACAGATACGTCGTAATCTCAAGAATTGTCCTACTGGAATGGCACGAATAACATGTGGAGGATGGCAGGAGGAGGCATGTAATAGTGTATTCGTAGCCGTTTTCTTACTAAAAATATCAGTCTGGATAAACCCCGGACCATCTTTCCGGATAGTGACATCCAGGAAATCAACAGACTGGGGATCCCATGTCAATGTCAAGAAAATATTACGATCATTATTGTTAAGTGCGGAAACAAACTGCACAAGGTCGGCCGAGGTGCCCTGCCAGACAAAGAAGATATCGTTGATATACCGTGTCCAAAGCGGAACACGGCAAATCGACCTCTGTTTGTCTGACAGGAAGAGATCCCTCTCCCACAGTCCCAGGAAGAGGTTGGCATAGGCGGGCGCAAAGGCCGCGCCCATTGCCACTCCCTGGAGCTGCAGGTAGAAGGATCCTTTAAACACAAAAAAATTGTGTGTGAGGGTAAACTCTAAAAGTTCCAAGATGAGGTCTCTGAGTCCCACCGGTAAATTGGAGGTTTCAAGAAAGAACCGAGTGGCCCTAAGACCATCACTGTGTTTAATGTTGGTATACAGAGACTCCACATCCATGGAAGCTAATAGAGTATCCGCCTCCAAACACAGTCCGTCGACCCTGCGCAGTAAGTCACCAGTGTCCTGAAGAAAAGAGGGAAGCCCAAGGACCAAGGGTTGCAGATGGAAATCAATCCATTGACTGATATTTTCTAGATAGTTACCCCTGCCAGAAATGATAGGTCTGCCAGGTGGTGACGTCTCGTTCTTGTGAATTTTAGGGAGGAGATAGAGTGTCGAGATGGTAGGTTCCTTAACAATGAGTGCCGAAGCCAGCCCCTTAGTGACAATGCCGTCACTACATGCACGTTTGACAATACCTTCAAGTTTGTCAGAAAAAACAGTAAGGGGGTTATAAGTTAATTTTTTGCAGCAGGTGGAAACACTAAGCTGGCGGAATGCCTCCCCCTCATACATCTGCTTGGGCCATAAGACGACATTGCCATCTTTGTCGGCTGGCTTCAGCACTACATCGGGAAGATTTTGAAGAGTTCTAAGACGTACCCTCTCCTCCCTAGATAAATTGTCTGTATTCTCAAATTTGTGAATTTTCAAAAGCTGATCCGTCACCACCCGGACAAAGACATCTATACTGGCACATGTAGAAAAAGAGGGGAACTTTTTGGATCTAGGCTGAATATATGGAGGGATCTTACCTCCCATATCAATGGATTCATTTGCTAGATCCTCCAGGGTTCTTAAGGCCTCCTGCTCCTCTTCTGTAGGAAACAAAGTGTGTAGTTCATTATTGAAAAAATACCTTTTAAACAATAAGGATCTGGCAAAGACATGGAGATCCTTGATGGCAGTAAAAGTGTCGAAAGACGGAGTTGGAGAAAAGGAAAGACCTCTCCCCAGAAGAGCTAAATCAACCTCAGTGAGATGATAATCGCTTAAATTGATAACCTTATTGTCCCTCCGTTCAAGGTCAGCAGAATTCCCAGGACGTCTTTTATAGGGGTGGTAGGAGTGATCTCGCAATTTATGGCCGTCACGTGTAGAAGAAGAGGCAATCGAAGTAGTAGAGGTCTCGGAATAATTGCTAATAGAAGATGTGGAGGGAGTTTTATGCAGTTTAGAGATGTTCGGTTTCCTCCACATATATACACGCCCAGACTGATAGTCTCTAAGATCTCGGCTGTATTTAATATATTGGTTATCCTGAATCTTCTTAACCATAGCATCCATTGATTTATCAAGGTCTAATTCGAATTGGCTCAATCTTTCGGCTGGACATCCTTTGCGGATGTCTGCCTGAATGCCATCAATGGATTTATCTAGATCAGCTATGGTACTGGAGTTGAGACCAATCAGTAGTTGTAAAAAAGTGGAAGAGCACAAATTACAAGCCTCCTCCCACTTTTTAATGAATTGTTCATCCTCCACAACATACGTAGGAATCACCCTCACTCTCAGACCCCTGGGTATCATCTGATTACTGGAATATTTCTCCAAGAACGTCCTGTTCCACCAAACTCTAGACCTTCTCTCCAAAAGTGTCTTAATGTTAGACAGCTTGTCGTCCCAACTGTGATCAACTGCAGTCTGTTGGACACTTCCCCCTGAACCAAAAACCTGATCCAGCGAATTAAGCCAGGTTTTTTCTTTGGCCCGGTAGTCCATGGTAGTCACTTGAGAATGCCCTGTGCATAACACAGCAAAAATGAATAAGTACAAATTACTGGTAACTAACATGTCACAAATGGATCCAAATGAATAAATATAAAATAATTCATCTACGAGACATGTACATAATGGACATAGTAGAGAGACAGAGCTGTACCAAATACAGCGAAACCACACAAACAACAGCCGTATAGTCTCAAAAATATAACTTTATTACAAAAATGCAAAACATGATAAAAACTGGACAGGGATGGCACAGGAAGAATGTGATCCGAGGGTGGCAATCACAGGGATGTGGATACAAAAAGACTTAACAGCAAAAACTGCTCAAATGAATAGCCGTGTATAACAAGAAAAAGTCAAAATAGTAGTAACATCAGGGTCTCAATAGATACTAGATGCTGCAGATATATCATAATGGCAGAAAAAAAGAAATGCATGCATGTAGATAGTTGCTGAAGCACAATGTCTGTAGCAAGGTATAATACAGAACAAATAATATGCCAGTGCAAAATGAACTAAACGATACCTGTAAATCATACAGCCCATACAAACATGCAGCTTATCTGTATATTAAATGTGATACATATCTGAAGCAGATGCAAATGCTAGCATACCGAGTGGTGGAACGCTGATGTCAGCCAGCAATGTAAATCCATAACAATGGTGGCATAATCGTCGCCGCTACACTTCCTGGCGGCGGGGATATAAATCTAGACACCTGTCAGCTAATTGCACGCCCCCTGAGGAAGGAGCTTTGTAGCTCTGAAACGCGCGTCGGGGAGGGCTAGACGGCTTCTTCTGCTCTCTGTGAAGGTAACATAACGTTCTTTATGCCACCATTGTTATGGATTTACATTGCTGGCTGACATCAGCGTTCCACCACTCGGTATGCTAGCATTTGCATCTGCTTTAGATATGTATCACATTTAATATACAGATAAGCTGCATGTTTGTATGGGCTGTATGATTTACAGGTATCGTTTAGTTCATTTTGCACTGGCATATTATTTGTTCTGTATTATACCTTGCTACAGACATTGTGCTTCAGCAACTATCTACATGCATGCATTTCTTTTTTTCTGCCATTATGATATATCTGCAGCATCTAGTATCTATTGAGACCCTGATGTTACTACTATTTTGACTTTTTCTTGTTATACACGGCTATTCATTTGAGCAGTTTTTGCTGTTAAGCCTTTTTGTATCCACATCCCTGTGATTGCCACCCTCGGATCACATTCTTCCTGTGCCATCCCTGTCCAGTTTTTATCATGTTTTGCATTTTTGTAATAAAGTTATATTTTTGAGACTATACGCTGTTGTTTGTGTGGTTTCGCTGTATTTGGTACAGCTCTGTCTCTCTACTATGTCCATTATGTACATGTCTCGTAGATGAATTATTTTATATTTATTCATTTGGATCCATTTGTGACATGTTAGTTACCAGTAATTTGTACTTATTCATTTTTGCTGTGTTATGCACAGGGCATTCTCAAGTGACTACCATGGACTACCGGGCCAAAGGAAAAACCTGGCTTAATTCGCTGGATCAGGTTTTTGGTTCAGGGGGAAGTGTCCAACAGACTGCAGTTGATCACAGTTGGGACGACAAGCTGTCTAACATTAAGACACTTTTGGAGAGAAGGTCTAGAGTTTGGTGGAACAGGACGTTCTTGGAGAAATATTCCAGTAATCAGATGATACCCAGGGGTCTGAGAGTGAGGGTGATTCCTACGTATGTTGTGGAGGATGAACAATTCATTAAAAAGTGGGAGGAGGCTTGTAATTTGTGCTCTTCCACTTTTTTACAACTACTGATTGGTCTCAACTCCAGTACCATAGCTGATCTAGATAAATCCATTGATGGCATTCAGGCAGACATCCGCAAAGGATGTCCAGCCGAAAGATTGAGCCAATTCGAATTAGACCTTGATAAATCCATGGATGCTATGGTTAAGAAGATTCAGGATAACCAATATATTAAATACAGCCGAGATCTTAGAGACTATCAGTCTGGGCGTGTATATATGTGGAGGAAACCGAACATCTCTAAACTGCATAAAACTCCCTCCACATCTCTATTAGCAATTATTCCAAGACCTCTACTACTTCGATTGCCTCTTCTTCTACACGTGACGGCCATAAATTGCGAGATCACTCCTACCACCCCTATAAAAGACGTCCTGGGAATTCTGCTGACCTTGAACGGAGGGACAATAAGGTTATCAATTTAAGCGATTATCATCTCACTGAGGTTGATTTAGCTCTTCTGGGAGAGGTCTTTCCTTTTCTCCAACTCCGTCTTTCGACACTTTTACTGCCATCAAGGATCTCCATGTCTTTGCCAGATCCTTATTGTTTAAAAGGTATTTTTTCAATAATGAACTACACACTTTGTTTCCTACAGAAGAGGAGCAGGAGGCCTTAAAAACCCCTGGAGGATCTAGCAAATGAATCCATTGATATGGGAGGTAAGATCCCTCCATCTATTCAGCCTAGATCCAAAAAGTTCCCCTCTTTTTCTACATGTGCCAGTATAGATGTCTTTGTCCGGGTGGTGACGGATCAGCTTTTGAAAATTCCCAAATTTGGGAATACAGACAATTTATCTAGGGAGGAGAGGTACGTCTTAGAACTCTTCAAAATCTTCCCGATGTAGTGCTGAAGCCAGCCGACAAAGGTGGCAATGTCGTCTTATGGCCCAAGCAGATGTATAGGGGGAGGCATTCCGCCAGCTTAGTGTTTCCACCTGCTACAAAAAATTAACTATAACCCCCTTACTGTTTTTCTGACAAACTTGAAGGTATTGTCAAACGTGCATGTAGTGACGGCATTGTCACTAAGGGGCTGGCTTCGGCACTCATTGTTAAGGAACCTACCATCTCGACACTCTATCTCCTCCCTAAAATTCACAAGAACAGAACGTCACCACCTGGCAGACCTATCATTTCTGGCAGGGGTAACTATCTAGAAAATATCAGTCAATGGATTGATTTCCATCTGCAACCCTTGGTCCTTGGGCTTCCCTCTTTTCTTCAGGACACTGGTGACTTACTGCGCAGGGTCGACGGACTGTGTTTGGAGGCGGATACTCTATTAGCTTCCATGGATGTGGAGTCTCTGTATACTAACATTAAACACAGTGATGGTCTTAGGGCCACTCGGTTCTTTCTTGAAACCTCCAATTTACCGGTGGGACTCAGAGACCTCATCTTGGAACTTTTAGAGTTTACCCTCACACACAATTTTTTTGTGTTTAAAGGATCCTTCTACCTGCAGCTCCAGGGAGTGGCAATGGGCGCGGCCTTTGCGCCCGCCTATGCCAACCTCTTCCTGGGACTGTGGGAGAGGGATCTTTTCCTGTCAGACAAACAGGGGTCGATTTGCCGTGTTCCGCTTTGGACACGGTATATCGACGATATCTTCTTTGTCTGGCAGGGCACCTCGGCCGACCTTGTGCAGTTTGTTTCCGCACTTAACAATAATGATCGTAATATTTTCTTGACATTGACATGGGATCCCCAGTCTGTTGATTTCCTGGATGTCACTATCCGGAAAGATGGTCAGGGGTTATCCAGACTGATATTTTTCGTAAGAAAACGGCTACGAATACACTATTACATGCCTCCTCCTGCCATCCTCCACATGTTATCCGTGCCATTCCAGTAGGACAATTCTTGAGATTACGACGTATCTGTTCCACAGATCTCGACTTTGAATATCGGTCCCAGAGAGTTAAAAAATCGGTTCCTAGCTCGTGGTTACAGTGGTCGTTCGATTAAGAAAGCCTACCACCGTGCTAAATACTCTTCACGGAATAATCTCCTTCACAGGAATGTGTCACATAACTCTAATACCTCCAACGTACCAAGATTTATCACCTCATATCACTCCCAGACTCATGCTATGAGATCCGCTATCAATGGGGCTTGGCCCATACTCCAAGCTGATCCCATCTTACGGAAGTTTCTCCCTGAGCGTCCTGCGATCACATTTAGAAGAGCTAAAAACCTTCGCGACCGCCTCTCCCATAGTCATTATACAACAACTGCTCCCTCTCATTTTCTTAGTGCAGTGCCAAACATTGGTGGATGTGCTCCGTGCGGGAGATGCGTCGCCTGCCCAAACATGGTTCGAGGCACCAACTTTACTAATGCCAAGGGAGACGTGTTATACAATATTAAACACAGAATTACCTGTATCTCACGTTATGTTATATATCATGCCACGTGCCCTTGTGGCTTGATATATATAGGCCTCACCACAAGACAACTTAAGGTTCGTATCAGAGAACACGTGTTGGGCATAATGGCGGCATCCTCCTGCACGGACCCCTCCACCTTGAAGACACTACCTAGGCACTTTTGGGAGCATCACAACTGTGATGCTACATTACTTAAGGTGCGTGGGATTGACCTGCTCAACATTAACATTAGAGGTGGCAGCTTGTCCAAAAGACTATCCCAACTAGAAACAAGATGGATCTGGACCTTAGGCACCGTTGTCCCTAACGGCCTCAATGAAAATTATCATTTGTCCCTTCCTGTGATCCTGCTTTCTGTTCTCCGTGTGGCGGTCTTTTTGTTGTGGTACACATTTTTTATTTTATTTTATTTTAACTTTTATTGTTTTTTTTCCTAGTTATATGTCTTTGGATGTTCTGCTTCCACTGTCCTTCAGTCCACAGTGACCTCAAGCTGCAAGTATTCGTATGAAGCTGTTCGCATGTCACAAGCACTATATGAAGATTCGTCACGCTTCGCTGATGCTCTAATTGTTTTATTCTATTGATTGATTATTGATATAATATTTGTAATAAGTATTGCATGTGACTTCATGTTGTGTTATAACTGTTATTAGCTCATACCAATTGTAAACATCTCTTTATTTGTATGTTGAGGCTGCTTATTTTATTATATATTTTTTTCCCTTTCTTTGTTTATTTATATATACTTATTTAATTTTCATCATTTTTTGGCATTTTGTATTTCTCATGTATGGGTCGCCATAAGTTTGGGCGCACATTTTATTTTGACATACTTACCCTTGTATGCCTGCGGCCTGTCTGTCCCGTGTCCTGATTGTATCTTTCCTTGTGGGGCCCCACAATGGTTTCATTACATGTATGGACATCGGTGATTTGCCTGGTCGCTATGGCTTGGGGTCTTTATACAGCTTGCGCTGTTTTTTATCTTTTTCCCTTTGCCCCCTTTCAATATGGCGGCGATCCCTTCTGGGGCCTTTTGCGCATGCGCTAGTTTCCACTGGCGCTTCCCCTCCTCTTGTCACGTCCCTTCCTGTTCCAGGGGTGACGTGGTGTGGGGAGGGGTTTGTTTGGGCTGATTGCAGTTATCGTCGCCGCTACACTTCCTGGCGGCGGGGATATAAATCTAGACACCCGTCAGCTAATTGCACGCCCCTGAGGAAGGAGCTTTGTAGCTCCGAAACGCGCGTCAGGGAGGGCTAGACGGCTTCTTCTGCTCTCTGTGAAGGTAACATAACGTTCTTTATGCCACCATTGTTATGGATTTACATTGCTGGCTGACATCAGCGTTCCACCACTCGGTATGCTAGCATTTGCATCTGCTTCAGATATGTATCACATTTAATATACAGATAAGCTGCATGTTTGTATGGGCTGTATGATTTACAGGTATCGTTTAGTTCATTTTGCACTGGCATATTATTTGTTCTGTATTATACCTTGCTACAGACATTGTGCTTCAGCAACTATCTACATGCATGCATTTCTTTTTTTCTGCCATTATGATATATCTGCAGCATCTAGTATCTATTGAGACCCTGATGTTACTACTATTTTGACTTTTTCTTGTTATACACGGCTATTCATTTGAGCAGTTTTTGCTGTTTAGGCTGGGGTCACACTAGCGACAAAATCGGACGACTGCAATGCGATGAAATATCGCATTGCAGTCGGACCTTTGTTAATCTATGGAGCAGCTCCCAGTATCAGATTTTTTGTGGTCCGTTTTAAACGTCCGAGTGCAATCGCAGCATGCTGCGATTGTCACCGATTGTGGGTCGACTATCGCCAATGCAAGTCAATGGGAGCGCTGAAAAATCTGATTACAAACGGACCGCACGTGTGACTTGCGATTAAATCGCACCGGTGTCCTTTAGAAAAGCCGGCAATTCATCCCCGGCTATACTGTAAAATCACACTGACAGCTTTATTAAAGAATAGAATCAATACATATACACACATAGAATATATATATATATATATATATATATATATATATATGTCATTGTGACATATATATATACATATATTTATAGTTCCTAGACTTCTACATACTGTAATAGCCGCTAATTCAATTGCCGGCTTTTGTGAAATCACAGAAGCCGACATGAAATGATACATTGTTTACACACAGTTAACCATGTAATTTCCTGTATTTTGATATATGGTTTGAACTTACAATTACATAAGTGTATGTGTACAAAATTTCAGACATGTAGGGGTTAATTAAAGGTGTAAATTCATTTTAAAAAAATGCGGGGGTTCCCGCTGTATTTTCTCCACCAGACAGACAAAGCAAGCGAGTGGGGGCAGATAATAATAGCCTAGGGAGGGTACATTTTTTTTGTGCCCCCCCTGGCTACTGACATCTGCCCCCAGACACCCCAGGGCAAATCTAATTAGAGATTTGACACATTTTTTTTACAACGAATTTACACCTTTAATTAACCCCTACATGTCTGAAATTTTGTACACATACACTTATGTAATTGTAAGTTCAAACCATATATCAAAATACAGGAAATTACATGGTTAACTGTGTGTAAACAATGTATCATTTCATGTCGGCTTCTGTGATTTCACAAAAGCCGGCAATTGAATTAGCGGCTATTACAGTATGTAGAAGTCTAGGAACTATAAATATATATATATATACACATGTCACAATGACATGTGTATATATATATGTGTTCTATGTGTATATATCTATTCTTTCTATTGTGATTTAAATACTATTCTTTTGGATCCATTATATGTCATTTTTGCAAGCCTGCGAGAAATTCTCGCAATTCGGATGTAAATCGGATGTGACAACTACGGTCAGATGCGACTAAATCGCATCAACTACAAAAAATCGGATGCTAGTCGCATTAATGTTCATGAAATTTTAATCCGATTATCGACCGACTAAAACGGTCAGATTTTTTACTCGGTGTGTGTGACTCCAGCCTAAGCCTTTTTGTATCCACATCCCTGTGATTGCCACCCTCGGATCACATTCTTCCTGTGCCATCCCTGTCCAGTTTTTATCATGTTTTGCATTTTTGTAATAAAGTTATATTTTTGAGACTATACGGCTGTTGTTTGTGTGGTTTCAAGGTGTGTGTGAGTGCAGGTAACGCTGCAGTTTGCTCTGTATGCAACGCTGTCTGTAGGCATCTGCACGTGTCACTCACAGACTCTTTTTTTTTTCTTCAGTGTAATTCTTGCTGCTCCATGTAATTGAAATAATAGTGTGACGTGCTTCCATCCGTATACAATACCTTGGTTGCAAACACTATAGAAGTACAGAAAGGAGACTTTCACAGCAAGTGAACAGTTGTGTTTCAGTGTTCACTGCAGTCTGTGATTTTTTTTTTTTTTGAGTGCAGATCACGCTCCAGTTACTTCAACTAATGCTGCATGTACTCTGCTGAGCGTCTGTCACTGGCTCATCCTTGTAATTTTTCAAAAATTGCTGCTGCTTTCTTCTATTTAAAATTTACAAAAATCTATTAGTGTGACACTCTTCCATCAAAATACATTACATTGCTTGCAAACATAATAGAAGTCCACAAAATGGCCTTTCACAGCAAGTGAACAGTTGTGTTTCAGTGGTCTGAGCTTTAATTTTTTTGTAGGAGTGTAGATCCCACTCCACTTACTTCAACCACCGCAGCGTGTACTCTGCTGAGTGTCTGTCACTGGCTCATCTGTTATGTTACGGCAGCTGAGGAGCGCAGGCAAAAAAGGAAATACACCAGAGCAGTTGGAATCTATGAGATTGCAGTACCCTGACTAACCACCGCAACTAGAGGCAGCCGTGGAGCGTTCCTACGTTGGTCCTAGACGCCTCGTCACAGCCTGAGAAACTAACTACACCTAAAGATAGAAATAGGAAAGCTATCTGCCCCGGAGCAGAACCCCAAAGATAATAGAAAGCCCCCAAACATGTAATGGCGGTTAGACAAGAGGAAATACAGACACAGAAAGAAAATAGTATGAGCAAACGCTGGGGCCCAAACTATCTAAATAGAAAAGGATAGGAAGGGTACTTACTGCAATCTCAGAAAACCCTGAAAAAACACCAACTCTACTAATTTCAAAATCACCTGAGATCACACGACCTCTACCACCTAAATTAGTTCTCTGGTGTAACAAAAACAAAACAGCAGCCACTGAAAAAAAACTGGAAAAAGCAAAAGTACAAAACACAGTGGCTGGACTAAACTGAGAGGGCAAAAGCCCCCGGAGGGGACCCTGAAGGCCCCCACAGAAGTGCAGGACAAAATGCAAAAATATAGCAAAAACACAAAATAAGAAATTGTCTTATCTGATAGCAGGAGATGCAGACACGACACAGCAGGCTACAAGGGAAACTGGAAAGAAGGATTGAGACCAGAACAATTGATCACCGGCAACCCTGATGGGAAAATGACTCCCTTATATAAGACCAATCAGTAACACCTGATTCCCAGTCCTCACAATCCTCACTAGTACCGCTTGTAACCACCAGAGGGAGCCTCTGCTCAGAACTCATCTCAAACCCATTCACAACAGTACCCCCCCTTGAGGAGGGGTCACCGAACCCTCATTTGAGCAACCAGGTCGGTCAGGATGAGTTCTATGATACGCACGGATAAGTCTCCTAGCATGGATGTCCGAAGCAAACACCCAAGAATTGTCTTCCTGACCATAACCTCTCCATTTAACCAAATACTGGAGTCTTCGTCTAGAAAAACGAGAATCCAATATTTTCTCAACCACATACTCCAGATTGCCCTCAACCAAAACAGGGTCAGGAGGCACAGCAGCAGGAACCACTGGCTCAACAAACCTCTTCAACAAGGACTTGTGGAACACGTTATGGATCTTAAATGTCCCTGGAAGAAGCAAACGAAAAGAAACAGGATTAATAATCTCCATGATCTTATAAGGTCCAATGAACCTAGGCTTAAATTTAGGAGATGCTACTCTCATAGGAATATTCTTTGAGGACAACCAGACCAAGTCCCCCACTTTAAACCGAGGACCATAAGTCCTATGCCGGTTAGCAAACCGCTGGGCCTTCTCCTGAGAGAGGGACAACCTCTCCACTACCTGGTCCCAAATCTGCTGCATACGCTCAACAACAGAGTCAACACCTGGACAGACAGAAGCCTCCGTCTGTCCTGAAGAAAATCGAGGGTGAAACCCAGAATTACAGAAAAACGGAGACATCAAAGTGGCAGAGCTAGCCCTATTATTAAGAGCAAACTCAGCCAAAGGCAAAAAAGAGACCCAGTCATCCTGATCAGCAGACACAAAGCATCTTAGATAAGTCTCCAATGTCTGGTTTGTTCTCTCAGTTTGACCATTGGTCTGAGGATGAAATGCCGAGGAGAAAGACAATTGAACACCCAGTTTAGAACAAAAAGTCCTCCAAAATCTGGAAACAAACTGGACTCCTCTGTCAGACACAATGTTCTCAGGAATGCCGTGTAAACGAACCACGTGCTGAAGGAACAACGGCACCAATTTAGAGGAGGAAGGCAACTTAGGTAATGGCACAAGATGTATCATTTTGGAAAACCTATCACAAATTACCCAGATGGTGGTCATTCTCTGAGAAACAGGAAGATCGGAAATGAAATCCATAGAGATATGGGTCCATGGTCTCTTGGGCACAGGCAATGGCATCAACAAACCACTAGAGCGAGAGCAAGGCTTGGAGCGAGAGCAAGTCCCGCAGGACTGCACAAATTCCCTGACATCGCGAGACAAGGTAGGCCACCAAAAGGACCGACTAACCAAGTCTCTGGTACCAAAAATTCCGGGATGCCCAGCCAATGCGGAACAATGAATCTCAGACATCACACTCTTTTTCCATTGGTCCGGGACAAACAATTTTCCAACAGGGCAGCGCTCGGGCCTATCCTCCTGACACCCCTCCAGAGCAAGTCTCAAATTGGGCGAGATGGCGGAAAGAACTACACCCTCCTTCAAAATAACAGAGGGATCAGATAGCTCAGGAGAGTCCGCAAGGAAACTCCTCAAGAGGGCATCCGCCTTAACATTCTTAGTGCCAGGAAGAAAGGAAACCACAAAATTAAAACGTGTGAAAAACAAGGCCCACCTGGCCTGTCTAGGATTGAGTCGCTTGGCAGATTCCAGATAGACCAGATTCTTATGGTCCGTAAGGACCACCACCTGATGTTTGGCTCCCTCCAGCCAATGTCTCCACTCTTCAAAAGCCCACTTCATGGCCAATAACTCCCGATTACCCACGTCATAATTACGTTCAGTAGGAGAAAATTTTCGAGAGAAAAAGGCACAAGGGTTACTTTTAGAGGTCTCTGGATCTTTTTGGGACAAAACGGCACCTGCCCCAATTTCAGAGGCATCAACCTCCACCTGAAATGGCAGAGAAACATCAGGCTGCCGTAGAACAGGAGCAGAAGTGAATCTCTGCTTAAGTTCCTGAAACGCAGAGACTGCCTCAGGAGGCCAATTCACCACATCAGAACCCTTTCTGGTCAAATCAGTTAATGGTTTAACAATAACCGAGAAATTACCAATAAATTTACGATAAAAATTGGCAAAACCCAAAAATCTCTGAAGAGCCTTTAATGAAGTAGGTTGGACCCAATCACAGATGGCCTGAACCTTGACCGGGTCCATTTCAATAACAGATGGGGACAAAATGAATCCCAGAAATGAGATCTTCTGTACACCAAAAAGACACTTTGATCCCTTCACATACAGAGCATTCTCTCTCAAAATCTGGAATACAGTTCGAACATGTTTCACATGAGAGTCCCAGTCATTAGAAAAAATCAAGATATCATCCAAATAAACAATCAGAAACTTGTCCACAAAATCCCTGAAAATGTCATTCATGAAGGACTGGAAGACGGAAGGAGCATTAGTGAGCCCAAAGGGCATCACAAGGTACTCAAAATGCCCTTCAGGGGTGTTAAATGCCGTCTTCCATTCATCCCCGTGCTTAATGCGAATAAGGTTATACGCCCCCCTGAGGTCAAGCTTGGTAAACCAAGTAGCGTTTTTCACCCTGGAAAACAGGTCAGAAATCAAGGGTAACGGGTATTGATATTTCACAGTAATATTGTTCAAGAGACGATAATCAATACACGGTCTTAATGAACCATCTTTTTTGGCCACAAAGAAAAAACCGGCACCTAAGGGTGAAGAGGATGGTCTGATATGACCCTTCTCCAATGATTCCTTGATATAAGACCGCATAGCGTCATGTTCAGGTACAGACAAGTTAAAAAGGCGACCTTTAGGGAATTTACTACCTGGCACTAATTCAATAGCGCAGTCATAGCTCCTATGGGGAGGTAAGGATGCAGATTTACTTTCGCTAAACACATCAGAAAAATCAAACAAAAAGTCAGGAACATCCTCAGCCTGGGGGAGGTAGAAAAACAGGAGTGTTGGTATTAACACATTGGCAGCCCCAACTGGTTACAGACACAGATTTCCAATCCAAAACAGGATTATGAGACTGTAACCAAGGGAAACCCAGCACTATAATGTCATGCAGATTATATAGAACCAAAAATTTGCAGCACTCCTGGTGATCAGGTTCAACCCTCATTATCACCTGAGTAGAAAACTGGGGTTTATTCTCAGCCAAAGGGGTAGAATCGATCCCCAGTAAAGGAATAGACTTCTGTAGGGGTATCAAGGGAAACCCACAACGTTTAGCAAAATCATAATCCATCAGGTTAATAGCTGCTCCAGAATCAACGAAAGCCTGAGCAGAAAATGAGGACAGAGAGCATATCAGAGTGACAGTTAATAAAAACTTAGTCTGAACACTACCCAAGACAACTGAGCGTGCAAAATGTCTTCCCCGCTTAGGGCAGACTGAAATAGCATGAGAGGCATCACCACAGTAGAAACATAACCCATTGCGCTTTCGAAACTCATGACGCTGTGCCCCAGACACCACTCCATCACACTGCATGGGCTCAGCAGCTGGCTCACAAGGCAACACCACTCCACGCATACTTCTCCGCTCACGCAAACGTCTGTCAATTTGAATCGCTAATGACATAGAATCATTGAGACCAGAGGGGACAGGGAATCCCACCATAACATCCTTTACATTATCCGACAGACCCTTCCGGAAAAGGGCCGCCAAAGCGTCGTCATTCCACTTGGTCAGGACTGCCCACCTACGGAATCTCTGACAGTATAACTCAGCGTCATCAAGCCCCTGATTTAATGCCAACAAGGCTTTTTCAGCTTGATCAGTGACATTAGGCTCATCGTACAATAACCCCAAAGCCTGAAAAAATGCATCAACATCACTCAAAACAGGATCCCCAGGTATCAGGGAAAAAGCCCAATCCTGAGGATCGCCGCGCAGGAGAGAGATGATAATTTGAACCTGCTGCACTGCGTTTCCTGAGGACTTAGATTTTAAGGCAAGAAACAATTTACAATTATTTTTGAAATTCTGAAACTTAGCTCGATCCCCTAAAAACAAATCTGGCATGGGGATCCTAGGTTCCACAACAGGCAACCTAGCAAGATATGCAGCAATACTCTGAACCTCAGTGGCAAGCTGATCACACGGCCAGACAACTGTGCAAACTCCATTGGGAGAAAAGATCCTCCCCAGCACCCAGAGACACAGAGGGAAAAAAAAAAAAAAAAAATGCAACAAACAGAAAAATATCTCTGACAACTTTTCTTCCTTCAAAATACTTTTTCCCTTCTGTGAGTACCATACAACTTTTATGGCCGGTGATACTGTTATGTTACGGCAGCTGAGGAGCGCAGGCAAAAAAGGAAATACACCAGAGCAGTTGGAATGTATGAGATTGCAGTACCCTGACTAACCACCGCAACTAGAGGCAGCCGTGGAGCGTTCCTACGTTGGTCCTAGACGCCTCGTCACAGCCTGAGAAACTAACTACACCTAAAGATAGAAATAGGAAAGCTATCTGCCCCGGAGCAGAACCCCAAAGATAATAGAAAGCCCCCAAACATGTAATGGCGGTTAGACAAGAGGAAATACAGACACAGAAATAAAATAGTATGAGCAAACGCTGGGGCCCAAACTATCTAAATAGAAAAGGATAGGAAGGGTACTTACTGCAATCTCAGAAAACCCTGAAAAAACACCAACTCTACTAATTTCAAAATCACCTGAGATCACACGACCTCTACCACCTAAATTAGTTCTCTGGTGTAACAAAAACAAAACAGCAGCCACTGAAAAAAAACTGGAAAAAGCAAAAGTACAAAACACAGTGGCTGGACTAAACTGAGAGGGCAAAAGCCCCCGGAGGGGACCCTGAAGGCCCCCACAGAAGTGCAGGACAAAATGCAAAAATATAGCAAAAACACAAAATAAGAAATTGTCTTATCTGATAGCAGGAGATGCAGACACGACACAGCAGGCTACAAGGGAAACTGGAAAGAAGGATTCAGACCAGAACAATTAATCACCGGCAACCCTGATGGGAAAATGACTCCCTTATATAAGACCAATCAGTAACACCTGATTTCCAGTCCTCACAATCCTCACTAGTACCGCTTGTAACCACCAGAGGGAGCCTCTGCTCAGAACTCATCTCAAACCCATTCACAACACTCATCCTTGTAATTTTTCAAAAATTGCTGCTGCTTTCTTCTATTTAAAATTTACAAAAATCTATTAGTGTGACGCTCTTCCATCAAAATACAATACATTGCTTGCAAACATAATAGAAGTCCACAAAAAGGCCTTTCACAGCAAGTGAACAGTTGTGTTTCAGTGGTCTGAGCTTTAATTTTTTTGTAGGAGTGTAGATCCCGCTCCACTTACTTCAACCACCGCAGCGTGTACTCTGCTGAGTGTCTGTCACTGGCTCATCCTTGTAATTTTTCAAAAATTGCTGCTGCTTTCTTCTATTTAAAATTTACAAAAATCTATTAGTGTGACGCTCTTCCATTAAAATACAATACATTGCTTGCAAACATAATAGAAGTCCACAAAAAGGCCTTTCACAGCAAGTGAACAGTTGTTTTTCTTGTCTGAGCTTTAATTTTTTTGTAGGAGTGTAGATCCCGCTCCACTTACTTCAACCACCGCAGCGTGTACTCTGCTGAGTGTATGTCACTGGCTCATCCTTGTAATTTTTCAAAAATTGCTGCTGCTTTATTCTATTTTAAATTTACAAAAATCTATTAGTGTGACGCTCTTCCATCAAAATACAATACATTGCTTGCAAACATAATAGAAGTCCACAAAAAGGCCTTTCACAGCAAGTGAACAGTTGTGTTTCAGTGTTCACTCTAGTCTGAGCTTTAATTTTTTTGTAGGAGTGTAGATCCCGCTCCACTTACTTCAACCACCGCAGCGTGTACTCTGCTGAGTGTCTGTCACTGGCATCCTTGTAATTTTTCAAAAATTGCTGCTGCTTTATTCTATTTTAAATTTACAAAAATCTATTAGTGTGACGCTCTTCATCAAAATACAATACATTGCTTGCAAACAATAATAGAAGTCCAAAAAGGCCTTTCACAGCAATGAACAGTTGTGTTTCAGGTTCACTCTAGTCTGAGCTTTAAATTTTTTGTAGGAGTGTAGATCCCGCTCCACTTACTTCAACCACCGCAGCGTGTACTCTGCTGAGTGTCTGTCACTGGCTCATCCTTGTAATTTTTCAAAAATTGCTGCTGCTTTATTCTATTTTAAATTTACAAAAATCTATTAGTGTGACGCTCTTCCAGAGGACAGCGTTTGTTGGCCAGTTGTGAGTCTGCAGCACATGGTTGATTTCATGCTGCAGTGCCTGAGAAACGACCGCCTCATCGGCCACATTCTCACCACGTCAGATTATTGGGTGTACACCCTCCTAGACCCTCGTTACCGGGACAACTTACAAAGCCTCATCACACCGTTGAACTGGGACCGTAAAATGCTGGAGGACCAAGACACACTGTTGAAATCCATAATGTTCTCCATTCCAGCCGAGAGCGCTGCTGCTGCTACTGCTTTACAAAGCAGCTCTGTGCGTCGAGGCATTGTAGACACCTCTGCAACAAGAGGGAGCACAAGCAGCGCCTCTGCACAGGGCAAGAGCTGTATGTTACAAATGTGGCGAAGTTTTGTGACAGCGCCACCAAGGTGTACACCATAGTGATGGGAAATCTAGTTAATTTTGGGGATTAGTTCACCATGAACTAGTTCACTGAAAAGATTAGTTCAAAAGATTAGTTCATTTAGTTCAGTTTTTCTCCACCCTATCCTGTGAGGAGCTGATAGGAAATGCATCATGTGACCTCTGAACTAAATGAACTAGATGAACTGCTGAACAAAATGTTATATTGAGAATGACTCAGGACAGCCTAGTTCAATCTGATGCCTCTGACTGAGCCCAGCAGTGCCACATAATGATTGTGTATGAGGGGGCTGAGAAGCAGTTCAGCATCACCATTTTAAGAACAGAACAGGGGTCAGTGTTAAAGATTTTAGCAAGACTGATCTTCTAGGCTAGAGGCATGAACTACACACAGAAACACTCTCTCTTATACACACATATGAGCTGTGTCTGTGTACTGTGTGTGCAATTTCATTTTTTATTAATAATATTATTATTACTGTTATATTTGTATTTGATGTGTGGTATGCCTTGGAGGTGCTGGCTTGCCCTGCTGCCAGTGTATTATCTGAGCGTGTCTTTAGTGCTGCAGGTGGTGTACTAACAGACCGTCGCATGCGACTATCCTCAGACAATGTAGACCGGCTTATTTTTCTGAAAATGAACAAGGCATGGATCTCACCTGAATTTGCCTGTCCGTTTTCAGATTAAATAACTGTTTGCCAACGTTTTCCAAGTCTCCTGTTATGTTCATCTTTCTACCACCTGAACTCTACTCCCTGGGCTACAACACTGCCAGTCACAGGGGAATGATCATTTACAAAACAAAATGTTATCCCCAACAAATAGTAGCGCAACGACTCCAGTGCCCACTTTATCGCCAGGCACTCTCTCTCTACAATGCTGTCTCTGTTTTTTGATGGAGTAAGTTTTCGACTCAGGAAACTAATGGGATGCTCCTCCCCGTTAAGCTCCAGTCCTGAGACAACACGGCACCCATACCTACCTCTGACGCATCAGTCTGGACAATGAATTCTTTTTTGAACTTGGGTGTGCTCAAAACTGGTGACCCACACAGTGCCCCTTTTATTGCCCCTGTTGATGACCCCTTGCTGATTTATTAACCGGCTACACCAGATCCATGGGTATTCTCTCAAACTGGACCTCTAAAATTTTTAATGGCACCAAGGGACTCACTAAATGAGGCTGAGGACTGTGTACCTGGCGCATGCGACAAGAGTTACAATACCGTTTAACTTCTTGATAGACCCCCTGCCAGTAAAACCGTTGTATAATTCTGTGTAGGGTTTTCTTTTGGCACAAATGTCACCCTAGTACATGCGCATGCGCTAAGTCCATTACCAACCCCCGATATGACTGCGGTAGCAGCAATTGTTAAAAAATTTCAACATGTATTTTATAAACCTGATACAGCAAATCTTGGTTCAGCTCTAATTGTTGAAATACTGTAGCTGCCCCGGGGTGTTGGGGTTCCCCATTGACAACCAGTAAATTTTCACGGGCTAGACTCAACGTAGGGGCCGCGGAGTTGCGCCTTAACAAATTTGTCACCTGTCACATTTAAGTATTACAATTCAGGTCCCGGTGTCAAATCTTCCATCTCCCCAACTAACACTTCGATAGGAGAGGGGTTTTCCTACTCCACCGAAGGCAAAGGTAATACTGCCCACTGCACACATGTGTTATGCATAGTGAGACTGATAGTAGCCAACAAAGTAGCAAACAAAGGCCACTTGTGATCGCCCTATCAGTGTAGGACCAATGCTACTCAAAAGATCTGCCATGATCCTGGACAAAATCTTGATATAATGGTCAATGAGTGAGAATGTACGATAGGATCCATTGCATTATTCCTGTGTCCTCTTGTGTATAAATATGTGATTCTTCAGCTTTTGTTTTAGTCTTTGCCTGATGAAGAGACCTGCGTAGTCTCGAAAGCTTGCAATTTGTTACCATCTTTTCAGTTAGCCATTAAAAGGTATCAACCACTGAGGACTCTCAAGTCTAAATATTTTTCGATAGGATCCAGGCAGATGTGAATGTTTGTTTGGTTTTAGTAGCAACTTCATGTGTGACATGTTTGAATGGCTGGGCAACCCTCCTGTCTCCAATATATGATTGAAGGTGCGTACCAATGTGGACGGGATATCCTCACTCAATAATTTAAATAATTTGGCTGTAAACCCGTCAGGTCCTGGAGCTTTCCCGTATTTAAAGTAACTTATCGCCGCTGTCACTTCCGTCACCTCAATTTGTTTTTTTAAAAGGAGAAGCTGATAGTTTGTGATGGATGGTAACCGTATTCCATCTACAAAGGTGTTACCCTCCGCACTATCCGTATGTTCCACCTTATATAAGTCTGAGTAGTATTCTTGTAGAATGGTGTTTATGGTTCGAGGGTCTATGTTCATGATCCCATGTTTATTCGTTAACGCTGTAATATGTTGATGACGAATGTGATTTCCTTTCGCTAGTCGTGATAATAGTCTCCCTCATTTGCTACCATAACGATATACATCGGCTCTATAATTGTTATTACTGCTTGTCTCTCGTCGATATACCCATACGTGTAAGTCAGCCTTAGCCTGCTTACATCTATTTTTAACCTGTGTTGATGAACTTGTCTTGTTTGCCGTGTACCTATCGCGTAATATCCTGCTAGCCTGCGAGTAGTTTGTCGCGATCTTCTTTTTTAGCGTTGTCTGATAACCTATTAGTTTCCCGCGCATTACTCCCTTCTCTGCTGCCCATAAAAGTTCCGGCCTATCCCTAGTATCTCCATTATCCCTTACATATTAAAAACACCATTGCTTCACGTGATGTCAAAACTTCTCATCCATTAACAAATAGGTCGGGAAGCGCCAAGTTTGGTTTGGCCCCATCTGCACCATATCTGGCAGGGTCACTGATACGGGCGCGTGGTCATATTTAGCTACGTTGTGCACATCTGCCTCTTCCACTCCCCTTAATAGCTCGTGTGCTAGCAATATATAATCTATTCTGGACCAAGAGTCATGTGGCGCCGAATAGAATGAATATTCACTGCCATCTGGGTTCAGGTGTGTCAAAATGTCTACAAAGTTACTCGTGTCTAGCAAGGGTTATTATAAACGTGTGTCATGTGATCGCACATTCATTCGCATCGACCTACAGTTCTTCACTGTTTAGATTCACCATATTTAAGTCACCACCGTGGGTGGTTTTAATGCTCTCCTATCGGCCTGATATGCTTGGATACCTGGGATAAATTCAGGAACGTCTCCAAACTCCCTACTCACATGTCAGCGCAGGAACCGTAAGAGGGAACGTGCTTGTTTTGTTGCGCATAGGTGGAGTTTTATACAGTAAATGATTACTGCTGTCTTATTTTTTGCGTCCCAAGGGCAGAATAAGTCTGCGTAACGTTACATTTTACAGACACTCATATAATAGACACACGCTACCCTAACCGTGACACAAGGAAGGTATTGTTGCCGGATAAAGCCGCCATTTTAGCGTCACTGTGCTGTTAATTCTGTTTGGGACAGAACGCTGCTCTGCTGACTCTGAGGGACAGTTA
This sequence comes from Oophaga sylvatica, assembly GCA_033576555.1. Classification (NCBI taxonomy): domain Eukaryota; kingdom Metazoa; phylum Chordata; class Amphibia; order Anura; family Dendrobatidae; genus Oophaga; species Oophaga sylvatica. The sequence continues at coordinate 740,417,541 of JARQOD010000001.1, forward strand.
GAGATTGCGATTTTGTGTACTGTGCTTTAGGCAGGCTACTTTACCAACCGCTGTGTACATCTTCCTTTTGCCTTGCAGTGTTTTTTTCACAGGTCTGCAAGGTGTGTGTGTGAGTGCAGGTGACGCGCTGCAGTTTGCTCGGCATACAACGCTGTATGTAGGCATCTGCACGTCACTCTCACACTCTTTTTTTTTTTTTTCTTTAGTGTAATTCTTGCTGCTCAATTCAATTGAAATTATAGTGTGACGTGCTTCCATCCGTATCCAATACATTGGTTGAAAACACTGTAGAAGGACACAAAAAGCCCTTTCACAGCTAAGAGTTGTGTTCACTGTAGTCTGAGATTTTAATTTATTCAATTTTGATCACGCTCAAGTTACTTCTTCAAGCAATGCTGCTTGTACTCTGCTGAGCGTGTCTTACTGCCTCATCCTTGTCATTTTTCTCTAATTGGTGTACATGTACATCAAAGTAGTCTTCATTTTGATCGAAATCCAAGCAGGTACCCGGACACTGTATGGCTGCTTTTATACGGTGGACTGGCTCCAACATTCAATAACACTTAAGATGCAATCGGGCACCTTGTCAAGGCCCAATCCTCTTCTCCCTCTGATATAATAATAATATAATAATCTTTATTTATATAGCGCCAACATATTCCGCAGCGCTTTACACTTTAACAGTTTCAAAACACAAGTCATAGGTAACAACGTTAACAATACAATAATTAAAGTAAAATAAGCCGACCCTGCTCGTGAGAGCTTACAATCTACAATGAGGTGGGGGAGATACAAAGTACAGGTGTGTATATATAATGGTGCATTTCCAATGATGGTCCAGCCATCTTGAGGGAGTGAGGCATGGATGGAGATAGTGAATGGGCTCCACATACACACTTAAACATAGAACGACTTTGGTTATTGAATGTCATAGGCCACTCTGAACAAATGTGTTTTGAGGGAGCGCCTGAAACCAGGCAAATTGTGGATAGTCCTAATTTCTTGTGGTAGAGCATTCAAGAGGATTTGCGCAGCGCAGGAGAAGTCTTGTAGTCGGGAGTGGGAGGTACGGATTACTGCAGAGGTTAGTCGAAAGTCATTTGCAGAGCGCAGCAGTCGGTTAGGCCGATAGATAGAAATGAGGGAGGAGATGTAGGGGGGTGCTGCACTGTGGAGAGCTTTGTGGGTGAGAACCAGTACTTTGAATTGGATCCTATAATGAATGTGCAGCCAGTGTAAGGACTGGCAAAGAGCGGACGCGTCCGAGTACCGATTAGCCAGATGGATGACCCTGGCTGCTGCATTAAGGATGGACTGGAGAGGGGATAGTCGAGTAATGGGGAGGCCAAGTAATAGAGCATTGCAGTAGTCCAGGCGGGAGTGGATCAATGCTACAGTGAGGGTTTTTGTTGTTTCCATGGTGAGAAAAGGGCGGATTCTAGAGATGTTCTTTAGGTGTGTAGACGGCAAATATCTAACAAACAGGTCATGCTGGAGAGACTTGCACCTACTGCCACTCAGGGTCTTCAGCTCCTTTGTGAGAAACTAATGTTTGGCCAGCCAGTATATCAAATAAAGTTCATGAGAAATGGGAACTGTGGTTGGCTTCACTTTTGGTACTGGGTTTCTAATACCAAACCATGGTGTGCCATTCAATGGATATTCCTGGCTGGTTGGAGACAAGCTCATTCCCACAGAAAAGTACCAGAAAGCTAAGGAGATGGTGGCCTCTCTCAACATGAAGGAGTTTGCTCGTTGTCTAGGAGACCGACCACCCCTGCTGTGTACCTTGTCAACGTTGTGTTGAAGCTTGCAAGGATTAAGAGGTTACAGTGGTAAGTCTGGTTTTTACTAAAGATCCTGCTGTGTATTATAGTTTTTATGTTTTAAAAAAAATTTATCTTAGGAATGTTAAATAAATTTGTTATTTTTTTGGTTAAATACAATGTATGTTATGAATGTTAAATAATTTTTTTTTGTTTTTTTATAAAATAAAATGTATGTTATGAATGTTAAATAACTTTTTTTTTTTTTTTCAGGTATTTGATCTACCGTAGCTAGTTGCTGATCGTTGACTCTACACCCCTCTCCCCAGAATGTTACTCGGGTTATGGGGAGAAAATCACCGCTATTCCAGACTGATTTAATGTTAATGTGTCTGGCTCTTACACAGCACACAGCACTTGATGTTAGTTTATCTTTTTCCTAAATTATTTGTTACACTGCCCTTCTCACATTTTATTTTCACTTTTTTTTTAAGCACAAGTTTTTTTACACTTCCTTGTTCTGTAAGTAGGCTTAATGGTTAAATGTTTTATACTAGATGTAAATATGTAACATGTAAATTTTAGATTAAGATTTTGCAAATTATTAGGTCCACACCATCAGGCTCTTTCGTCCCCTCTCCCTCAGAGTAGCGGTAATATATCGGACCCCAGGCTCGCCCACACAGTTCCTTGACCACTTCTCTGCCTGGCTGCCGCACTTTCATGTCCTCAGAAGTACCAACCCTTATCCTTGGAGACTTCAACATCCCCATTTACAGCCCTACTTCCACACTCAAAACACATTTGTTCAGAGCGGCCTATCACATTCACTAATCAAAGTCATTCTATGTGTAACGTGTGTGTGTGTAGCCCATTCACTATCTCCATCCATCCCTCACTCCCTGAAAATGGCTGGACCATCATTGTAAATACACCATTGTATATAAACAAGTGTACTTTGTATCTCCCCCTCCTCTTTGTAGATTGTAAGGTCTCACGAGCAGGGGCGGCTTATATTGCTTTAATTATTGTATTGTTAGCGTTGTCACTTATGACTTGTGTTATGAAACTGTTAAACTGTACAGCGCTGCGGAATCTGTTGGCGCTATATAAATAAAGATTATTATAGTAGAGGCCCACTCAGTAGTGGTGAAGTGAAAGGCGCAAATTGCGAGTTGATTGCGACTGATGCAGCTGATACTCCATTACTGCTGGCTGCTGCTCACACAACCGCTCCAACATATGTAACGTGGAATTCCACCTGGTGGGTACGTCACATATGATGCGATGTTCAGGAAGGCAAAATCTGCGTTGCAGAGCTGCAATGCGCGATCTGGCCATGGTGGAACGTCGCAAGTTAGCGAACTGTAGGCGGACCTTGTGCAGCAGTGAATCAAGATCCGGATAGTCCCTCAAAAAACTGTGGACGACAAGTTTAGCACATGTGCCAGACATGGTATGTGAGTGACGTTGCCTAGGCCCAGACCTGCCACCAGATTTCGGCCATTGTCACACACTACCAAGCCTGGCTGGAGATTCGCTGGCAAAATACACATGTCGCTCTCTTGCTTTATGGCATTCCAGAGCTCCAGCGCTGTGTGGCTTTGATTCCCCATGGAAATTAATTTCAGGACGGCCTGTTGATGTTTGGCCACGTCTGTGCTCATATCGGTCAACAGGCTCGCTGTCTGGGTGTTATGTTTGACACCAATCTCTCCTTCACCTCCCATATACAATCTGTTGCCCGCTATTGCCGCCTACACCTAAAGAACATCTCTCCCGAATCCAAGACTTCTCCCGCGCTGCGCCAATACTGTGGAATGCTGTACCCCAAGAAATTAGAACTATCCACAATTTGCATGTTATTGGGCGCTCACTCAAAACACATTTCTTCAAGGTCTTCCCTCTCCTAGTGTATCCTCACCCATCCCTGTAGACTCTGAGCCCTTGCGGGCAGGGTCCTCTCTCCTTCTGTACTTGTGTGTGCCTTGTATTGCTCATGTTTACTGTACTTGTCTATACTTGCCCCTCTTCACATGTAAAGCGCCATGGAATAAATGGCGCTATAAAAATCTATAATAATAATAGCGGCCTATCACCTTCACTAATCAAAGTCATTCTATGTGTAAGTGTGTGTGTGTAGCCCATTCACTATCTCCATCCATCCCTCACTCCCTCAAAATGGCTGGGCCATCATTCTAAATACACCATTGTATATAAACACCTGTACTTTGTATCTCCCCCACATATTTGTAAATTGTAAGCTCTCACGAGCGTGTGCGGATTATATTGCTTTCATTATTGTATTGGTAACGTTGTTACTTATGACTTGTGTTCGGAAACTGTTAAACTGTAAAGCGCTGCGTAATCTGTTGGCGCTATATAACTAAAGATTCTTATTAAGCGTTCACGGGGCCATGTGGAGGTAGACCGTGACGGCTCCTGCAACGATGTTTCTGAGGAACTGGAGAAGGAGGAGTCAATGTGTACAGACTTGATTCCCGCAATCCTTGTAGTTGCCTGAACACGTACAGCGCCACTCGCAAGATCTGTACCCGGCTCCACAACATTGACCCAATGGGCAGTAAGGGAAAGGTATCGTCCCTGGCCATGGGTACTGGTCCACGCAGCGGTGGCAGGTGGACATTGCTACTGATGGAGTTTAGTAGCGCATGTTTAATTTTAACCTCAACAACATGGTTTTGCAGACCAGGGACGGCTTGCCTGCTGAAATAAAATCAGCTTGGCACATTGTATTGTGGGACTGCCAATGCCATTAAGTTCCGTAAACTGTCAGTCTCCACCAGCCTGAATGACAGCATTTCAAGGGACAGGAGTTTTGCAATGCCAGCATTCAGAGCCTGTGGTCGTGGATGGTTTGCCGAGATTGGGCCTACACCCGATACGCCACAACCTGACACCCACAGATAAACAAGCCATAAAATCTCTGAAAGATAACCCCAACATTATTATTAAACAAGCAGATAAGGGGGGTGCTATCGTTATTATGAATAAGACCCAATCTATTGCCGAAATTCATAGACAACTGTCAGTTAACCTAACCTACAGACAACTCAATTGTGACCCTACATTTTACATCTGTCAAAAAATTGATCGTATCCTGACAAAACATCTTTAATTGATCACCATAGACTGTAAGACTATGACATTCCTTAATATTCAATACCCCATCACCCCTGTTTTCTACACACTCACAAAAATCAACAAAAAACTACATTATCCACCCGCATACCCTAGAGGGATAATTCTCCGTGTTCTACAGTATCACCCAAATGTTTAACATGTTGCCTAATTCCTATGTATATATATTCTTCACCCTATGTATATATTGTATATATTATCCATTGTCATTGACTGTAAATTTTTCTATCTCTTCCAGCGACTATTTGATAAAGGCCACTGCGTTGCCCAAAACGTCAGTCAGTCGTCTCATAGCTATTTTCTTTTTTCACATCAAGTGTGCAATAAAAATTTCAAATTTAACCATGACATATGCAGTTAAACTTGTGCTGTGATTCTCTATAGACTGTACATCTTCAGTGTGTCTTTGTAACTCAACTACGTGTTTTCTACGCACAAATTTAGACAATATTGAGGTTACTGACACTTTACCTCTTTTTACTTTTTGATTACACAGCTTGCATTTGACATAGCAAATATCATCTGCAAGTGTGTGAAAAAAGGACCACGCAGTGCAAGTCCTGGGAGCGTCCGTTTAGACTTTTGGAAGAGAAATCCGAACAGGTGCCAAAATGGAGGCTACAGGCAACAGAGTATGCAGCCTAACTCTCCCTCCTGTTTGTACCGTTGGGGCAATCGCTTCCTCAGAGCTGCTGCCACCACCTTCCTGTTCCTCACGCCATGTTGGGTCTTGGACCTCATCATCTCCACTAACCTCTTACAACACCTGCTGCTGTTGGGTGGTCTGGCCACCACCATGCACAACAGAAACTGGCACCTGAGTCTCATCATCATCAGATGCGTTCTGCGGTGTGCTAACCATCGGCACTGTCTCACCCGCCTCTTCAGATTCAGAGAGACACAGCTGTTGCGCATCACTGCATACTCCCTCTTCTTCACATTACAGAATGCTGCTTGGCTGGGCCCCTGTTTGCAAGCCAATAGATTCTGAGAACAGAAGCAGACACTCAGCTGGCTCCTGTACAGAACTCTCTGACTGCCTGGGCAATTTGACAGGCGGTGAAGAGACAGATGGTTGCTCAACAGTGCTGTGGTCCTGAGAGGAGGTGGAAGCAATTGAAGTCGATGCATTGGCTGACATCCAACCAACAACGGCTTCAATTTGTTCTTCCCGCAGCAGGGGGGTACTCCGAGCTCCTACAAAAGTGCGCATAAAGGAACGCTCACGGGGAAAACTGGTGGATGCTGTGTCACTGGGGGCCGCAGCAGCCACAGAATCCCCACGTCCTCTCCCTGAAGAAACTCCACGGCCACGACCACGTGCCTTACTCCCTGCCTTCTTCATCTTGGTAGATTGATAAAGAAAGTCTGAAAAGTTATAAGGCCTAAGTGTGGTTATTTCGCAGAGACTGCAGTGAACACTGCACACAACTGTTCAGTAGGTGTGAAAGGTCCCTTTGTGTACTTCTATAGTGTGTGCAACAAATGTATTGTATACGGATGGAAGCGCGTCACACTAATAGATTTTATTTATTTGTAATAGAATGGATCAGCAACAATTAGAGAAAAATTTCAAGGATGTGCCAGTGACACACGCTCAGCAGACTACAACCAGCAGTGGTTGAAGAACTAACTGGAGCGTGATCTGCACTCCAAAAAGGAAAACCTCAGACTACAGTGAACACTGCACACAACTATTCACTACCCAACGCGTCTCAGCAGGAAGGCAGTCTGTGCGTTAAAACAAAGGCGCAAGCATACATCCACGTACCCTGTTTATGTGTAGCCCTGGTGTTAGGCACACGCAGTACCCTGGAGAATGTGTGGAGAGATAGCAGTTTAATGCTCAATACCCATTCACTCAACATACACTAGACACACCCTTAGGGTAGTGTAGTCACTTGTGAGGGAGTGGTCAGGGTGTATTGGTTGAGTGATTAGAGTAGTCAGTTTCCTGTCTTCGGACAGAGCAGACGTGTGGAGTCTAGCTGGGACCTGGAGGGAGGAAGCATTCCAGCCTGGTTCTGCAGCAGTTCAGCAAGTGGAGGCCAGTAAGGGCGAGATATAGATCACCTCAGCCTGGTCAGAGCTGTACCTCACTTGAAGACACTGATTAAGAAAGAAGAGCTTAGTACAGAAATACTTCAGTCACCTGTCCTAAGGACAGTGAAAGGTTCAGAGACGTGCTCCTGCCTAGTGGATAACTGAGAGTCTGGAACTAACTCTGAAGGAAGAGAAGAAGGGAGTGATTACATGACTTTTTGCAAGTGTGAGTGTTTATGCTACCAGCGAGGACAAGGCGAAAGGCACAGTGGAAAGATTATTTGAAAAGTGCTTTTGGATTGAAGAAGTCCTGCACATTGCTACCGGTCACTGGGGACCGAAGGATCACTATTAGCTTCAAGCATAGTGGTAAGAAAACCAGAGATTTACCGGACCTTAGGTCGCGGCAAACAGCCCCAAATAGTCAGTACGTAACTGGGGTCAGGGGGAGTGAAGACTTTGAGTCAGTGCACGACAAGACAGGAATTCAGCTCTCTCACAGGAAGGCTCCTACCACAAAACTGACTGGGCAGTACAGTTATGGAATAGCTGGAGTTATAGAGGGAACTACGCTTCAGGCTGGTTGTACTCATCGTGTTGAAAGTAAAGGAGGCCCCTAACTTGTCCAGCTGCTATCTCAAAATACATTCTCCTTGGATCAGCCTCCCTGGGACCTGCCTGAACATCTTACAAGTAAAGGTATGGAAAGACGCTGACCGTGTGAGACTGTGTTATTTATCTGCACCCGACTTCACTAACTTCATAGACTTTGAGGGACCAGTCCCACCTGTAGGGGACCTGACATCTAGCTGCCTCACCATCCCCTCAGAGATCTACAGCAGCGCTGGTACAAATTACCAGAAGACTACAGGTGGCGTCACGAACTGTATATAAATCTATCCCCTGTAAATATATCCCCAACATACGCCAGACCGCCAGGGCCACAGACCGAGCCACAGCTACCTGTGACAAACCCCATAGACTCCCATGGGCTCGGCTCTGAGTACCCCATTGCCCTGGTAACCCACAATTGTGGTGCGTGGTCGACACATTTATAAAGCTATATAAAAAAAATTATGTAGTAGTGATGCACACTTTATTGAGGTACAGTATTACATCGCCATTCACCATCTGTGGCTATGCAGTCTCATCTATATATACTTATCTATCCATTGTCATGCTTGCAAGTCAACAGTCAGGCATAAATAGCAATTTTCACTATGCACTTTTTAAAGGTTATGTTTGTTAATAAAAATGATTATTGCCACATATTATGAGTATTACATGATGGAAATTGTATAATTTTGTATAAACTGTTTAATGACATTATTCAGCAAATGTAACATTTTAGTAATGTCACAGATAACTTGTAATGCTGATGATGTTTTGAAGTCAGACATTCATTGTCTATACAATAAAAATGGTGTACATACTGTTACTTATCCATCATTAATGGATTCAGATATGTACTTGTATGCTTTTATGTACAACCGTATAGCAGATTCCTTAACTAATTTATTTTGTGGTTTGCATTGCTGTTCAACATGTTAATGTATGTGTTTATGTTTGTCAATTCTTTATTTATCTAGATATTTGTTTAAATGAAATCATCATCTTATGCTAGTAAAGGTTATATTTCTCTTGTTTGAAGTATAGACATTTAAAATTGACAGGTAACAAGGAAATTACTTGATCTAGTATTTAGACATCCTCCTTGACCCTGGGCTCCAACACCGCCAGTTGTTGCCTGTAAGTGCTGTTAGCACAGTCAACACTTGCTCCTGTGTTACTGGGGTTCAGTAATGTCAGCTGTTCCCCTGCTGTGTGCACGTCAAAAAGTCCTGCTGCCTCCACCCTGTTCTATTCTCATCCCTGGGCTCCAACACCACCAGTTGTTGCTCGGAAGTGCTGTTAGAACAGTCAACACTTGCTCCTGTGTTACTGGGGTTCAGTAATGTCAGCTGTTCCCTGCTGTGTGTACGTCAAAAAGTCCTGCTGCCTCCACCCTGTTGTCTTCTCATCCCTGGGCTCCAACACCGCCAGTTGTTGCCTGGAAGTGCTGTTAGCACAGTTAACACTTGCTCCTGTGTTACTGGGGTTCAGTAATGTCAGCTGTTCCTCTGCTGTGTGAACGGCAAAAAGTCCTGCTGCCTCCACCCTGTTGTCTTCTCATCCCGGGCTCCAACACCGCCAGTTGTTGCTGGAAGTGCTGTTGGCACGGTAACACTCTGCCCTGTGTTACGGCGCTTCAGTATGTCAGTGTTCCTCTGCTGTGTGACGCAAAAAGTCCTGCTGCCTCAACCGGTTCTCTTCTCATCCCTGGGCTCCAACACCGACAGTTGTTGCTCGGAAGTGTCATTGGCACGGGTACTCACTCCTGCCCAGACTGGTTACAGCACGCCATCTGTTTCCTGTCAGTGTAAACGTCACTTAGCCTCCAATAAGTTGTCCTGTCGTGTTGCGGTCGGGTTAGCCGACTCTATGGTGCCTGGAGTTTAGGTGCTTCCTATGTGTTCTGCGGGATATGCAAATAAAGGCTGTTTCCGTTGTGACAATAGGACAATCACCCACTGTAGTACTGTGGGATTCGGTAACTGCGGCCGGCTCGCGGCCTGTCAACTTAAATTTCCATGGGTACCTTCTGCTACCCGTCCGGGTTCCAGTACCGTCAACTGGTTCTCTGCAGTGCCTTTGGCCTAGGTGCCTCCATCTCGGTATCCGAGTTCCAGCAACGTCTGCTGGTCCTTGGTAGTGCTTTGGAGCACAGGTACCTCCTGCTTAGTAACCGTGTCCCAGTAACATCAGCTGGTACAAGGTTGTGCTACAAATACAAGATACAGAACAAGAGACACAAGAACAATAAGCAGAAGATCTAAAAGCAGAAGAACATGAAGTATAAGACCAAAATGAAGAGCAAAATATATGCTCTAAATTATAAGCAGAAGAAGACTAAGCAGTGTATGGGGGTGAGTCCGTTCCTCCTCGTGGTGCCCCTGGTAAATGCCTGATGCTGCAGGCTAAACTGAACACGGACAAATACTGTTGTAATTTAAATCTTTTGTGGCAGCAAGAACGGAACGATGAAAAAATCATACTTTTACAGATTACAAGTACAGGAATCTCTGTCACAAATAAGAATATGATGAAGAAGATGAAGGACTATAATATGAAGAAGAATAATAGTTTAAAAAGAACAATATGAGTAATGTTAACAAAAAGATGAAAAGCAAGAAGTTTTAGAAGAAGATAAAGAAGGTGAAGATGAAGAATAATTTGATGACAAAGATTATGCTGCTGAAGATTATGAAGGAGAAAGTGTGGCAAAAGTTAAAAAGGTGAAGAGCATGGAAATTGTGAAACATACATATTTGCCAAAATAGAAAAAAGGTTAACAACATTGTCAATTTCTTCGTCAATCCGAACATATTTCCTAAAAAAAAAAATTAATGCTATTCCATTGGATTGGGTTAAACATCTATGCCTTTAACCCCTTCACCCCCAAGGGTGGTTTGCACGTTAATGACCGGGCCAATTTTTACAATTTGACCACTGTCTCTTTATGAGGTTATAACTCTGGAACGCTTCAACGGATCTTCGCGATTCTGAGATTGTTTTCTCGTGACATATTGTACTTCATGACAGTGGTAAAATTTCTTCGATATAACTTGCGTTTATTTTTGAAAAAAACGCAAATATGGCGAAAATTTTTAAAATTTTGCAATTTTCAAACTTTGAATTTTTATTCCCTTAAAACAGAGAAATATATCACACAAAATAGTTAAGAAATAACATTTCCCACATGTCTACTTTACATCAGCACAATTTTGGAACCAAAAATTTTTTTTGTTAGGAAGTTATAAGGGTTAAAAGTTGACCAGCGATTTCTCATTTTTACAGCAAAATTTACAAAGCCATTTTTTTTAGGGACCACCTCACATTTGAAGTCACTTTGAGGGGTCTATATAGCAGAAAATACCCAAAAGTGACACCATTCTAAAAACTGCACCCCTCAAGGTACTCAAAACCACATTCAAGAAGTTTATTAACCCTTCAGGTGCTTCACAGTAACTAAAGCAACGTGGAAGGAAAAAATGAATATTTTACTTTTTAGCCACAAAAATTATCTTTTACAAACTTTTTTAATATTTTCACAAGGGTAAAAGGAGAAAATGGACAGATACGGTTGTTATGCAATTTCTCCTGAGTACGCCAATACCCCATATGTGGGGGAAAACCACTGTTTGGGCACATGGCAGAGCTCGTAAGGGAAGGAGCGACGTTTGACTTTTTCAAACTAAAATTGGCTGGAATTTAGATTGGATGCCATGTCGCGTTTGGAGAGCCCCTGATGCGCCTAAACAGTGGAAACCCCCCACAAGTGACACTATTTTGGAAACTAGACCCCCTAAGATCTGTTGTGAGCACTTTGAACCCTCAAGTGTTTCACAAAAGTTTATAAAGCCTGGGTGTGAAAAAAAAAAAAATCAATTTTCCACAAAAATGATTTTTTAGTCCCAAATTTTTGAATTTTCCCAAGGAAATTGGACTCCAAAAGTTGTTGTCCAATTTGTCCTGAGTATGCTGATACCCCATATGTGGGGGGGGAAACTGTTTGGGCGCACGGCAGGGCTTGAAATGGAAGTAGTAACGTTTTGGAATGTAGACGTTAATGGGGGTCATGTTCCGTTTGCAGTGCCCCAGATGAGCCTAAACAGTGGAAACCCCCCACAAGTGACCCCATTTTGGAAACTAGACCCCCTAAGGAACTTATCTAGATCTTTGGTGAGCACTTTGAACCCCCAAGTGCTTCACACAAGTTTATAATGCCCGGGCATGAAAATAAAAAATCCTATTTTTTTCCCACAAAAATTATCTTTTAGTCACTAATTTTTTATTTTCCCAAGGGTAACAGGAGAAATTGGACCACATAAGTTGTTGTACAATTTGTCCTGAGTACGCTAATACCCCATATGTGGGGGGAACCACTGTTTGGGTGCACGGCAGCTCGGAATGGAAGGAGCACCATTTGACTTTTTCCAACCAAAATTGGCTGGAATTGAGTTTGGATGCCATGTTGCATTTGGAGAGCCCCTGATGTGCCTAAACAGTGGAAACCCCCCACAAATGACCCCATTTGGGAAACTAGACCCCCTAAGGAACTTATCTAGATTTTTGATGAGCAATTTGAACCCCCAAGTGCTTCACACAAGTTTATAACGTAGAGCCGTAAAATTTAAAAATCATATTTTTTCCACAAAAATGATCTTTTCACCCCAATTTTTATTTTTCCAAGGGTAACAAGACTCCAAAAGTTATTGTGCAATTTGTCCTGAGTGCGCTGATACCCCATATGTGGGGGTAAACCACTGTTTGGGTGCATGGCAGAGTTTGGAAGGGAAGGAGCGCCGTCTGACTTTTTCAACGCAGAATTGGCTGGACGCCATGTCGTGTTTGGAGAGCTCCTGATCTGCCTAAACAGTGGAAACCCCCATAAATGACACCATTTTGGAAACTAGACCCCTAAAGGAACTTATCTAGATGTGTGGTGAGAACTTTGAACCCCCAGGTGTTTCACTAAAGTTTATAACGTACAGCCGTAAAATAAAAAATCTTTTTTTTTTTTTTACAAAAATGATTTTTTTCACCCCCAATATTTTATTTTCACAAGGGTAACAGAAGAAATTGGAACCCAAAAGTTGTTGTCCAATTTGTCCTGAGTACACTGATACCCAATATGTGGGCGAAAACTACTGTATGGGCACACGTCGGGGCTCGGAAGGGAAATAGTGACGTTTTGGATTGCAGACTTTGATGGAATGGTCTGGGTGCGTCATGTCGCATTTGGAGAGCCCCTGATGCGCCTAAACAGTGGAAACCCCCCACAAGTGACCCCATTTTGGAAAATAGACCCCACAAGGAACTTATCTAGATGTGTGGTGAGCACTTTGAACCCCGAAGTGCTTCACAGAAGTTTATAACGCACAGCCGTAAAAATAAAAAATCTTTTTTTTTTTTTGCAAAAATGATTTTTTCGCCCCAATATTTTATTTTTACAAGGGTAACAGGAGAAATTGGACCCCAAAAGTTGTTGCCCAATTTGTCCTGAGTACGCTGATACCAATATGTGGGAGAAAACTACTGTATGGGTACACGTTGGGGCTCGGAAGGGAAGTAGTGACGTTTTGGATTGCAGACTTTGATGGAATGGTCTGGAGGCGTCATGTCGCATTTGGAGAGCCCCTGATGCGCCTAAACAGTGGAAATCCCCAACAAGTGACCCCATTTTGGAAAATAGACCCCACAAGGAACTTATCTAGGTGTGTGGTGAGCGCTATGAAGCCCCAAGTGCTTCACAGAAGTTTATAATGTACAGCCGTAAAAACAAAAAAATATTTTTTTTTGTACAAAAATGATATTTTCGCCCCAGTTTTTTATTTTCCCAAGGGTAACAGAAGAAATAGGACAAATTGCACAATAACTCTTGGGTCCAGAGTACGCTGATACTCCATATGTGGGGATAAACTACTGTTTGGACGGATGGCAGAGCTCAGAAGTGAAGGAGCACCGTTTGACTTTTTCAACGCAGAATTGGCTGGAATTGAGATCAGACGCCATGTCACATTTGGAGAGCCCCTGATGTGCCTAAACAGCGGAAACCCCCCAATTCTAACTCCAACCCTAACCCCAACACACCCCTAACCCTAGTCCCAACCCTAACCACAAACCTAACCCTAACACACCCCTAATCCCAACCCTAACCCTAATCCTAACTTTAGTGCCAACCCTAACCCTAACTTTAGCCGCAACCCTAACCCTAACCCTAATGGGAAAATGGAAATAAATACATTTTTTTAATTTTATTATTTTTCCCTAACTAAGGGGGTGATAAAGGGGGGTTTGATTTACTATTTATAGCGGGTTTTTATGATTGGCAGCTGTCACGCTAAAAGACGCTTTTTATTGCAAAAATAGTTTTTTGCATCGCCACATTTTGAGAGCTATAATTTTTGAATATTTTGGCCCACAGAGTCATGTGAGGTCTTATTTTTTGCGGTACGAGTTGACGTTTTTATTTGTACCATTTTTGAGCAGGTGACATTTTTTGATCGCTTTTTATTTCGATTTTTGGGAGGTTAGAATGAACAAAAATCAGCAATTCATGAATTTCTTTTGGGGGAGGCGTTTTTATTGTTCCGCGTGTGGTAAAATTGATAAAGCAGTTTTATTCTTCGGGTCAGTACGATTATGGCGATACCTCATTTATATCATTTTTTTATGTTTTGGCGCTTTTATAGAATAAAAACAATTTTATATAAAAAATAATTATTTTTGCATCGCTTTATTCTGCGAGCTATAACTTTTTTATTTTTTCGCTGATGATGCTGTATGGTGGCTCGTTTTTTGCGGGACAAGATGACGTTTTCAGCGTTACCATGTTTATTTATATCGGTCTTTTTGATCGCGCGTTATTCCACTTTTTGTTCGGCGGTATGATGATAAAGCATTGATTTTTTGCTTCGTTTTTTTTTTTTTTAAGGGTTCACTAAAGGGGTTAACTAGTGGGACAGTTTTATAGGGGGGGTCGTTACGGATGCGGCGATACCAAATATGTGTACTTTTATTGTTTTGGTTTTTTTATTTACAGGAAGAAATGAATTTATTGGGGAATATTTTTTTTTTTTTTATTTATTTTGGATTTTTTTTTTATAACATGTTTATTTTTATTTTTTTAACTTTTTTACTTTGTCCCAGGGTGGGACATCACTGTATTTTATCAAATCGCTGGTGTGACAGTGTGCACAGCACACTGTCACACCAGCGATCGCTCAGGCAGTGCAGCAGGCTTCTCAGTGCCTGCTCTCAGCAGGCACTGAGGAAGCCGCCTCCCTCCAGGACCCCGGCGCCATCTTGGATCCGGGTCCTGGGAGGGAGGAAGCCCTCAGAACAGCGCGATCACATCGCGCTGGTCTGAGGGTCTCAGGGGGGCGCACAGGGAGCCCCACCCTGCGCGATCCTCCCCTGTGCCCCCAGTACACCGCGATCATGTTTGATCGTGGTGTGCTAGGGGTTAATGTGCCGGGAGCGGTCCGTGACCGCTCCTGACACACAGTCACGGGTGTCAGCTGTGATAATCAGCTGACACCCGGCGGCGATTAGCTGCGCTCCCCTCAGGAACGCAGCTGATCGCCTATGACGTACTATCCTGTCCATAGGCAGAATGGCACGGGTTTTATGGACGGGATAGTACGTCTAATGTCAGAGAGGGGTTAATGTCTCCTCAACCTCCCCCAATACATTCTACATTACTCTTTGTTGTTTTCTTTCATGTACAATTAACCTACAAGGCAAGAATGGTTTTTTTTTAATTTCGATATTTTGTTCCCATAGACTTACATTGGACTTCCGGTATCGGTATCGGGTATCGCCGATATTTTTTGGGTATCGGCGATACCATTCCGATTCCGATACTTTTGGATATCGGAAAGTATCGCTCAACTCTAGCAGCTATATATTTGCCAACGGACTGCACAGCCCTAAGCCCTGTCTACAGACTGTATTCTGTCACTCTCCCTGCTCCAGCGACTCTCTCTCCCTCCCAAGGTTAAATGCAGATTGTATGTGACACAAACAGCCAAACAAACGATTAGCCCTTAGAAGGGTTGTTAGCATGATGTCTCAGCGCCAATATCAACACTAAAGGCCCTTGATTCATTATACTATGCACACAGGCCTAGACGAGCACTCTCTCCCTCCAATTAGTGTCACAGAGCTGTGCAATGGCGTCAGTGTGCTGAGCCAGGCGGCGCCTCTTCTTTTATAGCTCCTGATGATGTCACACGGCCAGCCAATCACAGTAATACCACAACTACGATGGCTACAGCATTACAGTGATGCGCAGGCAATCCATGCATGCTTATTGGTAGTGTAACAGGAACCAAAAATGTTGGGCGGGGATTCGAGTTTTACATAGAGCACCGCTAAATACTCATAGAGAAACGAGTACATCCGAACACCGTGATACTTGAGTGATAACAGAGTATCACTGAGCACGTTCACTCATGCCTAATGAAGATGGGTAAGAGTACAGTATGTTATAATGAATTGGGATGGGGATTAGTGAGAACACAGTATATTATGAATTGGGGTGGGGATGGGCAAGAAGATATTACATTATAATGAATTGGGGGTGTTGATGTAAATGAAGACATTGCATACTGAATTGAATGGTATGTAATTATAATGAACTGAGGGTATATAATTATAATGAATTGGGGTATGTAATTTTAATTTTTGGTATATAATTAGGAGAGGACATGTAATTATAATGAATTGAGAGAGTGGGAGGAACACAATGGGGGTGAGAATGCAGGAGAGTGACTAGTAATGAATTGTGGGAAAGAGCACAGGGGCTAATTAATTTATATTGTTATTGGACGTGGAAAATTGACTAATTATAGTTAGTGGGGGCACAGTGATTTATTAATTTATATTTTGAATGGTGAGTTACACAATGGCTAAATATATATTAATGATGAGTACATGTCTGTAATCAGCGGTGCAGTATAAGTCATTATTTTTACAGGACGCAATATCTACATGACCACGGATTGGTAAACTATGATCATTGTTCTTCACAGTGAGAGTCCTGTTTACAGATGACGATGATTTTTTGTGCTGCCCAAAAAATCATTTCACCTGATGAACGAGTGTTTTGCTCATTCATAAAGTGATCGGCAGTCTGTTCACACAGAAGGGATATATCAACACTTTTTCAAGTATTATCTTTCATTGTGAATGCAGCTTTATTTGCACAGTGCTGATTTGAGTAATACTTTTGTTTGCAAAATAAACTCTCTTATTACGTAAAGTGCCGTCCCTTAGTATATAGGGTCTTCTCTTGTTAGGTTCAGTGCTGTACGTAAGGGAAAAATCTTTCCCATCTTTCATAGCATTCCCTCTTATTATGTATAGCCCCATCGCTTATTACATAGTATCCTCTATTGTTATGTTTAGTGCTGTACGTAAGGGAAAACATTTGGCGTCTACGAAGGGGAAACCAGAGCACCTGTGTGTTCATCACATGACCTGTCACATGACGTCTCAAAAATATCATGTAACATGTCAGGCACCAAGCTCCATATCCTAATCAAAAATGTTTGCGTTAATATTGGGGTGCAGGCAGGATAGTGATAAATAGTAAATAATTTATTATCCCTTTTTCTCTTAAGTGTTTATACACTAACATATCTGTCCCAGGCCTCCTGGGGGGGGGAGGGGACAGTCTATGACATTAACATAAGCATAGTAAGAGATGAGACTCAGGCCTCTATACCTTCAAGAATACCTCGAGACTGGGAAAATTAGAGTCCCAGTTCCAGGGACTGTTTGAGGACCCCTTTCTTACAGAAGACCATCACAGTTTAACACCGACATTTGGTGAGAATTTCATGTCAATGGCACCTTTAGGAATATATTTTGTCATGATTCTACCACGCTGTGAGTGATACCTTAGCTGCCCTATAGGATAAGGGGTGTGCTGAGCACTCTGTATTGTGAGTGATCACTCAATTACCCAATCAGAGGCTGTGGTGTGCTGGACTGTTGGTATTGTGATTGACAGCCCAGCTGTCCAATCTAGCTGGGCCTCCAGGATTCTCCAGGTGTCACCTGTTATGGGTAAATATCTGACTATTTAGCTTGTTGGCTATTACCAGACCTTGCCAGTTGTAGATTTAAGCTGAGTGGTGTGTTTGCTCTGTGCTCTGTATTCTGATATTCTAATCTTTGTTGCTGGACCTTGGATTTGCCTTTTTAACTACCCTTTTTTTCTTTGACGCACTTGGTTTCCTGATCCTGGGCTTTGCCTTTGATTATCCGTTTGTCTTTTTCGTTGGTCTAAGACGTACCGTCCTGGTATATGACCTCTGATTCCTTGACTTCCCCTCCTCAAGGCTTGTCCGTGAGAAGTGACTCAGCTTCACATATTTACTTAGAAAATTGGTGATGTGTTCTGTTCAATACTTATTTCACTCGATGTACATATTACACTAGTTTCAAACCAAAGTGCTTTATATCAACATTAGTCTGCATATAAAAATATCCAAGAAAGTATAGAAAAAGTGTTCATACTCCAAGAGATGATGTATAACAGGACTTCCACCAAATAGTTCAACTGAGCTGACAAATAGAATTGCATGAAAAAGCAGTTTGAAGGCTAGAAAGTGATAAATACCTTTTCCTATTGTTCTCCAAATGTTCATAATACACTGATTGTCTGCGTACCCTGTTTGATTATCCTGTTGAAGATCTACTTTAAAAAAGTCTTCTGATATTGGCATAAAATATTTATCTTTCATAAAAGGACATGCATGAATCCATGTATTTGATTGTGAATGTGCTCCAAGCAAGCCAAAGACCTCTCATTACTAAGATGTACAGAACTCATTTATTCTTAGTATTATCTTTTAATGGGCTGCAAAGAAATAATTGATTTGTCTAATTATCCATTCGGATCCACCAGGTTTTCCTGCTTTAACATATCTTTATATTGATATTAGGAAACCATATTCTTCTCCTATTTTATTTGCTTTATCTGTAGGGTTCTCTTTTCGCTTTGCTTAGTTTATATTGATGAAGAGCTGTAGAAACTAGACATGGCAAACTAGGCCCATTCTCTGATATGTTAGATCTTTGATTTCTTTTTGTGACAGTTTTAATAAGAAAGGCTGGTTCCCCATGAGTGAAGCTCCTAACTAGGCCAACTGATGAATTATTCCCAAGACATTTTTAGATCTCATCAGATCACTTGTAAGTAGGTGACATAATAATCGTTCCTCAATATCCCATCATATATCATTCCCCATTTAATATACACAAGAAAATGGACAGTTGTATATTGCTGGTAATGATAACTTAAAGGGAATCTGTCACCCTAAATTGGCGGGATATTTAAATGATGGCAGTCAGGTCAGATGGGCGGTGTTTTGGGTACTTGCCTTAACATGTTGTTTGCTGCTGTCTCCATTATTTCTGGGAATTGTAGTCGTTGCCCTCCATATAACGCTCCTGCGCATTGCAATCTTGAATTGCGCACGCGCAGTATGCTTTACCTGCAGATTGCAATGCGCAAGCACGTTATATGGAGGGCAACGACTACAATTCCCAGAAATAATGAAGACAGCGGCGAACAACATGTTAAGGCAAGTACCCAAAACACCCCCATCTGACCTGAACTGCCATCATTTAAATATCCTACCAATTTGGTGACAGATTCCCTTTAAAAGTCAAAATGATTTTCACTTTGCCAAAATGGATCCTAGATGCAGGCGTTTTTCACAAAATCAGCAAATCCTCTGCACCATTGAAATATATGTAAAAAACCCCTGCAAATGAGTTAATCTTACAGTCACATTGCAAGGTAAAGGCTATAATTATAGGAGTGAACATCTCAGGGCTTTTAAATTCAATTATTCACCATTCAGTGTGACTTTTCACAGCCTAATCTCACCTTAGAGACATCACATTTTGTTCAGGCTGCACCCTTGAAAATATCTTCAGCGTGGTTAAAAATACATATATACACACTGTATAGGTGGAAGCGGGAGAGAGGTGAGGGGAGTTTTATTAAAATCTTCCTCTGTGCATCTCCTAATTTCATAAAGTTCATGCACTGATAAAATGCCCCTCGAAGGTAAGAACTTTCTCCAGATGCTGCTTCTTCAGCACACAGGCCATATGTATCACCTATTGGAAAGCTTTAGGCTGTGGTTCCACGGTCCGGAACCACAGCGCTTTGGACGGAGCGGAAATTCCGCTCCGTCTAAGCCCCGCCCCCTTTATGACGCGCGATCTTTCCGGAGGTGTCCAGGACACCTCCGGAACACCTCCGGAAAGAGCGCAGGGCTACATAGCCCTGTGTTAATTCTGTTGCAGCGACGCACCGTCGCCGCAATACGCGAGGACATGCTGCGGTCTAAAAAGACGCGCCGCATGTCCGTTTACGCAGGTCTCCCGCCTGCGTGTTGTTACGCATAGTGGAGACGGGATTTCTTGAAATCCCCTCCACTATGCTGTAACATCTGGACGCTGCGTGTTTGGCGCTGCGCCAGTGCACAGCGCCAAACACGCAGCGTTTCCTGACCGTGGAAACTCACCCTTAGGCCCTTGCACACGTTGCGGATTTACTTGCGGATTTTTCCGCTCAGATTTTGCTAAAACCGAAGGTAAAACAACCTGCGTTTTACCTGCAGTTTTAGTGCGGATTTACTGCGGTTTTGCAGCGGTTTTTGTGCGGATTTGCCCTGCGGTTTTACACCTATAATGGAATAGGTGTAAAACGGCTGTGGAATCCGCACAAAGAATTGACATGCTGCGGTTTTACAACCGCGCAAATCCGCGTGGAAAATTCCGCATCATGTGCACAGCTTTTATTTTTTCCCTTCACTAACATTGTACTGTACATGGCGTCCGGTTCTGCTGCGGATCCACAGCGCCAAAACCGTTGTGGATCTGCAGCAGAATCCGCAACGTGTGCACAGGGCCTTAGGGTATGTGCACACGTTGCAGATTTGCCTGAAGAATTTTCTGCACAGAATCTGCACCTCTTGGCAGAAAACGCAGGTAAAAATCCGCACGGATTTGATGCATTTTTGATGGGATTTTCATGCGTTTTTTTCATGCGGATTTGTATGCGTTTTTGTAAGCTAAATAAAGATCTATTATTTAACAAAAAGAAAAAAAATAGTGATGTAATTTCTTTGTCCAACCTCTTATTTTGCATACTCCATTGAAGAATACTGTTTACACACAGATAGATAGATAGATAGATAGATAGATAGATAGATAGATAGATAGATAGATAGATAAATAATAGATATATATCGATAGATAGATAATTATATCTATAGATAGATAAATAGATAATAGATAGATAATAGATAGATGATAGATAGATTAATAGATAGATGGATATATAATAATAGATAGATAATAGATAGATAGATAGATAGATAGATAGATAGATAGATAGATAGATGGATAGATATATCTATAGATAGATAGATGGATAGATATATCTTTAGATACATAGATAGATCTATAGATAGATGGATAGATATATCTAGAGATAGATGGACAGATATATCTATACTTCGATAGATGGATATATCTATCCATCTATCTATTGATAAATCTATTTACCTATAGATATACCTATCTATAGATAGATAGATAATACCAAGCCTGATGTTTAGTAATAAACATAATAAAATGGTACATAAAGAGTTAAATAAAGAAACACACACACACACAAAATCTGTGCAATATCTGTTTAACTTAAAAAAAATTGAAAAAAATGGCGTGGGCTCCCGCGCAATTTTCTGCGCCAGAGAGGGAAAGCCAGCGACAGGGGGGCGCTGTTTATAGCCTGGGAAGCGGGTAATACCCATGGATCTTCCCAGGCTATGAATATCAGCCCGCAGCTGTATATTTAGCCTTAACTGGCTATTAAAATAGAGGAACCCCCCCCAAAAAATGACATGTGGTCCCCCTATAATTAATGGTCAGAAAGGCTATGCAGACAGCTGCGGGCTGATATTCATAGCCTAGGAAGGGGCCATGGATATTAGTCCCCCCCGGCTACAAACACCAGCTCTCAGCTGCCCCAGAAATAGCGCATCTCTAAGAAGTGCCAATTCCGGCACTTAGCCTCTCTCTTCCCACTGCCCTGTAGTCGTGGCATATGGGGTAATAAGGGGTTGATGTCACCTTTGTATTGTAAGGTGACATCAAGTCCGGTTAGTAATGGAGAGGCGATCCATTACTAATCGTATAGTAGTAAATGGTTCTCCTGTAAAAAAAATAAAATATTAAACACAACCGTATACTCCCTGTCCGACGTAATCCATGTAATAATGAGTGTCCCATGACGATCTCCCCTATGGAGCTGTCACATCAGGAGATATGACCGCTCTATAGGGCCTCCAGTGACACACTGACTGGAGACAATGGCTCCTACAGTGGTATCACTGAGGGGGTCACTTGAGTTCATCTTCTCACTTGATGGCAATGCTGCGTGAGAATTTTCACACACAGCAGGCCCGCAAGTGACAGGATGAACTCCTGTGACTTGACAGCGGAGTGATACAGTGCAAAAGGATACCTTCCTCATTGTATCACCAGAGGCCCCTGGAGAGCGATCACATCTCCTGATGTGACAGCTTCATAGGGGAGATCATAGGCAATGCTATCACTGTGAGCATTCATAGCCGGATGGGAGCAGTAGTCCCATCAGACAATGGCTGCTTACACAGACCCGCACACACACAGGGACACACACACACACACAGACCCGCAAACCTACATACACGCAGTCCCCGCACACAGACACGCACACAGTCTCCGCCCACACACTTCCCTCCTCCCGATCTGCAGCATTTCTCGCACCCACATCCGCAGCAAATCCCCAGATCTTTTTTAGACCTGCGGTTTTGCGGCGGATGTTCCTGACTTAATGCAAGTCAATGGGTGCAGAAACGCTGCAGATCCGCAAAAAGAATTGACATGCTGCGGAAAAACAACGCAGCGATTCTGCGCGGATTTGTCCGCAGCATGTGCACAGCAAATCTCCATTTCCCATTCATTAACATTGGCTGTGCACTGCACTGCGGATTTGATGCGAAACCGCGCGTCCAAAAATGCTGCGGATCCGCATCTAAATCTGCAAAGTGTGCACAAAGCCTTAAAGCATCCAGTGACTAGTTTAATTTGTGCTGAGCACTGAAATACCAAGGAATAGATTAGTTTGCACTATCCTGTCACTTCTTTGTTGACACTTAATGACATCTGCAATGCATACAAGCATTGACAATATATTTCTCTACTACACAACTACAACTACATAAGACTTTCTCATAGCTCTGTGTCCATGACACATATTTACTATGAACACATATAAGAGCAGTATCATCATGGCTATTTATGGTAAATGCCTATTTTACTGCCGTGCCGGATGTTGATGCGAGAAAGTCGTGCGAGTAACTCGCATCAAACTCGCCAGTGTGACGCCGGCCTAAGTAAAAAAGTGAAAAAAAAGTCAAATAAAATACTTGGAAAAAATACAAAAAAAAGCACACATAAATCACAAAAATCTATTTCACCACTCAAAATGTAGCATTTGTGATAAAATGAAAATAAACAAAAAAGTACAGAGAAATATTATCAGGTTCGGAACAACCCGCTCTATAAAACTGGCATGTTATTTATTCCGTTTGGTGAACGGGGTAAAAAGAAATAAAAAACATGCCAAAAATGTCTTTTTCATGATACTGACTCACAAAAAAGTCAATTAAAACCGATCAAGAAGTCATATGTAAAAAAAATGGTATAAATTAAAACACCAAACCGTCCCGCAAAAAACAAGCCCTAATATAGCTCATTCGGCAAAAAAATTTAAAAGTTACAGCTCTCAGAATATGACAATGCTAAACAGATTCATTTTTGTAAAATATTGTTTTAAGTCTGTAAAAATAGCAAAGCATAAAAAACAATATAAATCTGGTACTGCTGTAATCGTATTGACCCAACAAACAAATCAGTCTTATCACTTTTACCACTTAGTGAACGGCGCAAAAAAATAAAAAATAAAATAACTGAATTGCTGGTTTTTGCTCAGTCTGTGTCTGAAAAATCTAAATAAAAAGCAATCAAGAAATATTATGTACCCCAAAATGGTACAAAAAAATTCGCAACTCGTCTCACAAAAAATAA
Organism: Oophaga sylvatica; assembly: GCA_033576555.1. Classification (NCBI taxonomy): domain Eukaryota; kingdom Metazoa; phylum Chordata; class Amphibia; order Anura; family Dendrobatidae; genus Oophaga; species Oophaga sylvatica. Next base: position 740,441,279 of record JARQOD010000001.1, read on the forward strand.
GCTCTCATAGAGCTCTGTTTGACAAAAAATAAAACAGTTACAGCTCTCAGAATTTGGGGACAAAAAAACTAGTTTTTATATAAAAAAAAGTATTTTTACTGTGTGATCGCAGAAAAACCTTCCAAAAATCAGAATAAAGCTTGGATCACATTTATACTGCGCTCTCTGCTGAACGCTTATGGGTTTCCATGTAAATTCAACATAAACCTGATTCAGACAAAAGACTAGATGGAACCACTCACTTATGAGGCAGATGGAGTCACTTTGGACTGGTCTGTGTTACGGCTGTGTCCCATCATTTTAGGCGTCTTTTTAGCCCACAAGTGAAGACGACCAAAGATGTGTGAACGCCTGAAAAGACAGATACCACAGAAGCAGATGCTAGACAGAGTTCGAAGTGTCTCCATCTGCCTCATTATGGTGGGTGGCTCTACCGGGGGTTTCGTCTAAATTGTATTTTTACACGGAAACCCCAACGTAAGTGCTCAGCGTAGAACACAAGAATATGACTCCAGCCTTATATTGGAAGCAATCGGAAAATATTATCTACCCCAAAATGTTCCAATAAAAACTCAAAATAATCCTGCACAAAACCAGTGCCCACTCAAGTCGGTCATCTGTTACTGGAACTAAAGGAGATTCCCACATTACTGGCAGAACAAAGTCTCTGGAAAAGCGACATGGTTCCCACTCCCTCAAATGAAGTCCAGTGAATTCTGCTCTCCGAAATCCAAATGCCCCCCTCCTTCTGAGCCCCTCTGTGCTTAAACTACAGTAAGCGGCCACATGTTTGGCATTATTGTACTAGAGAAGGCACTTAACAATTTATGGTTGCGTATCGCCAGAAGAACATGCTGGGCACAATGCATAAGGGTGCTACAATATATAAAGGCTCATCACTGTATGGGGGCACAATGTATAGGTACTAGACTGCCAGATTTGCAATTCTCCAGAAAAAAAAAGCCTGGCTTAGCTGTTACAAAATAGTCACTACAGCCATAGATTAATTCATTGAGAGATACAGTTTCTACAATGAGGCCACTTTTGGGGGTTTTCTGCTATTCTGGCACCTTCGGGGCTCTGCAAATGTCGCACGCACACTATTCTAGCAAAATCTGTGCTCCAAAACCCAAGTAGTGCTCCTTCCTTCTCAGCCCTGACATTTGGATATCAGTAATTTCTGATGACATATGGTGCATCAACGCATTTGGGAGAAATTGTGCATTTGGGAGAAATTGTGTAGTCTAGTTTCATCTATTAACCCTTGTGTACCTGACAAATTTGCAGCAAACACAAAAATTACATTTTTCAGTAAAATGTCATATTTCCACATCTCAATGTTGTAATATTCTGAGAGGCAACTATGGGCACAAAATACTCACTAACACCCTTGATGAATTCCTTATGGGTCTAGTTTCCAAAATGGGGTCAGTTGTGGGGGATTTCTGCTGTTTTCATATGTCAGGGGCTCTTCAAATGCGACATGGCATTCATAATCTATCCCAGGAAAATAGCGCTATTTCCGTTCCTAGCCCTGCCATGTGCCCAAGCACAAGTTTTTGACCACATATGACGCTATATGATGTATATATGAACATATGAAATATGTATCTGCAAAAAAATTGCTATGAAAGGTGAAGGCTCTTAGCGCATAGATTGGCCAATGTATGTATGCCCAATTACCACGTCACGGTGTGATTTTAATTAGCTGGTCTATTCCTGCCCTATAAATTGTAGGCTTTTTGCCACAAGAGAGGTAACATATCAGGTTAGTGACCCAATTGACGAACGACACCGTGACGTGGTAATTGGGCATACATACATTGGCCAATCTATGCGCTAAGAGCCTTCACCTTTCATAGCAATTTTTTTGCAGATACATATTTCATATGTTCATATATACATCATATAGCGCTTTTTTCAACTTTTCTGTGCAGTTATGCAGTTCCTATGCTTTAGAGAAATTATTCTTGGTTAGTTATGGTGCAGACCTTAATATTTTTTGAGTTATACTTTCTTTGGTTGGCGCCTGTTCACAATAGCTTTGATGTGCTGGTCTTTTTTTTCTCTATTTGTATTAACCCTTTGGACATGTGCACTCATTCCCAATAGCCACAGGTGATTTTAATTAGCTGGTCTATTCCTGCCCTATAAATTGTAGGCTTTTTGCCACAAGAGAGGTAACATATCAGGTTAGTGACCCAATTGACGAAGGACACCGTGACGTGGTAATTGGGCATACATATATTGGCCAATCTATACGCTAAGAGCCTTCACCTTTCATAGCAATTTTTTTGCAGATACATATTTCATATGTTCATATATACATCATATAGCGCTTTTTTCAACTTTTCTGTGCAGTTATGCAGTTCCTATGCTTTAGAGAAATTATTCTTGGTTAGTTATGGTGCAGACCTTAATATTTTTTGAGTTATACTTTCTTTGGTTGGCGCCTGTTCACAATAGCTTTGATGTGCTGGTCTTTTTTTTTCTCTATTGGTATATTAAGGCATGTTATAACAACAATATATACATTCATATACAGTGGTTCTTGATAATTATTTACATGTGTTAGGTCCTACTCTCTGTACCTAACAGGTAATTGCCCCTTTGTTATGCGTACTGACCTACGTGGTGTAGTGGTAGGTGAGGTGTCAGTTACCCTGTCTGTCCTGCGTGCTGGCAAACTGTAAATCTGCCTCCACCTCTCTAGGGATCTGGCAAGCATACTAGCGACTGGGCGATGCGGTTCTGTTTCGCCAGGGGATTCTTCTTCCTGCGATTCAATTTCTTGGGATTCCGCTTCTTGGGGTGCTGCTTCTTGGGGTTCTGCTGGGGCAGGTTCCTCTGGAACTGACTCTACTGCGACAACCGGTGTAACTGAATGTAGAGGTTCTCCTTGTGGTTGATAGAATTGAAGCACGGGAACGATTACGGCATCTCCAATTCTGGGCCAATCCGCGGGGAAATCTCCTAAGTCTGTATGTATGACTGCTTCATTACGCTCTTCCTGATTGATAAGAGGTTCTTCTCTCTGAAGCTTTAATGGGTTTGGACACAACTTTAGGTGATCTCGGGATACGGTTGCAGTCGTTCTTCCTCCATCCTTGCTAATTATGCACGTTTTCTTATTGTCAAACCTTGAATTCTGTACGATGTAGGGCTCTCTTTCCCATTGATCGTCGAGTTTGTGTATCCTCCTCTTTCTTTTCAACACGACTTCACCAGGTGCGAAAGGTTCAGCTGGCGCACTTTTGTTGTAACGATCTTCTTGTTTATCCCTTACTCGATTGAGACTATATTCAACGCAGGCCTGTACTTTTCTGTACTGTTCCTGTCTGTTTGTGTCCCAGTCTTCAGTAGTCACATCTGCTTCCGGTTCTACAACACCAAGCTCCAGATCCATGGCAGCTTTCCTGGTCTTGCCCTCATGAGATAAGCTGCAATTAGTGGAACTCACAGGTATGTGATTGTACAGATCTACCAGGTCAGGTAGTAGGTCTGGCCACCGATTTCTCTCCTCGAGTGGTACAGTCTTCAGCAGGTCAATGACGATGTGATTCATCTTCTCACAGAGACCATTGGTTTGAGGGTGATATGGTGTGGTTCTTATCTTCTTACACCCGTACAAGTGACAGAACTCTTTGAACAATTCTGCCTCAAAGGCTGGGCCTTGGTCAGTTAGCACCTGCTCAGGATATCCGTGTGGTCTGCAGAAATACACTTGGAACGTCCTCGCTGCTGTCTCTGCCGTCAGATCTTTGACAGGAGCGACCACCAGGAACCTGGAGTAGTGATCCACCATAGTCAGGGCATAGAAGTATCCTGACCGGCTGGGTGACAACTTGACATGGTCCAGGGCCACGATCTCCAAGGGAGATGGGTTGATGGGTTGCAGGGGTGCCTTCTGACTGCTGTAGTCTTTTCTTCTGAGGCCACAGGGTCCAAAATTCTGGCACCACCTCTCAATGGAGCTGCGCATTCCCACCCAATAGAAATTACACTTCAACAGGGTCTCCAGCTTCTTCCAGTCAAAGTGCCCCGCTTGATCGTGGTAGGCTTCTAACACCATCTGGATGTCTGCTCTGGGGACTACTATCTGCCATACCATCTCATGGGTCCTTGGATTGACGTACCTCCGGCACAGCTTCTCACGGTAGATGAACAACCGGCTTCTCTCATTCCACAGCTGCTTTGCTTGTTGAGGCGCATCCTTCTCCAAGGAGGAACCTTCTTGAGTTATCAGCTCCTTGATTCGGCTGACAACTGGATCGCTGTCCTGAGTCTCCTTCCAGCTGTGGTGAGGTAAAGGATTTAACGTCTTACCACGCGATCTCCTGCTGGCTTGTTGCTCGTGGATCATCCCATTCCTGTGAAAGGCAGGTAGTTCGATCTCTTCCAGATCATCCACTTCTTCTTCTGTGTCCGATTCATGAGGCATCCTGGATAGGGCATCAGCGTTGGCATTCTTGCGGCCCGCTCGGTACTTGATTGTGAATTGGTAATTTGACAGTCGAGCCATCCATCGTTGTTCCATGGCTCCCAGCTTAGCTGTTTCAAGATGCGTCAAGGGGTTGTTATCAGTGTAGGCAGTGAACTTGCTGGAGGCTAGGTAGTGCTTAAACCTCTCCGTGATGGCCCAGACCAGTGCTAGGAACTCCAACTTGAAGCTGCTGTAGTTCTCTGGGTTCCTCTCGGTCGGGCAGAGCTTCCTGCTTGCATAGGCGATGACTTTCTCCAGGCCATTTTGCTTCTGACTGAGGACTGCTCCCAATCCTTCATTGCTGGCATCAGTATACAGCAGGAACGGCTGGCTGTAGTCAGGATAGGCTAGGATCTCATCACCTGTCAGGATCTCCTTCATTTCCTTGAATGCTTCTGCCTGTTCTTTACCCCAGTTGAATGGAGAATTTCTGCTCTTGAGGGACTGTCCCACCAGGAGGTCTTGCAGAGGTGCTGCTTTCTTGGTGTAATCCTTCACAAACCTCCGATAGTACCCTGTCAGTCCCAGGAACTGTTGCACCTCCTTGAGATTTTTCGGCTCCGGCCATTTCTGGATGGCAGTGATCTTCTCAGGGTCTGGCGCTATTCCTTCTGAACTGACAATATGTCCCAGATACTGTACTTTTTGTTTGAGCAGATGGCACTTTGAAGGCTTCAGTTTCATCCCATACTTGGACAGTGACTCGAATACCTCCGCCAGGTGCTTCAAGTGATCTTCATACGTCTTGGAGTACACAATTACGTCGTCCAGGTACAGCAACACAGTTTCAAAGTTGAGATGTCCCAGGCAGCTCTCCATCACTCTCTGGAACGTTCCAGGGGCACTGCTGAGTCCAAACGGCATCCTGTCGAACTCACAGAGTCCCATCGGTCTTCTCCCGATCCTCCTCAGCCACAGCTACTTGCCAGTAACCACTAGTGAGGTCAAGGGTGGAAAAGTAGTTAGCAGTTTTTAATGCAGCTAAGGATTCCTCAATGCGTGGTAAAGGGTATGCATCTTTATGTGTTAGGCTGGTTTCACACACACCGACTAAAAAAGCTGACCGTTTTAGTCGTTCGATAATCGGATTAAAATTTCATGAACATTGATGCGACTAGCATCCGATTTTTTGTAGTTGATGCGATTTTGTAGCATGTACGCTTACGTTTCACATCCGATTACCCAGCGACTACCGATTTTTAGTGGCATCATAGCAAAATGGACATTTAACGTTTTTGAGGTCTGCAAATAATTTGAATAATGAGCCAGACCCATATTTAAGCGTTGTTTGACTCTTATTACCCTCCCAACGTTGCCGTGGAGTGTTTGGCTTCTTAGTGGTTCCTGTTGTGTTGCTGCAAAGTTACAATTATGAGTGACAGACTAAGGTTTAATAGAACTGAGCGTGTGCTGTACTATTGGCTGATATCAAGAACTTTTGGGGAACCATACCCTGTAGTTGTTTCTCACAGAATCCGCAGAAGGATGTGGGTGCATCCCCTTGTGATGCGAAGGATCAGCAAAGGGCATTTTGAGCGCCTGTATTCCACACTGCATATGAATCCAGACAAGTTTTTTGACTATTGTCGCATGAGTGTTGCCACCTTTGATATTTTGCTGGACATATTGCGCCCTGGAATCACCTTTCAGAACACCAGGATGCGTCCTTCAATTTCTGCTGAGGAAAGGCTTCTTCTAACATTAAGGTATGTGTGTCAACGATATGTTGATGATGTTTTGCCTAATTTCCCATCTTTCACATTCTTCTTACTTTGTTCATCTAAACATACTGAACCTGATGGCATTATGAAATTGTAAGCTTTTCCCTATATGCTTGTGTGTAGCAGTCTTAATGTTTTGTAACTCCTAACATTAAGAGAATGGGTGAGTATACAAATGTCGACTGTTTACATTTGCTTAATGTATTTTTTATATTTTCTTTGTCTGATGTGTACATGTTTGTTGTTGTTTATGTATTGCAGGTTCCTTTCCACTGGGCTCTCATACTCTGCTCTGCATTTAGAGTTTTTAATAGGAAAATGCACCATTTCCGGAATAGTCAGCTCTACTTGTGCACAAATGTGGTCCAGACTAAATAAAGAGGTGATGCCAGAGCCCAAAATGGAAGATTGGTTGAGAATTGCACATGGATTTCTAGAAAACTGTAATTTTCCACACTGTATTGGAGCCCTGGACGGGAAGCACATACGTGTGCGTAAGCCGCCGAACTCAGGGACCCAATTCTACAATTATAAGCAATATTTTTCTATAGTTTTGTTGGGCTTGGTCGGCAGTAACTACCGCTTCATAATTGTAGACATTGGGGCCTATGGAAGGACTGGAGACTCCAGAGTCTTCAATTCTTCCATTATGGGTCTGCGGCTACGCAATAACCAATTGAACTTACCACCAGCATGTCAACTTCCCCAATCAAATGTGGTTGCAGTGCCATATGTTGTAGTAGCGGATGAGGCCTTCCAATTAACTCGGAATGTTATGAGGCCATATCCTCGCCGCAATCTGAACCATCAGAGACGCATCTTTAATTTTCGCCTTTCTCGTGCACGACGCCTGGTGGAGTGCACATTTGGTATTCTTACAGCCAAATGGCGTGTCCTACAATCAGCCATTCAGCTAAGTGAATCAAATGTTAATCTTGTAGTGCAAGCATGTGTGGTACTACATAATTTTACAAGAATGCATGAATGCTCATCAGCTGATATGCTTGACCTTCAGTCTGATAATATGAGGAGGCCTATGAGAGCAGTCATCCATCCTCGTCGTCCCCCTTCTGGACTCAAAGTGCGTGAATTATTGACCAATTATTTTGTTTCCCCTGCTGGTTCTATTCCTTGGCAAGATGAGGCCATAGGTATGTAGTGTGTTTTATGTGATATGATACCATAAAGTTCCTTTTGATTAATCAATTCACGTTAGACTCTATTTTTTTTTAAACACTTTCCCATACTTAAGACACTACATAACATATAAGAATAAACACAGACAACCAATGTAACTTCACTAATTTTACTCATTAGTGTTTTGCTTTTAAGCCTTTTACAGGATGATATATTTTGTAAACAGGACCAACATGTCCAAACATAAAAATTAAATATGTATAACATTCTGAATCTGCAAATATACAAAAATAGAACTTCCAAAAACAAAAAAAATATTATAGCTACAATTGATGGTAGCTTGGTGGTGGTGTTGGTGAGGATGGAGGGCCAGGTTGTGTATTCGGCCTTCCACTATCTGCAACCTGTGTTTGAGAATGAGCTGCTGCAGAACCTACAGTAGAAGCTTGGTTACTGGCTGCATCCTGAAGGGCTTGTGGGTAGGGGTACATAGGGAATTGATGCTCATAGTCATATTGATATGACTGAGCACTAGCAGAGTGACCCCCAATATGCCCATGTCTAACATATCCATGTTGTGGCCAGCCAACAACATTGGGTATGTTAGAGTGGGCATATTGTGCTTGGCCACTCTGTCCCATGGTTTAGAGCTGGGAAGCTCCATAGAAAGAATGAGCTGCAGTAGGATGAGGAGGAGGAGTTGGGTTCTGTTGGACACAAGGAGGAGGTGGAGGAGGAGGATGATGATGATGATGAGGAGGAGGATCAGAGGCTGAAGAAGATTGTGATGGATTTGCTCCTAACAACCTCAAGACATTTTCTGGACCAACCACCCATCTATGAAGATAATCTAGTAGGTTGGTTGGATCATTAGGCGCTGATCCAGCTTCCAACACAATGTGCAGTCCACTTCTGATCCTCAGTCTGTGCTGTATTGGAGTAGCCCGGAGGTAAGGGGCCAGACTTCGGCAAAATCCCTCCTCCCCATCATCATTTGCTACACTGGACAAATAGTCCAGAACTCCTCGGTCCACCTGCCTCCTTGTCACAGAACCCACTCCTTCTCGTCGCCGCCTACCTCGCCTTGTGCGTTGGGAAGGAGGAGGAGACACATCTTGAGGCCTATTAGGGCTGCTGCTCTGAGGTAGGTCGTCATTTTCAGGATGCTGTGTTTGTGAATCCTCAGCTCCTGCAGCTGTTGTTGGTGCTGCTTGGGTGGACCCACATGCTGCCGAGGAAGGGCCTGCCTCCTCTGCCCCATCACCAACGGGGTCGATAAGCACTTCGGAGTCGGACCCTGTCTCCCTCTCAGTTAGGTTTGACTCCATTCTAGGAATGAATAAAAAAATAAAAAATTAAAAGCCTGAAATATTCAAATTTTGCCATTAAACTGCTTAAACACACATGCATTTACGGTCGCAGATCCAACACTGGCGCAAGGAAGTTTAGTCTATCAAAATAGAGGTACTTCCTCTTCTTAGATGCTGAAGCCCCACTCCGATTCCTAATCTGTCTCTCCCTCCGGTAGCAGTCCCGACAGCTGCGCCACCGCCTTGTCACATCAGTCACTACAAATGTAAGAACAGCATAACGGTTACAATGACTGATATCTATTTATTAAGTCAAAAATACAAAAGTAGCAAAACTGAACATTTAAATAGTGCTCATGTGTGATGTGATTTACAGTATTGAAAATATCAACATACAACCAGAAGTAACCATGTTATAAGCACTAACATACATTTACAAAAATGCTTGGCCCTTTCCAAAACGCTTCATTCTGTTTGAATTTTAGGACCAACACACTACATCTGAGGTGAAGAGAACTACAAAATGTTGTAGTCAATAGATGCCGAAGCATCGATGATATTTTTATATACATGGATATTGTTTGTGTACACACACATCAATGTGTATTTCTAAATAGGAAGAGGTCAATAATGCTGCCTTTTAAAAATCATTTAAACACATAAGGCTACATTATTATTTTTTTTTTATTTTTTAAATTTTAAAAACCTTACATGTGGTACTTACTAAGTCGCTCTTGGTCCTCCCTGGATCTCTGATGATAGTCCGGAAAAAGGTGCACACATATTGTTTGCCATGCCGCCTCTTTGCGCGTCCGATTACTGTAGTTGGGATCGCGCTGGTCCCACAATTCAGGCCTCTCCTGCACCAATACGATGAGGAGTTCAACATTTATGTGGCTAGATGCCATGTTTCTGGACTCCGTGTAGGCGTTCTTCCTGTTTTTTTTTAAGATGTGCTTAGCTAATTAGCATGTAAAGGCTTCCTGAGAATTTCAAACCCAGTTTCCTGTCACCTGGAAAAGTTGTGCGATTTAATCGCAACTCACACGTGCGGTCCGTTTGTAATCCCACTTTTCATCGCTCCCATAGACTTGCATTGGCGATAGTCGACCCACAATCGGTGACAATTTGTGCACTCGCACGTTTAAATCGGACCACAAAAAATCGGATGCTGGAAGCTACTACATTGATTAATATTGGGTCGACTGCAAAGCGATATTTCATCGCGTTCTAGTGGTACGATTTAGTCGCCAGTGTGACTCCAGCCTAATGCGATTTACTTGTCTGTAATCGGCACACATTCTCATGCTTCCATCCTTTTTCTTAACTAGGACTAGAGGTGCTGCCCAGGGACTACAACTATCCCTTATCACCCCTGCTTCCTTCATGTCACGCAACATTTCCTTAGCTTTCTGGTAGTGTGCTGGTGGTATAGGTCTGTACCGTTCTTTAATGGGAGGATGATTGCCTGTGGGGATGTGATGTTGAACCCCTTTAATTTTCCCAAAGTCGAGTGGGTGTTTGCTGAATACCTGTGCATACTCCTGAACTACTCGGTATACTCCTTGTTTCTGGTGGGCTGGAGTGGTGTCTGTCCCGACATGGAGCTGCTGACACCAATCCTCCACCTGGGTGGTCGGACCGTTATCCTCCACTGGTTGTGGGGAGGTTAAGGGCTCCGTCGTGTGAATGGAGTTATTATCCACAGCATGTAACTTAGCAACAGTGGCATAACGTGGTACTTTGACTTCATCCTCTCCCCAGTTGAGAAGACGCACTGGCACCCTCCCATTATGTACCTCCACTACCCCTCTGGCAGTCAAGAGTGTAGGTCTGTGTTCTGAACAATGGGGCTCTACTACTGCTTGGTAGTTCTGTCCTCTCAGACCTATTGCTGCTCTACACCAAATAAGCATTTCACTCATTGGGGGTATCACAATGGGGTTCGGGTCTGTTACCCGTACATTACCAATTTCACCACCGGTCAGTTTCACTTGCTGCTGGCACATCAGGGTCCGGATCTCCTTCCGGATCACTCCCTTTTGCCTTGGTCTGGCAACATCGGCGAGCTGTTGGAGTAAAAACACAACCTCCTCCAAACAGTTACTAATAATGTTAGTGCCTAAAACCACATTCAACCCATTTTCCTCATTAACAGTCTTTACTACAAGAAGTCCCTGATCTTTTAGCTCCACTCTCCCCACTTTTACGTCTACGTTTTTAGCCCCCAGTAAGTCAAGAGGGAGGCCATTAGAGGCGTATACGGCAAAGTCAGGGTTTGGGGGTTGGAGACCGTCACTGGCCCAGTACCTATTGTAAAGAACATCAGGTATGACGGTTACCTGAGATCCAGTGACCAGCAGGGCAGGGATTGCGATCCCGTCCAGTATGATGGACAGGTATGGTCTTCCTCCCACAAACCTGCGGTTCCAGTCTGAGGGGCCTGATGAATCTATTCCTGGGTGTTGGCCCTCGGACCCAGGATTTGCTCGTTTAAAGGACACCGACGTGCTGGGTGACCTTCTCTGTGGCAGCGGTAGCAGATGATCTCTCGGCGCGGATGATGCTGGTCACGGGTCCTTCCTGGAGGTGGCGTTGTCCTCCTCTGGTGGGGCGACATCCTCCTTCTCCTCTGGTTCATCCAAGGGACATCCTCTGGGCAGTCAGCTAGCCGGATCTTTCCTTCTTCCTCCTTCGGCAGTTGCAGGGCACTCATTACAGTGGCCAGGTTTTTGGTCAGCTGGCGCACTTCTGAGCGCAGACAGTCCAGCTCAGTAGGGGGCGCCACCTGCGTTTTGGCTTCCGCAACCAGCGGGGAAAAGGTGGATGCTGCTGGCTTTAGGGTGGCTTCACTCGGGTGACACTGGGTTGCCATCTCGGGTGTTTCCAGGGGTCGCAGTCCTTTTATAGCCATATCCTTAAGGGCATCAAAGGTAGCATCAGGATGATCCAAGGACCACCAGTGCACAGTCCTGCTTTCAGCTTGGGACCTCAGTCCCCGTACAAATTGTTCCTTTAACATTTTATTCTCTTTGGAGACACTTATGGGGTTAACCTGTTTGAGTGCTCGTAGGGCCCCCTGTAGTCGGCAGGCGTAGTCCCTAATGCTGTCATCTGGTTTCTGGGAGCATTGGTAAAACCTCATCCGGAGATCTGTTTCAGTGCGGTCCTCAAAGATAGTCTGTAGCTTTAAGAAAATTGCAAGCACTGATTCCTGGTCTGCAGCTGTCCAAGTTTCTACCTCTCTCTCTGCAGCACCAGTCAATTGTCCCACTACCACTGCAGCTCTCTGCTTTTCTGTCATAGGGTACATGTCCATTATGCTGCATATTTTTCGCTTGAAACCTGACAGCGTATCTGGCTTGCCGCTGTACTGAGGGAGCCACTTCGCTCCAGGCATGTATGGCAGCGTTAGCGGTACTATTGGGGCCACAGGACCAGGTGAGGGGCCAGCATTTCCAGCCTGTGCGGCAGCGCCGGTGGGTAAGTCATTGGAGCGGTCGCCCTCGGCCGCGCTGTCAGCTTGCTGCTGCGACATGTCTGCGCCCCCCTAGTTAAGTGTGGCCTACCTTCTCTGAAGGCTGCAGCTCCGCAGGGCACAGCGGTGTAGAAGGACCTGCGTCGCCGGTGCTCTGACGTCAGAGCGTTCACTGAAGCTCTTCACAGGACCTGCCGCCGCGTCAGCGTTGGGGCGTGTCCAGGACTCAGCGCGCTTTTTCAGGTACGCCCACTAGTTTTCGCGCCGTGGCGCTGTAAATGGCGGGCAATGGCGGGCAAATGGCGGGAAATCTTCACCACATACAAAACACAGTCTTTTAGTGAGGCACACAGTACCCGGTGGCAACGGGCACAAGTTACTCCGTTGCTGCAGAGCACGAAATCCTGTTCGTGACGCCAGGAACAGATGAGTCGCACAGCCAGAGCTTTGGGGTACTCGGCACCGAGCCCGTCGATATCTGTGGGGAATGTCACGGGTAGCACAGCTCGGTCCGTGCTCTGGGCGCTCACTGTAATGTGGGATATTTACAGGTGACTTGAATGATGATATGGGGATTCGTGACGCCACTTGTGGTATCTGGTCAGGATAACCAGCGCTGCTATGCAGATCCACTGGAGGGTTAATATTGTGCAGCTAGGTGTTAAGCCTTCCACAAGTAAGGCTGAATGCTCCTCCAGGGCAGATAGATGTATAGAAATGCAGGACAGACGGGGACCCGGCAGTCAGGAGTAATAAGGGAGACACACACATAAGTCACTTTAGTACCTTTACTGAAGATGTTGCAGGCACTTCCCGGAGCACTGTAGGGTGAAGGGTGCACATCCAGATTCCTCCACTTGGTAGGTGTGTGGCCTCCTGTTCTCTGCCTTTTTGTAATAAAGTCTTGGCCTGCGTGTAGCTGGGCCTAACTTGATCTCCGTCTTGTACCTGACTGACTTTGTGGTTGGACCTTTTATTGAAGTACACAGTCTCTATTTGCAGTGCACTGCTAGACTCCGTCCTCCTGATCCTGTTACGTATCAGCTCTGTGGTACTCCTGGGACTTGTAGTCCTCCAGGAACTCCGGTGTTCTCCTAATAGGTCGTGGAGATCCCTATAGGCTCGGACCCCGGTGTCCGGTGGTACTTGCTGAGATGAGCTATTAAGGCTCCTCTGTCTCATTAACTTCCACTTGCCTTCGGCCTACGTGGATCCTCACACGATCACACACTGGCAGTTGGTGGGCTGCCTCTTCACCGCTCTCTAAGCGTCGGCACGCTTCTCTCTCTGAGCTGCACTCACTTACTTCAGCTCTGACTAGGCTGGAGTGGTCTCGGTTCCACCCGTACTAGCCTCCACTTGCTTTCTTGAACCGAATAGCTCTGCAGCCTCCCTGAGCTCTCTGAGGTGACTGCACTGAACTGAGCTAAACTAGACTGAGCCCTCAGCTTCCTGTGTAACTGTCTTTTATATGTCTTACACAGCTCCCTCTGGTGGTCTTTGGGAATAAATGAGTCTGTGTGCATGTGAATAATGACCTCTAGTGGGATATTCTTTCAGTGCACCCTTCTGGAAGATATGGATCCAGTCGCAGCTGGGCTCCACATAAGGACATTACATTCCACTTTAATTTTTGTATGACTCCAAATCCAGGCCTCCATTGGTTAATAAATTTGATTTCCATTGATGATTTTTGTGTGATTTTGTTGTCAGCACATTCAACTTTGTACAGTACAAAGTATTCAATGAGAATATTTCATTCAGATCTAGGATGTGTTATTTGAGTGTTCCTTTTATTTTTTGAGCAGTGTATTTTGTGTAACATAACTTGTTCTAAGGACATTACATTCCACTTTAATTTTTGTCTGACTCCAAATCCAGGCCTCCATTGGTTAATACATTTGATTTTTATTGACAATTTTTGTGTGATTTTGTTGTTAGCACATTCAACTTTGTACAGAACAAAGTATTCAATGAGAATATTTCATTCATTCAGATCTAGGATGTTATTTGAGTGTCCCTTTTATTTTTTTGAGCAGTGTATTTTGTGTAACATAACTTTCTCATTTAAGGGCATGAAAATTAAAAGTTTGAAAATTGATACATTTTTAAAATTTTCTCAAAATTACGATATTTTCACAAATAAACACAAGTCATAACGAGCGAAACATGTTGGTCATATTCAAAAGTCGCCCACTTTCGCCAAAGTCAGTTTTCGTTAACCAAAACATGACCATAGCGTGCAGTCGGCCATGCGTTTGGCAAAACGAGCGCCAGAGTCGGATTTCCCAGAATGCTTTCAGTCACCTTTTTTCAGCCAATGAGCAAGGACGTACACTGTGGGCAATGACATGACATGTGCAGCGTCCACCACCATCTTAGAGAAGGGCATTGAAGTGATTGGCTTGCTTTGGGGGGCATCATAGTCTCTATAAAAGCCCTGAGCGCCGACCTCCATTTTACTTCTGCCGATCTTAACAGTAGGGAGAGGTTGCTGACGCTGTTTATCAGTAGGGAGAGAGTTAGGGCTGGAAAGAGAAGTTCTTCTGTGCTTGTGCTGATAGCAACTGTGCTGTACAGTTAGTGTGCAGTGACAGGGGAGGATTTTCTTGCATGCAGGAGCGCTGGTTATTAGCCTGCCTCATAACTGTATTGCTGTGTGTACACTGCTGTGCAGACTGCTTTTTACACAGCACTAATACTTTTATTCTTTTTTTCTGCACAGTTACCGAGCGTTCATTTTTTCCCACACCATATAGAGCTGTACGCTCCTCACACACTACCGTGTACCGGCTGGTATCATGGACAAATACATGCTGACTATCTGTGTTTGACTCCAGAAATATATACGAAGATTGAAATTTTCCCCTATACCGTATACAGCTGTACGCTTGTGATACAGTACCGTATATCTGCTCTTTGTATTACGGCCAAATCCATACAGAGAGAGCGTCTGTGTGTGACTCCGGAAAATATACGGAGATTGAAATTTTCCCCTACACTGTATACAGCTGTATGCTTCTGATACAATAAGGAGGAGGAAACAGAGAGTCACTGGTGACAAAGAGTATATGTGTTTAGTACAAAATTTATTTGAACATATCAAAAAGTAACACAGGAATATGTGAACAATAACAACACTTTAAAAGGACAAGTGCAGATAAAAGGGGAGAGGTCTCCCAGCAGTGAGGCAAAAATACATTTGTGGCAAAGATGGTAGTATAATACATTAGAGCTCATAACACATAGAGTGTCTCCCCCACAAAGAAGGTCTAAAGATAACAGAGCTGCACAAAGTGTTGCCACACAGAATGGAGCATGCTTTACATAGAACAATATACATAGGTAAAAGGCGCCAGTAAAAATGCTCCTGTGATAGATTGACCAGCATTGTATTTTTACTGGCGCCTTTTACCTATGTATATTGTTCTATGTAAAGCATGCTCCATTCTGTGTGGCAACACTTTGTGCAGCTCTGTTATCTTTAGACCTTCTTTGTGGGGGAGACACTCTATGTGTTATGAGCTCTAATGTATTATACTACCATCTTTGCCACAAATGTATTTTTGCCTCACTGCTGGGAGACCTCTCCCCTTTTATCTGCACTTGTCCTTTTAAAGTGTTGTTATTGTTCACATATTCCTGTGTTACTTTTTGATATGTTCAAATAAATATTTTGTACTAAACACATATACTCTTTGTCACCAGTGACTCTCTGTTTCCTCCTCCTTATTGTATCTATATGAGTGGTGATTTGGTCACACTTATTTGTGTGACCCACTGTTTTTGATATATCCATGCAGCTGCATTTCTTCATGCTTCTGATACAGTACAGTATATCTGCTCTTTGTATTACGATCAAATCCATACTAGGTGAGCGTCTGTGTGAGACTCCGGAAATATAACGGAGATTGAATTTTTCCCCTACACTGTATACAGCTGAACGCTTCTGATACAGTACAGTATATCTGCTCTTTGTATTACGATCAAATCCATACTAGGTGAGCGTCTGTGTGAGACTCCGGAAATATATACGGAGATTGAATTTTTCCCCTACACCTTATACAGCTGTCCGCTTCTGATACAGTACCGTATTTCTGCTCTTTGTATTACGGTCAAATCCATACTGAGTGAGCGTCTGTGTGTGACTCTGGAAATATATATGGAGATTGAAATTTTTCCCTACAGCGTATACAGCTGTACGCTCCTGATATAGTACCATATATCTGCTGGTAATTTTGGTACATTTTCCCAAACATGAGGAAATATGGTGGAAGAGGCCACGGACGTGGGCGGGGGGCCAGCTGGTACTGATGGTGGTGTGCATCTGCTGGTAGTGCCAAAAGCACAATAGCACCTAAGGCAGCAGGTGTTGAGCCTGCGTCATCGTCTGGCTCCAGAAGGCCTGGAAGGCTCCCTTTTCTGGGAGTAGGTAAACAGCTTTTAAAGCCGGAGCATCAGGAACAGGTTTTGGCTTACATTGCCGAAACAGCCTCCAACTCTATCGCCTCCTCTTCTGAAGTTTCAAAAGATGCAAGTACTGAGTCGTCAGTGCAGGCTCCTGGTCAGGAACAACACCTTTCCTTGTGTCATTCACCCCCACCACAAGTGAAAGATGCGGCAGGCCACACTTCAGATTACTCCCTGGAGCTCTTTTTACATACCATGCCTGGGTTATCAAGTGAAATCCTGAATTCCTCAGTCCAAGATAAATATAACATGGAGTGAACTGATGCACAGCCACTGCTATATGATTCTGCTGGTACATTCACCCAGAGCACTGCATTGCCCTCGCAGTCTACTGAGCCAGATTCTGACCCTGATGAAACTCAGGTGCCCCTTCCCGCATACTATACCACCTTACACGGTGACACAGAGGAAGGTGCAGATGAAATTGAAGAGGAGGTGATGGATGACCCAGTTGTTGACTCAGATTGGCATCCATTGGGGGAAGAGGGTGCCCCTGGCAATAGCTCAGCAGAGAAGGAGGATCCGCAGCAGGAATCGACATTACAGCTGCGGTTATCTGGCAGGCCCGTAGCAGTACAAAAACGTGTTAAAAAACAAAAAGAGTTGCAGGACAGCTTGGCCAGACGGTCAAATTAGCACAGCGTTCAAGCCCTGAAAATTTATCCCATAGTAGGAAGAGTGCAGTGTGGCACTTTTTTTTGACCAAAATCCTATTGATGAGGCAAAGGTTATCTGTAAGAAGTGCGGAAGGACCTTTAGCAGAGGGAAAAATCTCTGAAATTTGAATACCAATTGCATGCTTAGAGATTTAAACACCATGCACTTGCAAGCGTGGACAGACTACAAAACCTCAGGTAGCACACGTGCACCTGCTCCGACTGAAGGTAGCCAGCGATGCTACATCGCTTCCCAAACTGTAAGCCCACCGGTTAGCACACCACCAGCAAGAAATGTTAAGGTGTCATCATAAGGCCAAAACAGTCAGGGAATCCCAATGTTTTTCCAACAAAAGACTGAATCTAGGCCACCACCACCACCACCACCATCACCAACCCCCTCTCAGTCCGCCATGTCCAACGCTAGTTCCACCATATGCAGCTCTCAAGTCCAGCTCATCCTAGCAGACACTCGGAGTAGGACAAGAAAGTACTCATCCTCTCATCCCCGTACACTGGCTTTGAACTCCTACATTGCCAAACTGATCTCATTAGATATGATGCCCTTCCATTTGGTTGAAAGCGCAGCGTTCCGAGAGCTCATGTCCTACACTGTCCCATGACCTACCCAGTCGGCACTTCTTGTCCATGCACTCAAACAATCAGTGAGTGGAAAGATGCACCTCACTCACAACAGATGCATGGGCCACTAGGCATGGCCAGGGCCGTTATGTGTCCATCACTGCGCACTGAGTTAATGTGGTGGATGCAGGCTCCACAGTGGACAGCGGCAGTGAGACTGTGCTGCCTAGCCCACGGTATAGGCAACAGTTGGCTGTAGGCGTTCGACCTTCCCCCTCCTCCTCCTCCATAAGCGAAAGCTCGTCAACACAGCGCAGTCGCATGAGCACTCCATCCGCAGCTGCCAGTGTTGCACACTAGGTGTCCCACTATTGAACAGCTAGTAGTAAGCGTCAGCAGGCTGTTTTAAAGATGATGTCTTTGGGCGACAACAGACACACCGCGGAGGTACTGGCCGACTAATTTCAGCGAGAAACTGAGTCATGGCTGGGCAGTCTACATCTTGAGCCAGGCAGGGTAGTCAGTGATAACGGCCGTAATTTTGTGGCGGACATAGCCCTGGCAAAACTCAGACACATACCTTGCCTGGCTCACACCTTGAACCTGGTGGTGCAGTGCTTCATAAATAATTATCCTGAGTTACCAGCCCTGCTCCATAAGGTGCGAAGACTGTGCTCGCACAACCGGCTTCCTATTCTTTTGGGGTGTACTCCGGGGCAGTTAGCTTTCCTCTTTCCATCTTCAGGGATAGCTATCTCTCCGGCTGTGATGAGGCATCTAGGGCACTGTGTTGTGAATGGGTTTGAGATGAGTTCTGAGCAGAGGCTCCCTCTGGTGGTTACAAGCGGTACTAGTGAGGATTGTGAGGACTGGGAATCAGGTGTTACTGATTGGTCTTATATAAGGGAGTCATTTTCCCATCAGGGTTGCCGGTGATCAATTGTTCTGGTCTGAATCCTTCTTTCCAGTTTCCCTTGTAGCCTGCTGTGTCGTGTCTGCATCTCCTGCTATCAGATAAGACAATTTCTTATTTTGTGTTTTTGCTATATTTTTGCATTTTGTCCTGCACTTCTGTGGGGGCCTTCAGGGTCCCCTCCGGGGCTTCTGCCCTCTCAGTTTAGTCCAGCCACTGTGTTTTGTTCTTTTGCTTTTTCCAGTTTTTTCAGTGGCTGCTGTTTTGTTTTTGTTACACCAGAGAACTAATTTAGGTGGTAGAGGTCGTGTGATCTCAGGTGATTTTGAAATTAGTAGAGTTGGTGTTTTTTCAGGGTTTTCTGATATTGCAGTAAGTACCCTTCCTATCCTTTTCTATTTAGATAGTTTGGGCCCCAGCGTTTGCTCATACTATTTTCTTTCTGTGTCAGTATTTCCTCTTGTCTAACCGCCATTACATGTTTGGGGCTTTCTATTGTCTTTGGGGTTCTGCTCCGGGGCAGATAGCTTTCCTATTTCTGTCTTTAGGTGTAGTTAGTTTCTCAGGCTGTGACGAGGCGTCTAGGACCAACGTAGGAACGCTCCACGGCTGCCTCTAGTTGTGGTGGTTAGTCAGGGTACTGCAATCTCATAGATTCCAACTGCTCTGGTGTATTTCCTTTTTTACCTGCACTCCTCAGCTACCGAAACATAACAGCACTGTAGGAACGTCCCATGGCTACTTCTAGTTGTGCGGTTAGTTTAAGGGTCTGCAACCTATTAGTTTCCAACCTCTCTGGTGTTCGGCTGCCTATGCGTTTTTTTGCTCCTGCCTCCTCAGCTACCTAAACAGAATCACCGGACAATAGGAAGCCCCCAGACATATAATGGCGGTTAGACAAGATGAAAATGCTGTAAGCTTTTCAGGGGATATAGCTCTGGGATCGCCGTCTGGGTAGACAGAGTGGCACGGAAACAGTTCATTCAGAGACAGCAGTTCTGGTAAAAACTGGCCGCAACCAGTTTTATTAAAGTCCACAGCAAACAAGACATAAAACAAAATCATAAACAGAAGACCTGGGCTTGTCCAGCCACTAATTACACTAGATAGATTTCCCTATCTATCCGGGTCCCGACTCTACCAGCCGGGGCCAAAACAACACATATGTTCAGCATTTACCAGCATTGAGGTTCACAGAGTCTCCTCCTTGTGTCTGAAGGCACCTTCAACGTCCAGACTTGAGAGAGCTCCCCTCCTATTCAGCAGCTATCCGCATGGATTCTCACAGAGACTACTCCTGTGTCCGGGGTACATCGAGCACCCAGACTGAGACAGCTCAAACTCCTGGAGACACCTTCTGTGCCTGGACCCCTCCTGTGTCCAGACTAAACGTGCTCTCTGTCTGTGTTCGCAGACACCTACTTCTGGTCTCCTAATTAACAGCTGAATGGTTTCAGGCCTGAGCTGCAAGTGTGTACTGAATGTAAGGTGTAGTGACCTTTCTCTACCACTAGGTTTACAAAGCCACACATTTCCCTTATACCATACAGCACAGTATCTAGGTGAAATGTACACCCCATTCGACACATATTCCTTCACTGTCTCACATATCCCCTCCCTCTTCTCCAGACCGGAGGGCTGGTCATCCAGACCGGAGGGCTGGTCAACAATCCAAAAGAGACAGTGAACTCTGGACCAGTCATGGCCTTCATCAGCTTCATCTTCACTACTGTCATCTGTATCTTCACCTGAGCCATAGCCAACATCAGCTTTCTCTTATCTGAAGCATCCGCACTACCCTGTACCCTCCCAGGCCTATGCTCTCTGCGGGCCTCGGGTATCCTGCACGGTTTCATCTTGACCTTAGGGCCAGCCTCAGTCTCGGTATAGTGCCTCACCAGAGAAGTACGACCAGGCACGTCAGAACACCTCTGCTGATTCTTCCTCAGAAACTTTCGTACCTCCTGTTTTTGGGGCACTGACCCTGTGTCACCAACTGTCACAGGAGGTATAGGGTTTTTTTCAGCTTTCTCTAATTCCCCCTGAACCTTTTTTAGCACATCTACTTTCTTAAATATCAGTTGATTCATAAATTCTATTTCACAGAACTTAAGCGCCTCTGTCATGGTCTCTGACCATTTTGAGCCACACTGTTCAAACGATTGGCACTGTAGAGGGAGCTGATCGTTTTTCTTTTTCGGTACACATACTTCATCCTCTTCTTGTACAGGCTTTTCTGGTAGGACATGCTCAGAAGCCCTACCATCAGTCTTCTCTTCCACCACGTTCTGCATCCCATCTGAGCTCCTATGTGTAATGTATGTAGTACAGTTCATATAGCGTCTTGTGCTTGGGTGCGATGAAAACACAGGAGTCACAGGTTTGATATAGAAAAGTCCTGTATTACTTCATACAAGTTGGCAGAAATAGTCACACAGTTTGCAGACACAGAAACAGGAGACACAGCAGGCCAGAGTAATCCAAGCTCAGCAATCACTCTCCAATACAGATTCAGGATCTTCTTCTCTGTTACCGTAAGTCCATGCAAACGTGGGTCTTTCAAAGAGCAGGGTTCAGAGTCCACAAGTGCTTCAGAGTTCCTCAGTAGGAATAGCTGGAGTACAAGGTCCAAGGCTTACAGGAGTCAAGTCACAGGTTCACTGCAGGCTAGATTCTGAAGCACTGATTGCTCAGCTGTGGCTGCTTAAGAAGCAAAGGAGAGAATCAGGGCGGGAACATGCAAGCTGGAAACTCCATTTTGACTGAGGGCAAGATAGCTGCAGCAAGACAGAAAGTAAAATGGCTGACGAACAAACTGAGTTTCAGGAATATATACATAGAACCTTACATTACTCCCCCTTTAAGGACAACCTCCGGATGACCTCAGACCAGGCTTGTGTGGGTACCTCTGATGAAACTGACGGAGCAAGCGAGGAGCATTAACGTTATTGACCGGTTCCCATGAGTTGTCCTCCACTGGTAGCCCTGCCATTTAATCAGATATTGTAACTGATTTCTATACAACCTGGAATCTAAAATCCTTTCCACCACAAATTCTTCCTGACCATCGACTAGCACTGGGTCAGGGCAAGGAGAGGAACGTCCAGGAAACGTATTGGGTGTCGCAGCCTTTAGTAGGGATACATGAAAGACAGGGTGGATTCTCATAGTTCTGGGCAGTTGAAGACGACAAGCAACGGCACTTATAATTTTACTGATTTTATAGGGTCCAATGTACTTATGTCCCAACTTAGACGATGGAATCCTTAACTTAAGATTTCTGGTTGACAGCCAGACCAAGTCTCCTACCTTGAAAGCTGGTGCAGGTTTACGAAATTTATCTGCTGCTTTCTTGTACCTTTCTTGAGCCGATTCCAGATTTTCCTTTAGAAGATCCATATTCTTCTGTAAAGACGTGATTCTTTCAGCCACTGCTGGTAAAGGTGTTTCTATGGGAAATTGTGGTAGAATGTTAGGATGATAACCTAGATTAGAGTAAAAAGGAGACTGTTTAGTGGAGGCACTCTGAGAGTTGTTATACGAGAACTCAGCTAATGGAAGTAGATCCACCCAATCATCCTGTAGGTGGCAGATAAAGCAGCGGAGATACTGCTCCAGGGTTTGATTGGTTCGTTCGGTCTGTCCATTAGTCTGGGATGAAAAGCAGAAGAAAGGTTTACTTTAATGTCCAATGCTGCACAGAAATTTTGCCAAAACCTAGAAGTGAATTGCACCCCTCGATCCGAAATAACCTCATCCGGTACTCCATGTAAGCGAAACACATCTTTAATAATCAAATCTGATGTCTGTTTTGCAGTGGGTAAGCCGACACAAGGGATAAAATGAGCTGCCTTTGTTAGACGGTCAACCACCACTAGAATGGTGTTCTTCCCCTGAGAGGTTGGTAACTCCACAATGAAGTCCATAGAAATGGATCCCCACGGGCGGGACGGGGTGGGAAGAGGCTGTAACAGACCAGTTGGTGAGGAGCGAGGTGTTTTGCATCTTGCACAGACCTCACATGAAGTGACATAATTCAAAACATCCTTCCTGCAAGTGGGCCACCAAAAGAAACGAGAAAGAAATTCCTGTGTCTTTAGAATTCCTCTATGCCCAGCTATCTTGGAATCGTGAATGAGTTGCAATACTCTTAATCTGACTGTTTCAGGAATATACAGACGTTGTCCCTGAATCCACACACCATTCTTAAAGACAAGACTTACGTCCCTTGGGGTTGTGCCAAAAAGGAATCCGCATGGTATGCTTCCTTGATGTCCTTAAGTAGGTCTTGATTATGAATTACTCCTAGGAATCTAGAGTCAGGAAGAATAGTCTTAGGAGGAGTAATTGGACGTGTCTCTGCTGAGTAAATCCTAGAGAGTGCATCAGCCTTTCCATTGCGCGATCCTGGTCTATAAGAGATGATAAAATTAAATTGGTTTAAGAAAAGATTCCAGCGAGCCTGGCGAGGAGTCAGGCACTTAGCCGACCTGATAAACTCAAGGTTACGATGGTCTGTCAGGACGACTATTTGCTGTGCAGCTCCCTGAAGAAGGTGTCCTCCATTCTTTGAAGGCGGCAATAATGGCCAACAACTCTCTATTGCCCACATCGTAGTTCCTCTCAGCCGAAGACAACTGCTGGGAAAAGAAGGCACAGGGATGCAAGACATTCTTCTCACCTGTTCTCTGAGAGAGTATAGCTCCAACGGCACAGTCTGAAGCATCCACCTCTATTATGAAGGCAAGCTCGGGGTTGGGATGTACTAGGATAGGTGCAGTGGTAAATTTATCTTTTAGACGGGAAAATGCTTCCTGGGCTTGGGGAGTCCAGGAAAACCTAGACTCTTTCCGGGTAAGTTGAGTGATAGGTGACACTACCTCAGAGAAATTTCTAATGAAACGTCTATAGAAGTTGGCAAACCCGATGAAGCGCTGTACCTCCTTCACATTTCTAGGACTTGGCCAATCCTTGATGGCTTGGGTTTTGCTTCCATCCATACTAATTCCTTGTGTAGACAGTACATCCCCCAGAAATTGAATTTCGGTCCTATGGAATTCACACTTTTCAAGTTTGATGTAAAGATGATTTTGTCTTAGACGTTCCAAGACCATTCTCACATGTCCATGATGTTCCTCTGTGGAGTTAGAAAAAATTAGAATATCATCCAAATAAATTACCACGAATGTATCTAGGAGATCCCTGAAGATGTCATTCACCAAGTGTTGGAAAGTGGCTGGGGCGGTACTCAGACCAAAAGGCATAACTAGATATTCAAAGTGTCCATAGCGTGACCTGAATGCAGTCTTCCATTCATCCCCAGGTCTAATACGGACTAAGTTATAGGCCCCACGAAGATCTAGTTTAGAAAAAATTTTGGCATGTCGCACTCTCTCCAATAACTCAGGGATTAAAGGCAATGGATAACGGTTTCTAATAGTAACCTTATTGAGTTCCCTATAGT
The DNA here is from genome assembly GCA_033576555.1 of Oophaga sylvatica. Classification (NCBI taxonomy): domain Eukaryota; kingdom Metazoa; phylum Chordata; class Amphibia; order Anura; family Dendrobatidae; genus Oophaga; species Oophaga sylvatica. The sequence continues at coordinate 740,465,493 of JARQOD010000001.1, forward strand.
CTACGCATGGTCTCAGAGATCCATCTTTCTTCTTTACAAAGAAGATGGGTGCACCTGCAGGAGATGAAGAGGGGCGTATGAAGCCCTTGGCTAGATTTTCATCTATGTAATCCTTTAAAGCCTTTAGCTCGGGCCCTGCCAGGGGGTAAATCTTACCAAAAGGTATCTCTGCTCCAGGCAATAATTCAATTGGACAATCATATGGACGGTGAGGAGGAAGCTGGTCAGCGTTCTTCTTGTCACATAAATCCACATAGTCCTGGTATACAGCTGGTAGTTCAGGGACTGACATGATTCCTTTAGGAACAGAGCAAGCTGAAACTTTTGGACTCATCTGTTTCTCTGAAAAGTGTAATTCCTTGGTCTCCCAGTTAATGGTAGGATTCTGAGCCTGCAGCCATGGTAGCCCTAGAATAATGGGAAAGTGGGGAGAAGAGATAAGCATAAAGGACAGTTTCTCTTGATGATCTTTACCCATAAGAACCCTCAAAGGCTCTGTTTCCTGATCCACTGGTCCAGAGGTCAGCAGGGAGCCATCCACAGTTTCCATCTGTACTGGAGTAGCCTTCTTCACTGAACGTATTCCCTGTTTCAGAGCAAAGGAGACATCCATAAAATTTCCACTTGCCCCTGAGTCGATCATAGCAGAGCTAGACACCCAAGCTGAGTCAACCCAGAGTTTGATGGAAAGAAAGCAATGAGAATTGTTTTTCTTACAACTCAGCTGGGACAACCGCTGAGGAAACTTGAAAAATGGCAGCGTTTACACAGTCAACGTCCTCAGAGGTAACGGAGTTTAAGTCCGAGAAATCAATATCTGTTGCTGCAGATCTCTCTGGAGCCTGAGGCTCGGACCTGACAGATCCCCTCTCGCAACACTCACAATGAATGAGTGCTGCAGTAGTCTTACGAGAACGGCTGGGGCAGTTTATAATGAAGTGCCCTGACTTACCACAATAGAAACATAAATTCTCCTTAAAACGATGTTCCTTGCGTGCATCACTAACCCGTCGTTGTAAAGAGTCTACCTGCATGGGTTCAGGTTCAGGTTCCCGTGTAATCCTACTCAAAGGTTCCTTAGCTGGAGAGGAAGGTAGAAAAAGGTTAGTACGATTGCTTTCGAACCATCTCTCTTGCCTGCGTTCAGTCAGACGAGTATCAATACGGATGCAGTAGTTAATAAAGTCACCTAACGCAGTGGGAGGGTCGGCACGAGCAAGTTCATCCTTAATCAGTGGAGATAACCCCTTTCGAAAAATAGATTTTTTTGGCGAACTGTCCCAGGTGGTATCAAGGGCCCATCTCCTGAAATCCAAGGCATATTCAGCTACCGAGTGCTTACCTTGGCGCAAAGCTAACATGGCTGCTTCAGCTGTTGCACCTCGATTGGGGTCATCAAACACCTGCCCCATGGCTGAAATAAAATCATCAAGGTGATTCAAACAATCATCCTCAGTCTCAATCAGAGGGTTTGCCACATTAAAGCCTTGTTGGTAAGCAACATAATTATAGTAAGCACCTTAGATCGTTCAGTGGGAAATTGTGAAGCATGTGCAAAAAAAAAAAGATTGCATTGATTAATAAATCCCCTGAATTTCTCACGTTCACCGCCAAAACGAAAAGGGGGCAACTTGGGAATCCCAGCACTCGGGGCTACGGCAGGAGCCTGGACTCGCCCCTCTAGAACCTCAATCCTGGCTCGCAAATCCTGGGTAGTCTGTCCAACCACTTGCAAATTGTGATTATTGAGGTCCTGTAGATTTGTAAAACGGGTCTTTATATTCTGCAAATCTGCAAGGATATTATCAGTCACTCCGCAAAGTTCCTTTATGCGGGCCTCCATTTTCCAGATCTTTTAAGACAGGATTACTGGAAGAAGAGGAGAGAAAAAAAAACAATAGTGTTCACCTGTGGCAACACTGCAGAGAGAAAAAAAAATTAAGGGAACTGCTCACCTGGAATGGTTGTGAGAAGTCACAACCACTATCATCACAGAAAATTTCAACCAGACATCTGATATCCAGAGTTACAGCAGACAAAAAAGAGAAAAGAAAGGAAAAAAAAAAAAAAACAATAGTGTTTACCTGTGGTAACACTGCAAAAAGAAAAAACTTAAGGGAATTGCTCACCTGGAATGGTTGTGAGAAGTCACAACCACTGTCATCACAGAAAGTACAACCGGACGTCTGATATCCACAGTACAGCAGACACAGCCTTCCAGACCCAGCAGACACTAACGTTTTGGCTTCAGAATCTTGTAATGTATGTAGTACAGTTCATATAGCGTCTTGTGCTTGGGTGCGATGAAAACACAGGAGTCACAGGTTTGATATAGAAAAGTCCTGTATTACTTCATACAAGTTGGCAGAAATAGTCACACAGTTTGCAGACACAGAAACAGGAGACACAGCAGGCCAGAGTAATCCAAGCTCAGCAATCACTCTCCAATACAGATTCAGGATCTTCTTCTCTGTTACCGTAAGTCCATGCAAACGTGGGTCTTTCAAAGAGCAGGGTTCAGAGTCCACAAGTGCTTCAGAGTTCCTCAGTAGGAATAGCTGGAGTACAAGGTCCAAGGCTTACAGGAGTCAAGTCACAGGTTCACTGCCAGGCTAGATTCTGAAGCACTGATTGCTCAGCTGTGGCTGCTTAAGAAGCAAAGGAGAGAATCAGGGCGGGAACATGCAAGCTGGAAACTCCATTTTGACTGAGGGCAAGATAGCTGCAGCAAGACAGAAAGTAAAATGGCTGACGAACAAACTGAGTTTCAGGAATATATACATAGAACCTTACACTATGTGTCTGCAGCGGCAACGGAGTGACACACCGCTTTTCCCATTTGTTGGGACGTGGCTCCGATGTAGACTCCATGAAAGTGCGCCTGAGCTCACCAATGCCAGCCTGATGTCTCAAAATCTCATCTTGTGATTTATCCAGATCCTTGGTATCACTCGGGAACACTGCTGGGGCTCCGGGCGCCGAACTTCCATCCTGAGCTTCACGAGTTGCAGCTACTGATCCGGACCGTAACCCGTCCACGCCGCTGTCTTCGGCAGAAACAGATTCCTAGACAGAGTCAGTCCCCATATCTTCAGTCCTGTTCCTCACAGCTTCACCTGAGACCTCAGCCTCCGATGAGGCACCTGGCTTGGTAACCACCACTTCCATGGCTTTTTCCACCTCTGCAGCATTACCTTCAGAGTCCTGGGCATGATGCAGCTCCATACCATACATTGATAACTTCTCATCTTCAACAGCATCCACTTGTGCTGTGTTCAGTTTCAGAGTCCTGCCTTTAAAGCTCAGCTCTCCTCCTTTCACCTTAGTCTTCGCCAGGGAACCGGCCAACTGTAAAACATCTTCAGATGCCATCTTCTGTCCGGCTGAAAGGTCAGCATCAGCTTTCTTCTCAGGACTCTCAACCTCCTCTGCTACCATGCCTTCCTCATTTGCACTGGTTGCTTTATGGTCATCAGATGATTCACTATCACTACCACTATCCCTGTCTGACCCCTTTTTCTCAGCCACATCTGGCTCACTGTCAGGGCTATACAATTCATTCTCATTCTCATCCTGCTCACTTTCAGGGGTATACAATTCATTCTCATTCACATCCTGATCTGGAACCTTAGTTAACATGTCATCCACAACATTAACTTCACCATCTGGTCCCTCAAGTATGTGACTATGTGACAACCCCAGCACTAAACTTCTATATAGCTCAGGTACTAGGAGCTGGCTCACGACCTCTCCCTGGACTTCAGTGTCCCTATACAACAGGTGAGTGTTTATGGCAACATGAGGAAACCTCTCCTCATAGCCAGGCTCTTGGGAAACCTCATTTAGAACAATTATATTTTCCTGTGCCGTTTTAAGATTGGGGTCTCGCCATTGTTCACTCTCAAAATTCTCACAGGACACAGGTAAGTCAGGGACACTTGGTTCCCGAGAACCACCATCCTCGTGTCCCACCATCACCTGCAAAGGAATTTCATCAATATCACAGTCATCATTATTATCAATATCATTATCATGATTATGATCAGTATCATCATCACTATCATGATCATCATCATTATTATTATCAGCATCAGCGTCATTATCATTGTCATCATCATTATCATGATCATCATCATCATCATCATCATCATCATCATTATCATTATCATTATCAGCATCAGCATCAGCATCATTATCATGGTCATCATCATTATCATGATCATCATCATCATCATCATCATTATCATCATTATCATTATCATTATCATTATCACATAAGTTTAATGGCCCACTAGCATTGTGTTCCGCCCCTCGGGACTGCGCACCCTCAATAGGAGCTTCATCACACTGTCCATCAGAAACATTTTTCCCCCAGAGATCCTTAGACCGGGGAAAGTCATTACCCAATATGATGGGTTGCACCAGGTTCTTCACTACCCCCCCTTCATATGAAACCTCCCCGAGTTTGGGGACCAAGTCCACGGCAGTCTCTGGGTAGACTTTGGTGTCTCCATGGATGCACACCATACTCAGGTGCTTATCAGGGATGAAGTCCCTATCAATCAGGCTGTCACCTACGGAAGTCACTGGACTCTCTGAGTCCAAGAGGGCCTGTGCTGGGAAGTCATTTACAACCACCGGGCACACCTGTGGTCCAGTCTCTTCGGCTGAGGTGGACACACACACAGGCTCTGCGCAGGGAGAAAGGGATCTGCCAACATCACAATACATAGGCTCCCCCTCTATTGGACAGTTGGCTGCAATTTCACGACATCTCCAACCCTGTCCATCACACTTTTCCACCCACATGTCCCCTCGGGCCTGAACCCGCTTATCAGAATACCCCATGTCCCCAACAGCTGGAACGCTCTTACCGCGAGAGTTCAGCGTCCGGGAACTCTGAAGTGACGACCTCTCAGACGGCTGGTCACGGAGACAGTCTTTGCTGGCGAAGGCCTTCTCCATCAGGCTGACCAGACGATTGGCGTCCTGGTGGTCTCCTTGTCCGACCTCTGGCTGTACCTCAGGAGGACATGCTCGGGTGTAGCGGTTTACTATCACCTTTCCAACTCCATAATCAGGTTTACTGACTGCAGACTCCCAACTGCATCTCCAGTCATGAACTCCCCTGGCACGGGCTGTCACCGTAACACCCAGCCGGGTAAGAATCTCCGCTTTCAGCTTGGCATAGTCTTGGCTGTCCTGCTCGCTCAGGTCAGCATAGGCCCTTTGGGGTTCTCCAATCAGATAGGGTGCGACCATCATGGCCCATTCAGATAGGGGCAGATTCTCCTTCTCTGCCAATCTCTCAAACCTAGTGAGATATACCTCCACATCATCACGAGGTGTCATCTTTTTCAGGGACCGTCTTACCGCCTTCTTTACAGCGGACAATGCAGGTGACTTTGCAACACCACTTTGGGACGATGCGCCGCAAGTCCCCTGCAGTGCTGCAACCTGCTCAAAAAACAACCGGTCATTCTCCTGCTGCTGCTGCAGGAATTGCTGCTGGGCCTGCTGCATGTGCTGCTGGTGCTGCAGGCGCTGCTGCTCCATGCTCTGCTGCATGCTTCGCTGGGCCTGGACCAGGTACTCAACGAGCTCCTCCATACTGCCGGACTTATCTGTCTCAACCACGGCAGTCTTATGTTGCACATTAACTTGCGCCATTTGTTCAAACAGCGCCTCCATGCTGTCATCCATGCTGTCAGACTTCTCTGTCTCAACAACGGCAGTCTTCACTCAAGACATACACACTCCACAGTCTTTTCCACAGAAAAATTCAGCTCTGCTGTGCAGACACTTTTTTTTTTTCTCTGCAAACTCTATTAGGGCCACTGTCTCTTTAAGACTGCTCCAATAGACGTTTCTCCTTTGCTGCTGCACACTCCACAGTCTTTTCCACAACAAGTTCAGCTTTGCTGTGCAGACACACTTTTTTTTTTTTTTCTCTTTTGCAAACTCTATTAGGGCTACTGTCTCTTTAAGACTGCTCCAATCAGACGTTTTTGCTGACACACTTTTTTTTTTTTCTCTGCTGCTGCTTCTACAGACTTCTCTCCTTTATTGCTGTCTCTAAGCCACTGTGCTGCACGCACATTCCAGCACCAATTGTATCAGCCACTGTGCTGCCCGCATTCTCCACCAATTGTAAGCTTTTCAGGGGATATAGCTCTGGGATCGCCGTCTGGGTAGACAGAGTGGCACGGAAACAGTTCATTCAGAGACAGCAGTTCTGGTAAAAACTGGCCGCAACCAGTTTTATTAAAGTCCACAGCAAACAAGACATAAAACAAAATCATAAACAGAAGACCTGGGCTTGTCCAGCCACTAATTACACTTAGATAGATTTCCCTATCTATCCGGGTCCCGACTACCAGCCGGGGCCAAAACAACACATATGTTCAGCATTTACCAGCATTGAGGTTCACAGAGTCTCCTCCTTGTGTCTGAAGGCACCTTCAACGTCCAGACTTGAGAGAGCTCCCCTCCTATTCAGCAGCTATCCGCATGGATTCTCACAGAGACTACTCCTGTGTCCGGGTACATCGAGCACCCAGACTGAGACAGCTCAAACTCCTGGAGACACCTTCTGTGCCTGGACCCCTCCTGTGTCCAGACTAAACGTGCTCTCTGTCTGTGTTCGCAGACACCTACTTCTGGTCTCCTAATTAACAGCTGAATGGTTTCAGGCCTGAGCTGCAAGTGTGTACTGAATGTAAGGTGTAGTGACCTTTCTCTACCACTAGGTTTACAAAGCCACACATTTCCCTTATACCATACAGCACAGTATCTAGGTGAAATGTACACCCCATTCAACACATATTCCTTCACTGTCTCACAATGCGATCACAGACAGAAAATAGACCGAGCAAACGCTGGGGCCCAAAACTGTCTAGATAGGACAGCAAAGGAGAGAATACTGTCTGCAACCCAAAAAACCCTAGGAAAAACTCCAACACTTCTGAATCCAAAAATACTGAGACCACACGGTCTTGACCACCTATATCAGATCTCTGGTGTGGACACGTAGCAACCCAGCAGTAAAATATCACAAGAACTGGCAAAAGAACAAATACAAAAAACGAATGGAGACCAGTCAAAGCCCCCCAAAGGGGACCCGGCTGAACACAAAAAGCAATGCAGCAAAAAGCAAGGAATTCAAACCACAGTAAAAAAACTGAAAAAGACTTATCTGAAAGCAAGCAGGAGACAGCAGGAAAGCAAGCTGAATTCCAACCTAGACCAGGAAGAACAATTGATCACCGGCGAGGTTAATGGGAGGTCAACTCACTTATATCAGGCCAGTCAGTACCACCTGACAACCACTCGTTATCTGCAGGTGTAGGACTCTTGGAGTTCAACATAGGTTCAATACCCTCAGCAAGCACCAGAGGGAGCTTCAGCTCTGAAGTCGTCTCCAAAACGTTCACAACAGAAGAGGTGTTTGTGGTGCACACAGCCGAAGTGGCGCTGGAGACAGGGGTTTCATGACCATGTTGTGGACTGATTTCTGGAGTACCGCTCACACGACTGTTAATACTGAATCGATTGCAACAGACAGGAGACAGCAGTTGTCAACTATGGTTCAAAAATACCTCTCCTCCCTATCGATGTTCTCCCTCACAGTTCAATCCCCTTTGACTACTGGGCCTGTAAACTGGACACCTGGCCTGAATTGGCACAATGTGCCTTACAGTAGCTCGCTTGCCCTGCTGGTAGTGTGCTATCAGAAAGAATCTTCAGTGCTGCTGGATCAATCCTGACAGAAAGAAGGACCCGGCTGTCGACTCAAAATGTTGGTGATTTCACCGTCATTAAAATGAACCATTCCTGGGTTTCAAAGGATTTTGTACCACCTTCCCCTGATGACACATAGGTTGCCAGCAAAATGGCTCGCTTTGTCCTCCTCTTCCTCCGACTTCTCCAATTCCTCCATTTGCAGCTGCTGAACGTCCAGCCTACACCTCAACATATGCCAGTTTTTCCACCTCACTAACTGGGCTGTGCCCCCCCCAGGGCCGGCGTCAGCACCTGGCGCATCCGGGCAAGTGCAGGGGCCCTGAGCAGGTGGGGGGGCCCACTCACTGTCAGAGACACCGGTGTACTATGAGCGGCCCTGTGCCAGTGCTTGCGCCCACAAGTATGCCCCCCCTGCTTGCTCAGGGCCCCAGCACTTGCAATACTTACCTCTCCCTGCTCCACCGCAGTGACGTCTTCCGCTTTTCCTGACAGTGACACTCAGGTCAGAGAGCGAGATGACGTCACGTCTGTGCGCCCTCTTCCTGAACAGTCACAGTGCAGAGAGCTGGAAGATGGCGACGCTGAGGAGTCCAGAGTATAGCAGTGCCCAGCGAGGAGAGGTATTTCATTTTTTTAATGTTTGGAGCAATATATGGGAGCATTATAAATTGGAGAATTATATATTGGGCCCATCATACATTGGAGCATTATAGAAGGGGCCCATCATACACTGGAGCATCATATACGGGGCCCATTATACACTGGAGCATCATATGGGGCCCATTATATATGGAGCGTTATATAGGCCCATCATGCACTGGAGCATTATCCATGGGGCCCATCATATACTGGAGCATCATATGGGGCACATTATATATGGAGCATCACATGGAGCCCATTATATATGAGGACCATTATATTTGCAGCATTATATAGGGCTCATCATACACTGGAGCATCATATATCTGGCCCATCATATACTAGAGCATCATATGGGGTTCATTATTTATGGGGCATCATATAGTGCCCTTTATATATGGAGCATCATATGGAGCACATATGGGGCCTATTCTGTATGGAGCATTATATGGAGCCCATTCTGTATGGAGCAATATATGGGGCTCATTATTCTGTATAGAGCGATATATGGGGCTCATTATTCTGTATGGTGCACAATGTGGTGCCCATAATACTGTATGGAGGACTATACTGTGCGATTTTTGAGCTATTGTAGAATTTACAATAGATATCACTCATGTAATGTAAGAAGTGAAGTATTTGGCATTGTACTATACCTATATTTCTCTGCCGTATCAGAGCATCATGAATTGTGGTATGTGTTAAAGGGGCCCACTGAGACTCTTGGAGTCAGCCCTGCCCCCCCCAACAACTTTAGTCAAATAACCCCCAGTTTTCAATGTGTTACTATTATTATAAAGTAAATTAAGGTTGACAAGCTTAATTAATAAAAATTGATGTTGTTGGCATTGAAATGGGCACTGTAGGTGTGTTTACTGTCCTCCACTCACTGCCGACTTTTCTTCCCCATTGACTTGCATTGGGGTCGGGTTTTCGACTCTGACTAGACTGTTTCTGATAGTCTGCCGACTTCGTTCGACTCGACTTTTGGGAAAGTCGGGTGGCCCGAAACCCGACTCGACTCTCCCGGAGTCAAAGTCACTCATCTCTAATAACGAACAAATTTTATCAAAATTAGGAAGTATAATACGTCATAAAAAAACAATCTCAGAAATAGTGGCATCCGTTGAAGCGTTCCAGAGTTATTACCACATAACATGACACTGGTCAGATTTAAAAACTGTGTTCTGGTCATTAAGGTCAAAATTGGCTCGGTCACTAAAGGTTAAAGGGGTTGTCAGTGCTGAATTGAAAAGTCTGTAGTCACTCTTTGTTATTGAAGACTGCTGAATCCTGAAACTGTGTGATACACATGTAAAGGGACGGCTGCGGGGCCGATGTACTGGAAGCTATGTGATGTTTTACCTCTGTCATGTCAATGGCATGAAGGTGTTCTCCTCCCATGAGGAAGCGTACAGAGCAATTAGAGTCGGAGTCCAAAATCACGTCAAACAGTTCTGCTTTATTTCCTCCGGGCACAGCACATCCAAGACACCATAAGCATCTCTTACACGATACCAGCAATACATTCTTCACAAGGCTGCGTCTTCTCTGCTGTCACACCAGAGTGGACCAATAAGTATTGACGGGACGAGGAGCCCGGTGAAAACGGCACTTCAATTGCTTCCCCTGGAGACACTTCAATCCAGCATAAGAAAGACACATTTACTAGGTCGTCCACCCCTTACTGGTTATCCTGCCCGGATACTTCTGATGGCCCACTCGCTTACACACTTCAGCATGACCTCTTCTGCTGAGCGTTCTCACAGTGATACCTTCACTGGACTTCTCTACATAAACCCACTCTCTCTGGGTCCACACCACCGTGGTCCATTCTACTCCAGCTTCTTTCAGGGGTTGCTGGTCCCCTATTCTTCCTACCCTATGCTTAGGGCCCAGGAACGTGGACGTCCTCACACTAGCAAGGTCCACCCTCGACTGTCCTCCGCTACGAGGAGCGCTTCCTGACAGATTCCCGCTTGGAGGCAATCCTTCCCTAGCAACCAGTCCCTAACTACTGTCCCTAACCGAATGGATGTGCTGACTGCCCCCATCTAGTGGCCAACCCTAATACTGTTCTGACGTACTTTTATAACTTCCTAACTAGATCACCAAGGTGCCCCCACTAGTAATCCCTCGCAGATAACAATAACCCAGACTATGTACACTATTCTCCAAGTGCCCTCCTCTAATGACCCCAAGGATGCAGTGCCTAACTATCACTGGGTCCCCGCATTAATACCTACATAGTAATTTACACAACATATAAATATTTACATTAACACAATTATTGGGGATGAAGCCTTAAAGGATTAATACCCTAGACCTCCTTACACAAACACTGTTAATCCTCTTCTGTTTTCACATGAAGTGATACTCTTCTATTGAGAGAAGCCAGACGTGTCTAGTTGGCATGTGACAAAGTATGCAAATCGCATACAGGTGGTCATGTAATTGCCCACCTATACATAGAATTAGGCACATCTGATACCCAGTGTGTGACGAACCCAGAAATGTATCTCAATCGAGTGCTGGCATACATTTTTGGAGTAAGTTACACCACTTTAGTGACAGGCAAGCGTGTCCATGCCCTGTCTCATCCATGTCTTGCCTATGCTAAGCCCATATTGGCATAGCTGGCTGCGACTGGCGTGTTAATGACAAATGTTGTCCTATTTTTGCGCAGCTGCCAAGTTACGTACTATGCTGTGAACTCTAGGCAGCATGAAATTCAGTCATCCTTCATTACAGATAACTGGTATGGGGAATGGAGTCTACTAGGAGTTCTCCTCCTCATACCTTAGTGTGACTGACAGGTCTCTCCATTTTCTCTTATTACCCTTTGTGAGAATGAAAAATTTGAGGCTAAAGTATTATTTTAGTAGAATTTTTTTCCAGTTCACAGCCCAATCTTATCAATTTCATTGAAGCATCTGTGGGTTAAAAATGGTCACTGCACACTTACACCTCATTAATTCCTTGAGGGGCTAAGTGTTAGGTGTCGGGATTCTCCCGCTGCGCGGGATAGATCCCAAGCATTTTCCGATGCGAGTGCGTCGGTCCCAGCGTCTTGCTCAGGCTCGTTTTGTTACTGCCGGATCTCCAGCCAAGTCTATGGTAACTGGCGATATGCAGGTGCAGCCTTGCGCTCTAGAGTCTAAATCCAGAGATCACCTTACTGAGCATGTTCGTGATGTGGCGTCTTCTCATTGGTGGTCGGACGTTAGCTACTCTGGTGAGTGGCAGTTCCGGATTGGCCCGCGGCCGATGTTTCAGCTGACTGGACATGAGTGTTTGGGCTGGAGCATAGTGTATAAAAGGCTTCCTGAGGCGCACGTGGGCGCGCTAGTGTCATTTATGTTCTGGTGTGTGTGGGTGGATATTCTACCACTTTGTAAGCACGTTCTCATGTGTCTGTCTTAGCTCAAACTGTACATGTTGGCAGGCAGTACAACAATGTAATAACTCATACAATGATGTCCAGAAGGGACAAAAAAGAGAAATTGCCAACGAGTTTTCATGAAAAAATATTAAATTTTATTATACAGAAAAACTTTATTATAAAATTAACATAAGAGCACCACATACCAAGTTATAACCAGGCCAAAATAGTATAGGGGACATATAAGTAAGACTGCCAAATATTATACAGCACTAAAAAAACAAAGTATTATGCATGTTTATACAAATTTATGTGGAATTATTTATGCCTAGAATTGGCAAATTTGTTTAAAAAACACCTTCCTCTCATATAATGATATGTTTTTTTAGAAAAAGTTCAACCATTTTACAAAATTCAAATATAAGTGGTATAATAAATGGGAAGGAAATAAGGGAGAACTTAGTGATAAAGAGGAAAAAATTCCATATATATTGCAATAACTCCCAGAAAAATTATACAGCAAGATTTTACAAGGATGAGGAAACTAGTTATAATAAGGATATACCCTCAACAGTGAGGACCAAATATGTATGATCGAAGTCCTGATCCAAGCAAAATGACCATGTAAAATGGAAATGATGGTCACTTTCCTGATAACTACTTCCCTCGTTTACCACATGAAATTACCATGCCAAGTGCACATTGAAGATGAAAAGGTAAGAACTTACAGTGTAATGCTGCAGGCAGCACGCCCCACGCCCAGCACCCCTAAGCACGTTTCGAGATAACTTCGTCAGGACGCCGTTATCTCGAAACGTGCGTAGGGGCGCCGGGCGTGGGGCGTGCTGCCTGCAGCATTACACTGTAAGTTCTTACCTTTTCATCTTCAATGTGCACTTGGCATGGTAATTTCATGTGGTAAACGAGGGAAGTAGTTATCAGGAAAGTGACCATCATTTCCATTTTACATGGTCATTTTGCTTGGATCAGGACTTCGATCATACATATTTGTTCCTCACTGTTGAGGGTATATCCTTATTATAACTAGTTTCCTCATCCTTGTAAAATCTTGCTGTATAATTTTTCTGGGAGTTATTGCAATATATATGGAATTTTTTCCTCTTTATCACTAAGTTCTCCCTTATTTCCTTCCCATTTATTATACCACTTATATTTGAATTTTGTAAAATGGTTGAACTTTTTCTAAAAAAACATATCATTATATGAGAGGAAGGTGTTTTTTAAACAAATTTGCCAATTTTAGGCATAAATAATTCCACATAAATTTGTATAAACATGCATAATACTTTGTTTTTTTAGTGCTGTATAATATTTGGCAGTCTTACTTATATGTCCCCTATACTATTTTGGCCTGGTTATAACTTGGTATGTGGTGCTCTTATGTTAATTTTATAATAAAGTTTTTCTGTATAATAAAATGTAATATTTTTTCATTAAAACTCGTTGGCAATTTCTCTTTTTTGTCCCTTCTGGACATCATTGTATGAGTTATTGCATTGTTGTATTGTATTTTGAGTTATTGAAATAACATTGGTCTACAATCTATATATATATGAGAAATTTGTTGTAATAATGTTGGCAGGCAGGTATCACACTTATGCGGTTTCGTGCCCATGGCTCAACGTCTGAGTCTCTAGTCGGCTACATGCTTACGGTGACGGTTAGGCCGGCGTCACACTGGCGACAGAATCGGACGACTGCAATACGATGAAATATCGTATTGCAGTCTGCCCTATGTTAATCTATGGAGCAGCTCCCAGTATCAGATTTTTTGTGGTCCGTTTTAAACGTCCGAGTGCAATCGCAGCATGCTGCGATTGTCACCGATTGTGGGTCGACTATCGCCAATGCAAGTCTATGGGAGCGATGAAAAATCGGATTACAAACGGACCGCACGTGTGACTTGCGATTAAATCGCATCGGTGTCCTTTAGAAAAGCCGGCAATTCATCCCCGGCTATACTGTAAAATCACACTGACAGTTTTAATAAAGAATAGAAAGAATAGATATACACACATAGAATACATATATATATATATATGTGTCATTGTGACATATATATATACATATATTTATAGTTCTTACACTTCTACATACTGTAATAGCCGCTAATTCAATTGCCGGCTTTTGTGAAATCACAGAAGCCGACATGAAATGATACATTGTTTAGACACAGTTAACCATGTCATTTCCTGTATTTTGATATATGGTTTGAACTTACAATTACAGAAGTGTATGTGTGCAAAATTTCAGACATGTAGGGGTTAATTAAAGATGTAAATTCGTTGAAAAAAAATGCGTGGGCTCCCGCTGTATTTTCTCCACCAGACAGACAAAGCAAGCGAGTGGGGGCAGATAATAATAGCCTAGGGAGGGTACATTTTTTTGTGTCCCCCCTGGCTACTAACATCTGCCCCCAGACACCCCAGAAAGGGCAAATCTCTAATTAGATTTGCCCTTTCTGGCACTTTGCCCGTCTATTCCCATTGCCCTGTAGCGGTGGCGAATGGGTTAATAAGGGGTTACAGCCACCTTGCAATTGAAAGGTGACTGTAAGCCAGGTTAATAATTGAGAGCTGTCAATTAGACAACTATCAATTATTAATCCTATTGTATGAAAGAAAAATCAAACACACACAGTTTAATAAAAAAGAAGTTTAATGAAATAAAAACACAGTTTTTGACCATATTTTATTTTCCTGCTAAAACCATTTCCTGTAATAAAAATAAAATAAAAAACCAAAATTATTCTTACCAATCCGATGTACAGTCAGGTCCCACGGTGTAATCCATCAGAAAGGGTTAACAGGTTACAGCTCGCAGACAGCTAAATGCTGTCTCCGAGCTCTAACCCCCTGAATGAATAACTTACTCTCCCAGCGAAAGGAGAGGAAGAGATGAATGAATGGAGCTTAATTGATTTATTGCCACTTTCACTTCAGTGACCTGACCTAAGGTGAAAGTGGGACACAATCAATTAAGCTTCATTCATTCATCTCTTCCTCTCCTTTCGCTGGGAGAGTAACTTATTCATTCAGGGGGTTAGAGCTCGGAGACAGCATTTAGCTGTCTGCGAGCTGTAACCTGTTAACCCTTTCTTATGGATTACACCGTGGGACCTGACTGTACATCGGATTGGTAAGAATAATTTTGGTTTTTTATTTTATTTTTATTACAGGAAATGGTTTTAGCAGGAAAATAAAATATGGTCAAAAACTGTGTTTTTATTTCATTAAACTTCTTTTTTATTAAACTGTGTGTGTTTGATTTTTCTTTCATACAATAGGATTAATAATTGATAGTTGTCTAATTGACAGTAGTGTTGAGCGATACGATACTGCAAATATCGGCTATCGGCCGATATTAGCTCTATCGGCCTTTCGATAATTCGTTTCGATATTTTCGTCTTATCGAATACCGGAATCGGATTTGTCACTGTCACTGTGAGTGTCCGTCGGTCGGGTCTGTCAGGAGTCAGCGGCACTTACCTGGCAGAAGATCTCCGGCGGTCACGTCCTGGACTGCTTGATGGCCGCCATTATCTTCTCCCTGGCGGTCACATGCAGTTTCTCGCAATAACTGCAGTGACTGCAGGGTAATCCCGGCCGTAAAGCAGTCCGATGACGTCACCGCCGGGGAAGCAGGTAATCAGCTGTGCTGCGCCGGAATGACAGGCTCTGCCTGTCATTCTGATGTAGCAGAGCTGGATCGTCGTGGGACACTCGTTACTATGGACTGCGTCGGTCAGATGGTATACTTTTTTTTTTTTCATTTTTTTACAGGAGATCGATGGCGTCGCAGGATGAGACTGTAATAAAAGTAATGAAAACTGTGTTTGTTTTTTTTTATTAAATTAAAAAACTTTTTTATGAACATTCACCCGTCCGGGTACATAAACAATTTAACTATTTACATACAGGGACCCTGTCCGGGTTATTTATAATTCTTTGGCAGGGGTGTTCCAGGTACCACCTGGTACTCTTCTGATGCTTGCCAAACATCCGAGGCACCAAGGACCACCAGGACCTGATGACGTCGTGTGGCCTGTACAGTCAAGTCGTGACCCGCTATCTGGGTCTGTGTGGCCACCTCTTTCATCTCCCTCCGGGTCTGGAACCCTATGTCCCGGACTGAACGAACCCCAGGGGGCCTAACAGGCGCCGGGTACGGGCCAGCTATACTTATCATGTCCATAGCTGGGGCTGCTGAGGAGACCACTGAGGGAGGCTTGGGAGATTTACGGCGTGGGGTGGGCACTTTTGCAGAGGCTTGGATGTGGGAGGCTGAAGGCTCCGAGGGTCTCACAGGTTCCTGACACTCTGGGGAGTAGGGGTCGCACCTGGTAACATTTAGGGCGTACCATCCATTGTAACCCCAGTGTCGGGTGTAAGTCACCAAGTCTCCTGGCAACAGGTCCCCTCCCGGGTGTCCTTCTGGGAGGTGAGCCTCCACGTCCCGCCGGTTCACAAAAACTTCTAAATAAAGTCCAGGCTCCTGGATGAAGCCCCAACCACCTTTCAATTTAAAGCTCCGTACTGCACCCTTACGCCGCGGCTCACACAGGGTTCCTTTATCCTTTCTCATCCGGTCCTTATCTGCCCGGTCCTTCTCCAGGTTACATTGCCGAAGTTTTTGGGATTCTCGCTGCTCCCTTTGTCGCTCTGCTTCCCGCTCCCAACGTCTCCACTCTTCCTCCTGACGCCGGTTGAAATTCTCCTCCACCAGCTGCTCCATGTCTCCACCATCAAACTGCAGCTTACAGTGTCCGGTTTGCGGCAGCTCTCCTGGCGCCCCCCAGTCCTGGCGGCGCTCACCTGCGGAGGAAGCAGCCGGCTCTGGAACAGATGACAGTCGGGGCTCCGGTACAGGCAGGTAGACCTCTGGTGCCTGCGCGGCCTCCTCCATGAGGACGGGTGTCGCTTCTTCTGTCTCAGCGACGGGGGCAGACAGCGGGATCTGGGGTGCTGCCGGTGCAGCGTTTTTTGCACGAACGGGTGCCTCCACTGCGACAACGTCAACCGGATCACATTGCAAGGACTCCTCTACTAGAACGGGTGCCTCACCTTCCGGTACAGACACTTCAGGTAAGAGGGATTGGCGCCGCTCCAAGTTTAGTTTTAGGGCACGCCAGCTCGCTTCCATCCTGGCGACCTCCTCCCGGTGCCGGGCCAGGCCTCTTAGGGTATCCTCTGCTTCTTGCAGCGTAGGAGGGTTTCCAGGCCGGGTGCCCAACGGTGGTTCCGTGGCGATCGGGTCGCTTCCGTGGGGGGAGAGCTCTGACTGCTCCATCCCTTCACACTTCTGCTCGTGTCCATTAGCCATCTCTGCCAAGTCACATGTGTCATTAGCATCTGGAGAGGGCCCCTCTTTTGTAGGGAGGCGGGACCTCCGTGTTAGTTTCCGCACACTGAGGAGGATGAGGAGGCGGAACTGAAGAGCTGTGGGGCACGATCTTACATTGCAGTACCATTTAGAGCCATCGTTTTCGCGTCACTGAGTGAGTGTACACCCATGAAGAGCACGCCCTTCTTCTTCACCAGTGCCTCGTCGTGACGCAGATATGGCGGAAAAATGGCAAATACATTCTCTGATGATTTTAGCAATTCTCAAGCACAAAGCCAGTTCAATTCAGGCACACAGGACTCGCTTATAGCGAGCTACAGAATCCTGTTCGTGACGCCCAAGTTGAGTCGCACAGAGCCAGAGGTTTTGGGGGTACTCGGCACCGAGCCCGTCGACTTCTATGGGGTATGTCACGGCTTTACCCGGCAATTGAATCAGAGTCTATTTTAACTATGTAGAAGTGTATAAACTATAAATATATGTATATATATATGTCACAATGACATGTATATATATATATATATGTATTCTATGTGTGTATATTTTGTGTTTACAACGAAAGAAAGGGTTTTTTTTGTTGCGATATTTTGTTCCCATAGACTTACATGGGACTTCCGGTATCGAAATCGGATATCGACGATATTTAGTGCTATCGGCGATACAATTTCGATACGATATTTTTAGATATCGAGCATTATCGCTCAACACTAATTGACAGCTCTCAATTATTAACCTGGCTTACAGTCACCTTTCAATTGCAAGGTGGCTGTAACCCCTTATTAACCCATTCGCCACCGCTACAGGGCAATGGGAATAGACGGGCAAAGTGCCAGAAAGGGCAAATCTAATTAGAGATTTGCCCTTTCTGGAGTGTCTGGGGGCAGATGTTAGTAGCCAGGGGGGGCACAAAAAAATGTACCCTCCCTAGGCTATTATTATCTGCCCCCACTCGCTTGCTTTGTCTGTCTGGTGGAGAAAATACAGCGGGAGCCCACGCATTTTTTTTCAACGAATTTACACCTTTAATTAACCCCTACATGTCTGAAATTTTGCACACATACACTTCTGTAATTGTAAGTTCAAACCATATATCAAAATACAGGAAATGACATGGTTAACTGTGTCTAAACAATGTATCATTTCATGTCGGCTTCTGTGATTTCACAAAAGCCGGCAATTGAATTAGCGGCTATTACAGTATGTAGAAGTCTAGGAACTATAAATATATATATATATATATATACATGTCACAATGACATGTATATATATATATATATGTGTTCTATGTGTATATATCTATTCTTTCTTTTGTGATTTAAATACTATTCTTTTGGATCCATTATATGTCAGTTTTGCAAGCCTGCGAGAATTTCTCGCAAGTCGGATGAAAATCGGATGTTACAAGGTACACACACATGCGACTAAATCGCATCTTTGAAGGAAAATCGGATGCCAGGCGGATGTGTGATGTTTGCATTTTGTTCCGATAATCAACCGACTAAAACGGTCCGATTTTTTGTAGTTGTGTGTGACGCCGGCCTTAGGCACAAATTCTGGGATAACTAGCCGCTTGGCCTAGCATCTGTTTTGTTCTTGTGTGCGGTTAGCACAGTTCAGTTACAGAGCAAGCTCAACCCACGTATGTTTCCCTCATTGTTCTTACTAGCAGCAGGTTCATCTCTGCAAGGTGAACCCCGGGTTGCGATTGCACTTTATTTTATATTTTATTTAGTGCAATCTGCCAACCCTAACACTAAGTTTCATTAATATACCATTTTCCAACCCTGTGACAAACAAACTGCCTTCTGTTACAGCTAAATATTTAAAATTTCAACTCCCCAGTCAAGAGCATCTGCTTGTATTTCTCAGCATTGAGGGTACACAAAAATGGGCAACATTGAGAACTGTAGATGCAGTGGCCAGCCAAGGAAACTTAGTACATCATACTTCTTCCCTTCAAAATCGGAACATATCGAGCAGTGCCATCAGTTCAGAACTGGCAGCAACCAGTGATACCTAGCAATAATGATTTACTTTACTAAAAAAAAACACAAAAATTGTGCTTAACTTGAGTTGGTACACATGCAGCACATAGAAGCATGTTCACATTGGCCATAAAACATATAAACCTACAAAAGAAAAAGTGAGCAATAACCCTGCTGTAACTAAGTAAATAAAAAGCAAAAGTGCATTTAAATAACACAGAGTTTTTAGTATACTGTTTTTGATCAAAAATAGCATAAAAGCCATCCCACCACGTCAAGGCAACTCTGACAGGACAGTCCTACACTGTCTAATATTAAAAACCTTACCATGGGTCAAAATTGACATCAGTGTGTGAATAAGGGCCGACAAAAGGACTGGGCCCCACCAGTGAAACTCCAGACTAGGTTTTTTGCTCACTTTTTCTTTTGTATGTTTATATGTTTTATGGCCAATGTGAACATGCTTCTATGTGCTGCATGTGTACAACTCAAGTTAAGCTCAATTTTTGTGTTTTTTTTCTTTGTATCATTGCATTCTGTGCAAGCTGAGCTGTGGCCTCCCTCTCCTGACCTAGAAATTGTATATAAGGCTTCTTCAGTCTGGGGTTTCACTCTGTGTTAATTAAATAAACTTTTGTTTTTTTATTTACTTAGTTACGGTAGGGTTTTGGCTCACTTTTTCTTTTGTAGATTTATATGTTTTATGACCAATGTGAACATGCTTCTATGTGCTGCATGTGCTGCAAGGATTTAAAAAAATAATTTAAATAAACCAAAAATGAAATCTTTATAAAAAATTGGAAATTTCAGTGTAATTTATAAAGGAAGCAATAACTGCCAAAAAATGTGATGGAAGAGGGACTCAAATACACGCTGTATTAGACATAAAGGAGGGACTTATACACATTCTGTTCAAATTGTCATGTAGTAGTACTCCTAGACTCATAAAGACTCAGTGCATACATAGTGCAAACCCCCCAAAAAATTGTAAGGAGGGTCATCCATACACCCTTGTAGACACTAACTGGAGTGCCTCATAAAATGTGTAGTTGGGAAACTTCTACACTCATAAAGGCTTTGCACTGTGTGCAAAGCCATGAAAAAATTATAAGAAGGGTCATCCAGTCATCCATAGACTCTTGAAGGCAACAACTGGTGGGCCTCATTCAATTATTTTGAAAGTGTTTTTGATGTACTCCTACACTTGTAAAGGCTTTGCACAAAGTGCAAAGCCATGAAAAAATTATAAGTAGAGTCAACTAGTCATCCATAGACCCTTGGAGGCTACAATTGCTGTGGCTCATTCAAATACTGAAGATTAAAAACACTTTGTGTTGATGTCATCTGATGGTGTGGAAAATTCAGGACTAATCAAGGATTTGTTAATTTTTGTCACAGTGAGCCTGTCAGCATTTTCTGTTGACAGCCGAAAGCTCCTGTCTATTATGTTCCCCCCAGCGGCACTAAAAACCCACTCAGGGAAGACGCTAGTGGCAGGACAGCACAACACCTCAAAGGCATAGAGGTACAGCTCATGCCTGATATCTAGTTTTGGAGCCCAATAGTTGAAAGTCTCAGAGGAATTAGCGAGTATGCTGGTTTTGTTGGCCAGGTATTACTTGACCATCTTTAAAAACTTTTCTCTGATTGACAAAAATACAGGGCATGGACGCTGGGAGGATGTCATAAAATTGTCCCACGCCTTTGACAGTGTACCCCTGCCTCTGCTGTACCTATAAACCTACAAAAGAAAAAGTGAGCAAAAACCCTGCTGTAACTAAGTAAGGCTACTTTCACACATCAGGTTTTTTGAATCAGGCGCGATCCGGCCTTTTTTTTTAACACCGGATGCGGCAAATGGACATGCCGGATCCGGTGTTTTTAACATTGACTAAATATAGCGCCGGATCGCGCCGCATGTACCTGCGTTTCGTCCGTTTTCTGCCGGATCCGGTGTCTGGTTTATTTCCGGCGTCTAGGAAAGACGCCAACTGTAACGTTTTTTGTGTCCGGCCAAAAAGCCGGAAGGGCCGAATCCGGCGCTTCCGGCCTTTGTCTACAATGAAAGTCTATGAGCGCCGCATTGCGCCGCATCCGGCAAAAACCTGATCCGGTGGCCTGATCCGTTTTTTTTGTCTGGGAATGTTAATTAGCCCAGACAGAAGCAAACATATATATACCACGCCAGTGGGACACTCTGCCACATGCTATGCAAGCATCAAGAGAGAGCCATCATCAAATTGTACTGGATTTTGAACAAGCAACAGCAGCACCCATCCAAATGGAGTCCGGGGACCACCGAGATGTTGGCGCGGAGGAGACGGGAGCAAACGCCAGACGGTAAATATCACCCACCCCATGATACTATGCGTGTATTTTATGTGTTTGAATTGTTGTATACTTTGTGGGTTGTGCTTTAATACAATGTGGGTATTGCTCTATTCTGTTTTGGCGTACTTGTATACTATGTGTAGTGCTTCATACAATGTGGTTATAGCTATAATCTGTTTTGGCGTACTTGTATACTATGTGTAGTGCTTCATACAATGTGGTTATAGCTATAATCTTTTTTGGCAAACTTGTATACTATGTGTAGTGCTTATAACAATGTGGTTATAGCTATATTCGGTTTTGGCAAACATGTATACTAGCGTGTATTGCTATATACTGTGTTGGCATAGTAGTATACAATGTGGGTAGTGCTATATACTGTTGGCATTGATGTATACTAGTCGTGTATTGCTATATACTGTGTTGGCATAGTAGTATACAATGTGGGTAGTGCTATATACTGTTGGCATTGATGTATACTAGTCGTGTATTGCTATATACTGTGTTGGCATAGTAGTATACAATGTGGTAGTGCTATATACTGTTGGCATTGATGTATACTAGTCGTGTATTGCTATATATACTGTGTTGGCATAGTAGTATACAATGTGGGTAGTGCTATATACTGTTGGCATCGATGTATACTAGTCGTGTATTGCTATATACTGTGTTGGCATAGTAGTATACAATGTGGGTAGTGCTATATACTGTTGGCATTGATGTATACTAGTCGTGTATTGCTATATACTGTGTTGGCATAGTAGTATACAATGTGGGTAGTGCTATATACTGTTGGCATCGATGTATACTAGTCGTGTATTGCTATATACTGTGTTGGCATAGTAGTATACAATGTGGGTAGTGCTATATACTGTTGGCATTAATATATACTAGTCGTGTATTGCTATATACTGTGTTGGCTAGTAGTATACAATGTGGGTATGCTAATTCTGTTGATCAATGTATACTGTGTGTATTGCTATATACTGTGTTGGCATAGTAGTATACATGTGGGTAGTGCTATATACTGTTTGGCATCGATGTATATATCGTGTATTGCTATATACTGTGTTGGCATAGTTGTATATATGGTTATTGATATATACAGTGTTGCTTTTTTCTCTATTATGTTTGTATTGCTGTATGCTATGAGGGTAGTTCTAAACTGTGAAAATATCGTAATTAATCCTGAATTCAGGAAAAATATTTGATTTGATCGATGTATCATGTATATGATGATTGTGTCCATGTATAAATTGGAATTGTATTTTTTCCACAGAAGAGGTCATCATCGGAGGCAGGAGGCTGACACTTCACCACCACCAGCTCGTCAAGCAGGAGAACAGCTGCATGACATAGCATCATACATTAGGAAGTAAATATCTCACAACCCAAAACCACAATCTGAACTTGTCTTTCAGCACGGGCCATGATTAAATGCATGTATTCATTGCAATTTATTTAGTTTTTTTTCCACAGCAGAGGACATCATCGGAGGCAGCAGGCTGAGACTGCACCACCACATAGTCAAGCAGGAGGACAGCAGCGTGTCATTGTAGCATCCAGCAGACGGTAAATTTCTCACACCACAAAACCACAAACGGAACTTTTGTCTTTCAGCACGGGCCAGGATTGAATTCATGTATTCATTGAATTTTTTTTTTATATTTATTCAACAGCAGAGGACATCATCGGAGGCCGGAGGCTGCTACAACACCACCACCAGATGACACTGGAGCTGGAGAGCATCGTGACCTGGCAGCATCTAGCAGACGGTAAATATCACACACCAAATAACCGCAAACAGAACTTTTGTCTTTCAGCATGGCCATGATTTTATCCTTTTTTTTCCATTTTTTTTCTTTTTGCACACTGCAGAGGACAGCATCGGAGGCCGGAGGCTGCTACAAGTACACCACCACCACCAGATGACACTGGAGCTGGAGAGCATCGTGACCTGGCAGCATCTAGCAGACGGTAAATATCACACACCAAATAACCGCAAACAGAACTTTTGTCTTTCAGCACGGGCCATGATTATATCCTTTTTTTTTGCATTTTTTTTTCTTTTTGTCATACTGCAGAGGACAGCATCGGAGGCCGGAGGCTGCTACAACACCACCAACACCACCAGATGACACTGGAGCTGGAGAGCATCGTGACCTGACAGCATCTAGCAGACGGTAAATATCACACACCACATTACCTCAAACAGAACTTTTGTCTTTCAGCACGGCCCATGATTGTGGCCATGTATTCATTGACTTTTTTTTTCTGTTTATTGCACAGCAGACGACCATCTCAGGTACCGATGGAATACGGCCGGCAGCAGGACAGTAGTTCTTCTGGGAGCCCTCCCACTCATCGGCAGCATTTAGCGGTATTTTTTACAAATTATATTTCCACAATCCTGTTTTTTTTTTTTTTTTTAAAAAATACATCTCTTGGATATATTTTTAATTTTATTTTTCTTTCACAATGCATTTTTTTTTTTTTTTAAAAATCCATCTCTTGGATATATTTTGAATTTTTTTTTTCTTTCACAATGCAGTATTGTTTTTTATTTATTTTTTAAAAAAATCCATCTCTTGGATATATTTTAAATTTTTTTTTCTTTCACAATGCATTAGTGGTTTATTTATTTATTTTTATTTTTTTTCAAATTACAGGAATCTGAACCTGAGGAGCTCCCAGAAGAAGGACGGGGTGGACAGATACCCGGAGTGGGCTCACAATTCGTAAGTTTCCTGCATCCATCAGTGCAACACAACATCACACTACACACAACACATAAAAAAAAAAAAAAAAAACACTGGACACAACCGAAAAAACAACAAATTTTTTTTTTTTTTTCAGTCTTCCGCACCTGTGGCTTCAAGAGGTCCTCGCAGTGCCTCCCAGAGTCGACGTGAACAACGCGGCGGTCTTCAACCTGTAATTATTATAATTTTTTTTTTTTTTTAATTAAATTTGAAATGTTTTTTTTTTATAATAATTTTTTTTTCTTTCCTCATTTTATTTTAGGCTTCACAGCGAGCTCCCGACTCAGACGGTGAGGAGGGGATTGATGTCGACCTGTTAATTGATCTGATCAGAGAGCGGGAGCCGCTGTGGAACATGGGGGACCGCCGCCATTCAGATCAGATAGTGACCCGTCGGCTCTGGGATGAAGTTTGTTCCCAACTTGTTGGCTACTGTGAGGACCTTGAAGCTCGGTCACAGTCTAAAATGCGTAAGTATATACAGTTCTGTAGGCCTGCTGGATTTAAAGCAGTGTTTCCACAACTCCAGTCTTCGTGAACCTCAAGGGTTCATGTTTTCAGGATTTCCTTTGGTACAACACTATGGAAATCCTGAAAACATGACCCGTGGGGGACATGAGGACTGTAGTTTGGAAAACACTTATGTAGTATACTAACCAATTTGTGCTATCTCGTTTCAGGGGAGAGAATTGTGAAGCGGTGGCGGTCTATCAGGGATCGCTTCAAGAAGGAGTTCAACAAAGAGATGCGGGCCCCGAGTGGTTCTTCAGGACGCCAGAGCAAATACAAATACGCAAGAGCTCTGGCTTCCTGCGCAAACTATGGTCACCAGAAGGTAAATATTCAAAAGGAAATGTTTACATGTCTAACTACATTTTTTTTCACAGCCAGGGCCATTCAAATACAGTATATTAATTGTATTTTTTCTCTTTATTCAACAGCACGGTGAGCAGCACTCGGGCGCCCGCAGAGTTGGGCCCTTCTGAGGCGATCCCTGAGGAGACCGGCACCGAGGGACATTTTGACCGCCCCGACCCATCTGCATACACACGTGAGCCCTCTTTCCCCTCCACCAGCGCTGCAGCATCGTGGCCAAGTGTATTATGATTCGGTAGCTGAGGAGTGCAGGTAAAAAAGGAAATACACCAGAGCAGTTGGAATCTATGAGATTGCAGTACCCTGACTAACCACCACAACTAGAGGCAGCCGTGGAGCGTTCCTACGTTGGTCCTAGACGCCTCGTCACAGCCTGAGAAACTAACTACACCTAAAGATAGAAAGAGGAAAGCTATCTGCCCCGGAGCAGATCCCCAAAGAACATAGAAAGCCCCCAAACATGTAATGGCGGTTAGACAAGAGGAAATACTGACACAGACAGAAAATAGTATGAGCAAACGTTGGGGCCCAAACTACCTAAATAGAAAAGGATAGGAAGGGCACTTACTGCAATCCCAAAAAACCTGAAAAGCACCAACTCTACTAATTTCAAAAACACCTGAGATCACACGACCTCTACCACCTAAATTAGTTCTCTGGTGTAACAAAATCAAAACAGCAGCCACTGAAAAAACTGGAAAAGCAAATGTACAAACATCAGTGGCTGAACTAAACTGAGAGGGCAAAAGCCCCCGGAGGGGACCCAGAAGGCCCCCACAGAAGTGCAGGACAAAATGCAAAAATCAAGCACAAAAACAAAAAGAAGAAAATGTCTTATCTGTTAGCAGGAGATGCAGACACGACACAGCAGGCTACAAAGGAAACAGGAATCAAGGATTGAGACCAGAACAATTGATCACCGGCAACCCTGATGGGAAGGCGACTCCCTTAAATAAGACCAATATTTAGACTTGAGAGTCCTCAGTGGTTGATACCTTTTAATGGCTAACTGAAAAGATGGTAACAAATTGCAAGCTTTCGAGACTACTCCGGTCTCTTCATCAGGCAAAGACTAAAACAAAAACTGAAGAATCACATATATAATATATACACAAGAGGACACAGGAATAGTGCAATAGGTAAGACAAGTGACGTGAAGCAGAACTGTCATTATGGCAGAGGAATGAACATAAATATTGGAACAGATCATAGATAAGGAGAGAGTTTTATTACCCTCTGATTGGGGTCTGGTGTTGTGTTTTGATGCCCCTAGAAGGTCAGAGACGCAGATTCCTTAATTGATATAGAATGACATGAATCCATGTGACACGTTCATTCCAGCACTAAGAGTGTCAAAGGTCATCATAAGTTTGTATTCCCAAACCTTTCTATCTTTCCAGATCAATCTGAGAAAGATAGAAAGGTTTGGGAATACAAACTTATGATGACCTTTGACACTCTTAGTGCTGGAATGAACGTGTCACATGGATTCATGTCATTCTATATCAATTAAGGAATCTGCGTCTCTGACCTTCTAGGGGCATCAAAACACAACACCAGACCCCAATCAGAGGGTAATAAAACTCTCTCCTTATCTATGATCTGTTCCAATATTTATGTTCATTCCTCTGCCATAATGACAGTTCTGCTTCACGTCACTTGTCTTACCTATTGCACTATTCCTGTGTCCTCTTGTGTGTATATAAATATATGTGATTCTTCAGTTTTTGTTTTAGTCTTTGCTGATGAAGAGACCGGAGTAGTCTCGAAAGCTTGCAATTTGTTACCATCTTTTCAGTTAGCCATTAAAAGGTATCAACCACTGAGGACTCTCAAGTCTAAATATTTTTCTATTACTGGCTAACACGGTACGAAGATACACATCTTTCTATATTAAATAAGACCAGTCAGTAACACCTGATTCCCAATCCTCACAATCTTCACTGGACAGTCCAGTACCGCTTGTAACCACCAGAGGGAGCCTCTGCTCATTTCAAGTCCATTCACAACAGTACCCCCCTTGAGGAGGGGTCACCGAACCCTCACCTGAGCAACCAGGTCGGTCAGGATGAGCTCTATGATACGCACGGATGAGTCTCCTAGCATGGATGTCCGAAGCAAACACCCAAGAATTGTCTTCCTGACCATAACCTCTCCTCTTAACCAAATACTGGGTTTCATCTAGAAAAACGAGAATTCAAAATTTTCTCAACCTCAAACTCCATATTGCCCTCAACCAGAACAGGGTCAGGAGGCAAAGCAGTAGGAACCACTGGCTCAACAAACCTCTTCAACAAGGACTTGTGGAACACATTATGGATCTTAAATGTCCCTGGAAGAAGCAAACGAAAAGAAACAGGATTAAGAATCTCCATGATCTTATAAGGTCCAATGAACCTAGGCTTAAATTTAGGAGATGCCACTCTCATAGGAATATTTTTTGAGGACAACCAGACCAAGTCCCCCACTTTAAACCGAGGACCATCAGTCCTATGCCAGTTAGCAAACGCTGGGCCCTCTCCTGAGAGGGACAACCTCTGCACTACCTGGTCCCAAATCTATTGCATACGCTCCACAACAGAGTCAACACCTGGACAGACAGAAGCCTCCGTCTGTCCCGAAGAAAATCGAGGTGAAACCAGAATTACAGAAAAATGGAGACATCAAAGTGGCAGAGCTAGCCCTATTATTAAGAGCAAACTCAGCCAAAGGCAAAAAAGAGACCCAGTCATCCTGATCAGCAGACACAAGCATCTTAGATAAGTCTCCAATGTCTGATTTGTTCTCTCAGTTTGACATTGGTCTGAGGATGAAACGCCGAGGAGAAAGACAATTGAACACCAAGTTTAGAACAAAAGGTCCTCCAAAATTTTGGAAACAAACTGGACTCCTCTGTCGACACAATGTTCTCAGGAATGCCGTGCAAACGAACCACGTGCTGAAGGAACAAAGGTACCTATTCAGAGGAGGAAGGCAACTTTGGTAATGGCACAAGATGTATCATCTTGGAAAACTATCACAAATCACCAGATGACGGTCATTCTCTGAGAAACAGAGAGGGCGGAAATTAAATCCATAGAGATATGGGTCCATGGTCTCTTGGGCACAGGCAATGGCATCAACAAACCACTAGAGCGGGAGCAAGGCTTAGAGCGACAGCAAGTCCCGCAGGACTGCACAAATTCCCTGACATCACGAGACAAGGTAGGCCACCAAAAGGACGACTAACCAAGTCTCTGGTACCAAAAATTCCTGGATGACCTGCCAACGCGGAACAATGAATCTCAGACATCACACTCTTTTTCCAGTGGTCCGGGACAAACAATTTCCCAACAGGGCAGCGCTTGGGCCTATCCTCCTGACACCCCTCCAGAGCCAGTCTCAAATTGGGCAGATGGCGGAAAGAACTACACCTTCTTTCAAAATAACAGAAGGATCAGATTAACTCAGGAGAGTCCGCAAGGAAACTCCTTGAAAGGGGATCCGCCTTAACATTCTTAGTGCCAGGAGAAAGGAAACCACAAAATTAAAACGTGTGAAAAACAAGGCCCACCTGGCCTGTGTAGGATTAAGTCGCTTGGCAGATTCCAGATAAACCAGATTCTTATGGGCAGTAAGGACCACCACCTGATGTTTAGCTCCCTCCAGCCAATGTCTCCACTCTTCAAAATCCCACTTCATGGCCAATAACTCCCGATTACCCACGTCATAATTACGTTCAGTAGGAGAAAATTTTCGAGAGAAAAAGGCACAAGGGTTACTTTTAGAGGTCTCTGGATCTCTTTGGGACAAAACGGCACCTGCCCCAATTTCAGAGGCATCCACCTCCACCTGAAATGGCAGAGAAACATCAGGCTTTCCGTAGAACAGGAGCAGAAGTGAATCTCTGCTTAAGTTCCTGAAATGCAGAGACTGCCTCAGGAGGCCAATTCACCACATCAGAACCTTTTTGGTCAAATCAGTTAATGGTTTAACAATAACCAAGAAATTACCAATAAATTTACGTAAAAATTGGCAAAACCCAAAAATCTTTGAAGAGCCTTTAATGAAGTAGGTTGGACCCAACACAGATGGCCTGAACCTTGACCGGGTCCATTTCAATAACAGATGGGGACAAAATGAATCCCAAAAATGAGATCCTCTGTACGCCAAAAAGACACTTTGATCCCTTCACATACAGAGCTTTCTCTCTCAAAATCTGGATACAGTTCGAACATGTTTCACATGAGAGTCCCAGTCATTGGAAAAAATCAAGATATCATCCAAATAAACGATCAGAAATTTATCCACAAAATCCCTGAAAAAGTCATTCATGAAGGACTGGAAGACAGAAGGAGCATTAGTGAGCCCAAAGGGCATCACAAGGTTACTCAAAATGCCCCTCAGGGGTGTTAAATGCCGTCTTCCATTCATCCCCCGTGCTTAATGCGAATAAGGTTATATGCCCCCCTGAGGTCAAGCTTGGTAAACCAAGTAGCGTTTTTCACCCTGGAAAACGTCAGAAATCAAGGGTAACGGGTATTGATATTTCACAGTAATATTGTTCAAAAGACGATAATCAATACACGGCCTTAATGAACCATCCTTTTTGGCTACAAGAAAAAACCGGCACCTAAGGGTGAAGAGGATGGTCTGATATGACCTTTCTCCAATGACTCCTTGATATAAGACCGCATAGGTCATGTTCAGGTCAGACAAGTTAAAAAGCCGACCTTTAGGGAATTTACTACCAGGCACTAATTCAATAGCGCAGTCATAGCTCCTATGGGGAGGCAAGGATGCAGATTTACTTTCCCTGAACACATCAGAAAAATCAATCAAAAACTCAGGCACATCCTGAGCCTGAGGGAGGCATAAAAAACAGGAGTGTTGGTATTAACACATTGGCAGCCCAACTGGTTACAGACACAGATTTCCAATCCAAAACAGAATTATGAGACTGTACCAAGGGAACCCAGCACGATAATGTCATGCAGATTATACAGAACCAAAAATTTGCAGCTCTCCTGATGATCAGGTTCGACCCTCCATTATCACCTGAGTAGAGAACTGAGGTTTATTCTCAGCCAAAGGGGTAGAATCGATTCCCAGTAGGGGAATAGAATTCTGTAGGGGTATCAAGGGAAACCCACAACGTTTAGCAAAATCAAAAACCATCAGTTAATAGCTGCTCTCGAATCAACAAAAGCTGAGCAGAAAATGAGGACAGAGAGCATATCAGAGTAACAGGTAATAAAAACTTAGTCTGAACACTACCCAAGACAACTGACGTGCAAAATGTCTTCCCGCTTAGGGCAGACTGAAATAGCATGAGAGGCATCACCACAGTAGAAACATAACCCATTGCGCTTTCGAAACTCATGACCTGTGTCCCAGAAAACCACTCTATCACACTGCAGGATTCAGAAGCAGGTTCACAAGGCAACACTATTCCACGCATACTTCTCCGCTCACGCAAACGTCTGTCAATTTGAATCGCTAATGACATAGAATCATTGAGACCAGAGGGGACAAGGGAATCCCACCATAATATCCTTTACATTATCTGACAGACCCTTCCGAAAAAGGGCTGCCAAAGCGTCGTCATTCCATTTGGTCAGGACTGCCCACCTACGGAATCTCTGACAG
Organism: Oophaga sylvatica; assembly: GCA_033576555.1. Classification (NCBI taxonomy): domain Eukaryota; kingdom Metazoa; phylum Chordata; class Amphibia; order Anura; family Dendrobatidae; genus Oophaga; species Oophaga sylvatica. Next base: position 740,496,203 of record JARQOD010000001.1, read on the forward strand.
TATAACTCAGCGTCATCAACCCCCGATTTGATGCCAAACAAGGCTTTTCAGCTTGATCATGACATTAGGCTCATCGTACAAAAACCCCGAGGCCTGAAAAAATCACAATATCACTCAAAACAGGATCCCCAGGTGCAGGGAAAAAGCCCCAATCCTGAGGGTCGCCGCGCAGGAAGAGATGACAATTTGAACCTGCTGCGCTGAGTTCCCTGAGGACTTAGATTTTAAGACAAAAAACAATTTACAATTATTTTTAAAATTCAGAAATTGGGTCGATCCCCCAAAAACAAATCTGGCATGGGAATCCAGGTTCCACAACAGGCAACCTAGCAAGATAGGTGCAATACCCGAACCTCAGTGGCAAGCTGACCACACGGCCAGACAACTTTGCAAACTCCATTGAGAAGAAAAAATCCTCCCCAGCACCCAAAATACAGAGGAAAAAAAAAAAAAATGCAACAAACAGAAAAATATTTCTGACAACTCTGACAACCTTTTTTTCTTTCACAATATTTTTCCCTTCTGTGGTCCTTTTAAATTTTGGGGCCGTGTATGTTATGTCGGTAGCTGGGATGCGTAAAAAGGAAATACCCAACATTGGGAAATCTTGAGATTGCGTACCCTGAAACCACCACAACAGAGGCACCTGGGGCGTCCTCTTGGTCCAACCCTCGCACAGCCGAAAACAACTACCCTAAAATAAAAAAGGAAAAAAAACATCTCCCCCGGGAGCAGATCCCCAAAAACTAAAAGCCCCCAAAAAAGTAAGGCGGTTGAAAAGGGGAAATATGCAAAAACAAAAATGAAGCAAACTTTGGGGGCCCAAACTACCAAAATAAAAAAAGGAAAAAAAGGGCACTTACGCAACCCAAAAAACCCTGAAAAGCACCAACTTACAAATTTTAAAAAAAAACCCGAATCACACGACCCAAACCCCTAAATTATTCCGGTAACAAAATCAAAAAAGCCCTAAAAAAGGGAAAAGAAAAATTCAAACATCAGTGGTGAACTAAACTGGAGGGCAAAACCCCCGGGGGGCCCAGAAGGCCCCCACAGAAGGGGGACAAAAGCAAAAAATAACCCAAAAAACAAAAGAAAAAAAGCTTTCTGTTAGCAGGAGATCCCCGACACACACAGCGGTACAAAAAAAAAGGAAAACAAGGATTAGCCGAACCTTATCACCGGCAACCCGAGGGGAAGCGACCCCTTAAATAAGACCATCAAACACCTTTTCCCAATCCTACAATCTTCACGGACAGTCCAGTACCGTTGAACCACCAAGGGACCCGCCAAACTCTTTAACCTTTTAAAAACACAAGTCATTGCTGAGGTGCGGGAAGAGATAGATTTTCCTTTCCCCCACCTTCGCCCCTGCCACCCCTATACACCTGGGCTCTGGGCGGCACCGAAGGGGGGCAAAAAGGAACTATGCGCCCAGTTCTTGCTTTTGAATGCACTTTTTTTAAAAGCCTTAAAGTTTTATCTGAACAATTCAGCAGGGTTTTACAGATTACCTCCCAGTTTGGGGGGTAAGACACTTCTTAAACATGCATTCAGAAGCAAAAGCTCACCAATCAGGGGTTTTTTTAATCTGTGGCGGAGCGTAGCCCTATCTGTTTACCACAATGTATGTAATCAGATGTGCCAGCTGCTTAGGCGTTTTCTTTTCCCTTTCCCCCTCCTTCCACCCCGTCTTTTTCCCCCCCCCCCCCCCCCACCGCCCCCCCTCCCCCTCCGATTCGTACACCACCTCCCCCCCAATTCCCGCAATCCCCCTACACCAACCTCCCCCTACCAGCCACCTTCCCCAAAACGCCACCCCTTAAAATTCGCCCCTTCCCAAAAACGCCCCTCCCAAATTCGCCACCTTCCCAATACAGCCCCTCAACTTTAGCCCCTTCCCAAACCCCCAAAAACCTTTCCAATCCAAAAACCTTCCCCAAACCCCCCCAACCTTCCCAATCCCCCCAACCTCAAATTCACCACCTCCCCAATTCACCCCCCCCCCCAACTTCAGCCACCCACCCCTCCATTTCCCCAACAACTCCATCCCCCCCAAAAACTCCATCCCTCAACAACCCAGTCCCCCAAAAAATCCGTCACCTATCCAGTACCAAAACCTCCCCATACCGCCCCCACCCGACCAACCCCTACCCCTCCCACTCCCCCCTTACCCAACTCCTCCCCCTACCAATTTTCCCACCATTCCCCTCCCCAGTCCCTCCCACCCCCACTCCCCCCCCCTCCCTGTTCTGCCTCCACTTGTCCCCCATTCTTTAACCCTTTCCACCCCTTCACCTTTACTGTTTTCCCTTCCCACCGAAACCCAGTCCTTCACAATTCCCGGGGGAAGTGTCCCCAGCCCCTCCAAAGTATGTCCACCCCCACTACACTGTTTTAAAGTACTTTTCCTTTTTTCAAAAAAGACAAGGTCATGTTTGCAAAAAAAATTTTTTTTTAAAAAATATTTTGCAA
>JARQOD010000001.1:740498777-740774725 GCA_033576555.1 Oophaga sylvatica
AACTCTGACAGGACAGTCCTACACTGTCTAATATTAAAAACCTTACCATGGGTCAAAATTGACATCAGTGTGTGAATAAGGGCCGACAAAAGGACTGGGCCCCACCAGTGAAACTCCAGACTAGGTTTTTTGCTCACTTTTTCTTTTGTATGTTTATATGTTTTATGGCCAATGTGAACATGCTTCTATGTGCTGCATGTGTACAACTCAAGTTAAGCTCAATTTTTGTGTTTTTTTTCTTTGTATCATTGCATTCTGTGCAAGCTGAGCTGTGGCCTCCCTCTCCTGACCTAGAAATTGTATATAAGGCTTCTTCAGTCTGGGGTTTCACTCTGTGTTAATTAAATAAACTTTTGTTTTTTATTTACTTAGTTACGGTAGGGTTTTGGCTCACTTTTTCTTTTGTAGATTTATATGTTTTATGACCAATGTGAACATGCTTCTATGTGCTGCATGTGCTGCAAGGATTTAAAAAAATAATTTAAATAAACCAAAAATGAAATCTTTATTAAAAAATTGGAAATTTCAGTGTAATTTATAAAGGAAGCAATAACTGCCAAAAAATGTGATGGAAGAGGGACTCAAATACACGCTGTATTAGACATAAAGGAGGGACTTATACACATTCTGTTCAAATTGTCATGTAGTAGTACTCCTAGACTCATAAAGACTCAGTGCATACATAGTGCAAACCCCCAAAAAATTGTAAGGAGGGTCATCCATACACCCTTGTAGACACTAACTGGAGTGCCTCATAAAATGTGTAGTTGGGAAACTTCTACACTCATAAAGGCTTTGCACTGTGTGCAAAGCCATGAAAAAATTATAAGAAGGGTCATCCAGTCATCCATAGACTCTTGAAGGCAACAACTGGTGGGCCTCATTCAATTATTTTGAAAGTGTTTTTGATGTACTCCTACACTTGTAAAGGCTTTGCACAAAGTGCAAAGCCATGAAAAAATTATAAGTAGAGTCAACTAGTCATCCATAGACCCTTGGAGGCTACAATTGCTGTGGCTCATTCAAATACTGAAGATTAAAAACACTTTGTGTTGATGTCATCTGATGGTGTGGAAAATTCAGGACTAATCAAGGATTTGTTAATTTTTGTCACAGTGAGCCTGTCAGCATTTTCTGTTGACAGCCGAAAGCTCCTGTCTATTATGTTCCCCCCAGCGGCACTAAAAACCCACTCAGGGAAGACGCTAGTGGCAGGACAGCACAACACCTCAAAGGCATAGAGGTACAGCTCATGCCTGATATCTAGTTTTGGAGCCCAATAGTTGAAAGTCTCAGAGGAATTAGCGAGTATGCTGGTTTTGTTGGCCAGGTATTACTTGACCATCTTTAAAAACTTTTCTCTGATTGACAAAAATACAGGGCATGGACGCTGGGAGGATGTCATAAAATTGTCCCACGCCTTTGACAGTGTACCCCTGCCTCTGCTGTACTATAAACCTACAAAAGAAAAAGTGAGCAAAAACCCTGCTGTAACTAAGTAAGGCTACTTTCACACATCAGGTTTTTTGAATCAGGCGCGATCCGGCCTTTTTTTTTAACACCGGATGCGGCAAATGGACATGCCGGATCCGGTGTTTTTAACATTGACTAAATATAGCGCCGGATCGCGCCGCATGTACCTGCGTTTCGTCCGTTTTCTGCCGGATCCGGTGTCTGGTTTATTTCCGGCGTCTAGGAAAGACGCCAACTGTAACGTTTTTTGTGTCCGGCCAAAAAGCCGGAAGGGCCGAATCCGGCGCTTCCGGCCTTTGTCTACAATGAAAGTCTATGAGCGCCGCATTGCGCCGCATCCGGCAAAAACCTGATCCGGTGGCCTGATCCGTTTTTTTTGTCTGGGAATGTTAATTAGCCCAGACAGAAGCAAACATATATATACCACGCCAGTGGGACACTCTGCCACATGCTATGCAAGCATCAAGAGAGAGCCATCATCAAATTGTACTGGATTTTGAACAAGCAACAGCAGCACCCATCCAAATGGAGTCCGGGGACCACCGAGATGTTGGCGCGGAGGAGACGGGAGCAAACGCCAGACGGTAAATATCACCCACCCCATGATACTATGCGTGTATTTTATGTGTTTGAATTGTTGTATACTTTGTGGGTTGTGCTTTAATACAATGTGGGTATTGCTCTATTCTGTTTTGGCGTACTTGTATACTATGTGTAGTGCTTCATACAATGTGGTTATAGCTATAATCTGTTTTGGCGTACTTGTATACTATGTGTAGTGCTTCATACAATGTGGTTATAGCTATAATCTTTTTTGGCAAACTTGTATACTATGTGTAGTGCTTCATACAATGTGGTTATAGCTATATTCGGTTTTGGCAAACATGTATACTATGCGTGTATTGCTATATACTGTGTTGGCATAGTAGTATACAATGTGGGTAGTGCTATATACTGTTGGCATTGATGTATACTAGTCGTGTATTGCTATATACTGTGTTGGCATAGTAGTATACAATGTGGGTAGTGCTATATACTGTTGGCATTGATGTATACTAGTCGTGTATTGCTATATACTGTGTTGGCATAGTAGTATACAATGTGGGTAGTGCTATATACTGTTGGCATCGATGTATACTAGTCGTGTATTGCTATATACTGTGTTGGCATAGTAGTATACAATGTGGGTAGTGCTATATACTGTTGGCATTGATGTATACTAGTCGTGTATTGCTATATACTGTGTTGGCATAGTAGTATACAATGTGGGTAGTGCTATATACTGTTGGCATCGATGTATACTAGTCGTGTATTGCTATATACTGTGTTGGCATAGTAGTATACAATGTGGGTAGTGCTATATACTGTTGGCATTAATATATACTAGTCGTGTATTGCTATATACTGTGTTGGCATAGTAGTATACAATGTGGGTAGTGCTATATTCTGTTGGCATCAATGTATACTAGTCGTGTATTGCTATATACTGTGTTGGCATAGTAGTATACAATGTGGGTAGTGCTATATACTGTTTTGGCATCGATGTATACTATGCGTGTATTGCTATATACTGTGTTGGCATAGTTGTATATTATGGTTATTGATATATACAGTGTTGCTTTTTTTCTCTATTATGTTTGTATTGCTGTATGCTATGAGGGTAGTTCTAAACTGTGAAAATATCGTAATTAATCCTGAATTCAGGAAAAATATTTGATTTGATCGATGTATCATGTATATGATGATTGTGTCCATGTATAAATTGGAATTGTATTTTTTCCACAGAAGAGGTCATCATCGGAGGCAGGAGGCTGACACTTCACCACCACCAGCTCGTCAAGCAGGAGAACAGCTGCATGACATAGCATCATACATTAGGAGTAAATATCTCACAACCCAAAACCACAATCTGAACTTGTCTTTCAGCACGGGCCATGATTAAATGCATGTATTCATTGCAATTTATTTAGTTTTTTTTCCACAGCAGAGGACATCATCGGAGGCAGCAGGCTGAGACTGCACCACCACATAGTCAAGCAGGAGGACAGCAGCGTGTCATTGTAGCATCCAGCAGACGGTAAATTTCTCACACCACAAAACCACAAACGGAACTTTTGTCTTTCAGCACGGGCCAGGATTGAATTCATGTATTCATTGAATTTTTTTTTTATATTTATTCAACAGCAGAGGACATCATCGGAGGCCGGAGGCTGCTACAACACCACCACCAGATGACACTGGAGCTGGAGAGCATCGTGACCTGGCAGCATCTAGCAGACGGTAAATATCACACACCAAATAACCGCAAACAGAACTTTTGTCTTTCAGCATGGCCCATGATTTTATCCTTTTTTTTCCATTTTTTTTCTTTTTGCACACTGCAGAGGACAGCATCGGAGGCCGGAGGCTGCTACAAGTACACCACTACCACCAGATGACACTGGAGCTGGAGAGCATCGTGACCTGGCAGCATCTAGCAGACGGTAAATATCACACACCAAATAACCGCAAACAGAACTTTTGTCTTTCAGCACGGGCCATGATTATATCCTTTTTTTTTTGCATTTTTTTTTCTTTTGTCATACTGCAGAGGACAGCATCGGAGGCCGGAGGCTGCTACAACACCACCAACACCACCAGATGACACTGGAGCTGGAGAGCATCGTGACCTGACAGCATCTAGCAGACGGTAAATATCACACACCACATTACCTCAAACAGAACTTTTGTCTTTCAGCACGGCCCATGATTGTGGCCATGTATTCATTGACTTTTTTTTTCTGTTTATTGCACAGCAGACGACCATCTCAGGTACCGATGGAATACGGCCGGCAGCAGGACAGTAGTTCTTCTGGGAGCCCTCCCACTCATCGGCAGCATTTAGCGGTATTTTTTACAAATTATATTTCCACAATCCTGTTTTTTTTTTTTTTTTTAAAAAATACATCTCTTGGATATATTTTTAATTTTATTTTTCTTTCACAATGCATTTTTTTTTTTTTTTTAAAAATCCATCTCTTGGATATATTTTGAATTTTTTTTTTCTTTCACAATGCAGTATTGTTTTTTATTTATTTTTTAAAAAATCCATCTCTTGGATATATTTTAAATTTTTTTTTTCTTTCACAATGCATTAGTGGTTTATTTATTTATTTTTATTTTTTTTCAAATTACAGGAATCTGAACCTGAGGAGCTCCCAGAAGAAGGACGGGGTGGACAGATACCCGGAGTGGGCTCACAATTCGTAAGTTTCCTGCATCCATCAGTGCAACACAACATCACACTACACACAACACATAAAAAAAAAAAAAAAAAACACTGGACACAACCGAAAAACAACAAATTTTTTTTTTTTTTCAGTCTTCCGCACCTGTGGCTTCAAGAGGTCCTCGCAGTGCCTCCCAGAGTCGACGTGAACAACGCGGCGGTCTTCAACCTGTAATTATTATAATTTTTTTTTTTTTTTTAATTAAATTTGAAATGTTTTTTTTTTATAATAATTTTTTTTTCTTTCCTCATTTTATTTTAGGCTTCACAGCGAGCTCCCGACTCAGACGGTGAGGAGGGGATTGATGTCGACCTGTTAATTGATCTGATCAGAGAGCGGGAGCCGCTGTGGAACATGGGGGACCGCCGCCATTCAGATCAGATAGTGACCCGTCGGCTCTGGGATGAAGTTTGTTCCCAACTTGTTGGCTACTGTGAGGACCTTGAAGCTCGGTCACAGTCTAAAATGCGTAAGTATATACAGTTCTGTAGGCCTGCTGGATTTAAAGCAGTGTTTCCACAACTCCAGTCTTCGTGAACCTCAAGGGTTCATGTTTTCAGGATTTCCTTTGGTACAACACTATGGAAATCCTGAAAACATGACCCGTGGGGGACATGAGGACTGTAGTTTGGAAAACACTTATGTAGTATACTAACCAATTTGTGCTATCTCGTTTCAGGGGAGAGAATTGTGAAGCGGTGGCGGTCTATCAGGGATCGCTTCAAGAAGGAGTTCAACAAAGAGATGCGGGCCCCGAGTGGTTCTTCAGGACGCCAGAGCAAATACAAATACGCAAGAGCTCTGGCGTTCCTGCGCGAAACTATGGTCACACAGAAGGTAAATATTCAAAAGGAAATGTTTACATGTCTAACTACATTTTTTTTCACAGCCAGGGCCATTCAAATACAGTATATTAATTGTATTTTTTCTCTTTATTCAACAGCACGGTGAGCAGCACTCGGGCGCCCGCAGAGTTGGGCCCTTCTGAGGCGATCCCTGAGGAGACCGGCACCGAGGGACATTTTGACCGCCCCGACCCATCTGCATACACACGTGAGCCCTCTTTCCCCTCCACCAGCGCTGCAGCATCGTGGCCAAGTGTATTATGATTCGGTAGCTGAGGAGTGCAGGTAAAAAAGGAAATACACCAGAGCAGTTGGAATCTATGAGATTGCAGTACCCTGACTAACCACCACAACTAGAGGCAGCCGTGGAGCGTTCCTACGTTGGTCCTAGACGCCTCGTCACAGCCTGAGAAACTAACTACACCTAAAGATAGAAAGAGGAAAGCTATCTGCCCCGGAGCAGATCCCCAAAGAACATAGAAAGCCCCCAAACATGTAATGGCGGTTAGACAAGAGGAAATACTGACACAGACAGAAAATAGTATGAGCAAACGTTGGGGCCCAAACTACCTAAATAGAAAAGGATAGGAAGGGCACTTACTGCAATCCCAAAAAACCCTGAAAAGCACCAACTCTACTAATTTCAAAAACACCTGAGATCACACGACCTCTACCACCTAAATTAGTTCTCTGGTGTAACAAAATCAAAACAGCAGCCACTGAAAAAACTGGAAAAGCAAATGTACAAACATCAGTGGCTGAACTAAACTGAGAGGGCAAAAGCCCCGGAGGGGACCCAGAAGGCCCCACAGAAGTGCAGGACAAAATGCAAAAATCAAGCACAAAAACAAAAAGAAGAAAATGTCTTATCTGTTAGCAGGAGATGCAGACACGACACAGCAGGCTACAAAGGAAACAGGAATCAAGGATTGAGACCAGAACAATTGATCACCGGCAACCCTGATGGGAAGGCGACTCCCTTAAATAAGACCAATATTTAGACTTGAGAGTCCTCAGTGGTTGATACCTTTTAATGGCTAACTGAAAAGATGGTAACAAATTGCAAGCTTTCGAGACTACTCCGGTCTCTTCATCAGGCAAAGACTAAAACAAAAACTGAAGAATCACATATATATATATACACAAGAGGACACAGGAATAGTGCAATAGGTAAGACAAGTGACGTGAAGCAGAACTGTCATTATGGCAGAGGAATGAACATAAATATTGGAACAGATCATAGATAAGGAGAGAGTTTTATTACCTCTGATTGGGTCTGGTGTTGTGTTTTGATGCCCCTAGAAGGTCAGAGACGCAGATTCCTTAATTGATATAGAATGACATGAATCCATGTGACACGTTCATTCCAGCACTAAGAGTGTCAAAGGTCATCATAAGTTTGTATTCCCAAACCTTTCTATCTTTCTCAGATCAATCTGAGAAAGATAGAAAGGTTTGGGAATACAAACTTATGATGACCTTTGACACTCTTAGTGCTGGAATGAACGTGTCACATGGATTCATGTCATTCTATATCAATTAAGGAATCTGCGTCTCTGACCTTCTAGGGGCATCAAAACACAACACCAGACCCCAATCAGAGGGTAATAAAACTCTCTCCTTATCTATGATCTGTTCCAATATTTATGTTCATTCCTCTGCCATAATGACAGTTCTGCTTCACGTCACTTGTCTTACCTATTGCACTATTCCTGTGTCCTCTTTGTGTATATATATATATGTGATTCTTCAGTTTTTGTTTTAGTCTTTGCCTGATGAAGAGACCGGAGTAGTCTCGAAAGCTTGCAATTTGTTACCATCTTTTCAGTTAGCCATTAAAAGGTATCAACCACTGAGGACTCTCAAGTCTAAATATTTTTCTATCTACTGGCTAACACGGTACGAAGATACACATCTTTCCTATATTAAATAAGACCAGTCAGTAACACCTGATTCCCAATCCTCACAATCTTCACTGGACAGTCCAGTACCGCTTGTAACCACCAGAGGGAGCCTCTGCTCATTTCAAGTCCATTCACAACAGTACCCCCCCTTGAGGAGGGGTCACCGAACCCTCACCTGAGCAACCAGGTCGGTCAGGATGAGCTCTATGATACGCACGGATGAGTCTCCTAGCATGGATGTCCGAAGCAAACACCCAAGAATTGTCTTCCTGACCATAACCTCTCCTCTTAACCAAATACTGGAGTTTCCATCAAGAAAAACGAGAATTCAAAATTTTCTCAACCTCAAACTCCATATTGCCCTCAACCAGAACAGGGTCAGGAGGCAAAGCAGTAGGAACCACTGGCTCAACAAACCTCTTCAACAAGGACTTGTGGAACACATTATGGATCTTAAATGTCCCTGGAAGAAGCAAACGAAAAGAAACAGGATTAAGAATCTCCATGATCTTATAAGGTCCAATGAACCTAGGCTTAAATTTAGGAGATGCCACTCTCATAGGAATATTTTTTGAGGACAACCAGACCAAGTCCCCCACTTTAAACCGAGGACCATCAGTCCTATGCCAGTTAGCAAACCGCTGGGCCCTCTCCTGAGAGAGGGACAACCTCTGCACTACCTGGTCCCAAATCTATTGCATACGCTCCACAACAGAGTCAACACCTGGACAGACAGAAGCCTCCGTCTGTCCTGAAGAAAATCGAGGGTGAAACCCAGAATTACAGAAAAATGGAGACATCAAAGTGGCAGAGCTAGCCCTATTATTAAGAGCAAACTCAGCCAAAGGCAAAAAAGAGACCCAGTCATCCTGATCAGCAGACACAAAGCATCTTAGATAAGTCTCCAATGTCTGATTTGTTCTCTCAGTTTGACCATTGGTCTGAGGATGAAACGCCGAGGAGAAAGACAATTGAACACCAAGTTTAGAACAAAAGGTCCTCCAAAATCTGGAAACAAACTGGACTCCTCTGTCAGACACAATGTTCTCAGGAATGCCGTGCAAACGAACCACGTGCTGAAGGAACAAAGGTACCTATTCAGAGGAGGAAGGCAACTTTGGTAATGGCACAAGATGTATCATCTTGGAAAACCTATCACAAATCACCCAGATGACGGTCATTCTCTGAGAAACAGAGAGGTCGGAAATTAAATCCATAGAGATATGGGTCCATGGTCTCTTGGGCACAGGCAATGGCATCAACAAACCACTAGAGCGGGAGCAAGGCTTAGAGCGACAGCAAGTCCCGCAGGACTGCACAAATTCCCTGACATCACGAGACAAGGTAGGCCACCAAAAGGACCGACTAACCAAGTCTCTGGTACCAAAAATTCCTGGATGACCTGCCAACGCGGAACAATGAATCTCAGACATCACACTCTTTTTCCAGTGGTCCGGGACAAACAATTTCCCAACAGGGCAGCGCTTGGGCCTATCCTCCTGACACCCCTCCAGAGCCAGTCTCAAATTGGGCGAGATGGCGGAAAGAACTACACCTTCTTTCAAAATAACAGAAGGATCAGATAACTCAGGAGAGTCCGCAAGGAAACTCCTTGAAAGGGCATCCGCCTTAACATTCTTAGTGCCAGGAAGAAAGGAAACCACAAAATTAAAACGTGTGAAAAACAAGGCCCACCTGGCCTGTGTAGGATTAAGTCGCTTGGCAGATTCCAGATAAACCAGATTCTTATGGTCAGTAAGGACCACCACCTGATGTTTAGCTCCCTCCAGCCAATGTCTCCACTCTTCAAAATCCCACTTCATGGCCAATAACTCCGATTACCCACGTCATAATTACGTTCAGTAGGAGAAAATTTTCGAGAGAAAAAGGCACAAGGGTTACTTTTAGAGGTCTCTGGATCTCTTTGGGACAAAACGGCACCTGCCCCAATTTCAGAGGCATCCACCTCCACCTGAAATGGCAGAGAAACATCAGGCTGCCGTAGAACAGGAGCAGAAGTGAATCTCTGCTTAAGTTCCTGAAATGCAGAGACTGCCTCAGGAGGCCAATTCACCACATCAGAACCCTTTTTGGTCAAATCAGTTAATGGTTTAACAATAACCAAGAAATTACCAATAAATTTACGATAAAAATTGGCAAAACCCAAAAATCTTTGAAGAGCCTTTAATGAAGTAGGTTGGACCCAATCACAGATGGCCTGAACCTTGACCGGGTCCATTTCAATAACAGATGGGGACAAAATGAATCCCAAAAATGAGATCCTCTGTACGCCAAAAGACACTTTGATCCCTTCACATACAGAGCATTCTCTCTCAAAATCTGGAATACAGTTCGAACATGTTTCACATGAGAGTCCCAGTCATTGGAAAAAATCAAGATATCATCCAAATAAACGATCAGAAATTTATCCACAAAATCCCTGAAAAGTCATTCATGAAGGACTGGAAGACAGAAGGAGCATTAGTGAGCCCAAAGGGCATCACAAGGTACTCAAAATGCCCCTCAGGGGTGTTAAATGCCGTCTTCCATTCATCCCCGTGCTTAATGCGAATAAGGTTATATGCCCCCCTGAGGTCAAGCTTGGTAAACCAAGTAGCGTTTTTCACCCTGGAAAACAGGTCAGAAATCAAGGGTAACGGGTATTGATATTTCACAGTAATATTGTTCAAAAGACGATAATCAATACACGGCCTTAATGAACCATCCTTTTTGGCTACAAAGAAAAAAACCGGCACCTAAGGGTGAAGAGGATGGTCTGATATGACCTTTCTCCAATGACTCCTTGATATAAGACCGCATAGCGTCATGTTCAGGTACAGACAAGTTAAAAAGCCGACCTTTAGGGAATTTACTACCAGGCACTAATTCAATAGCGCAGTCATAGCTCCTATGGGGAGGCAAGGATGCAGATTTACTTTCCCTGAACACATCAGAAAAATCAATCAAAAACTCAGGCACATCCTGAGCCTGAGGGGAGGCATAAAAAACAGGAGTGTTGGTATTAACACATTGGCAGCCCCAACTGGTTACAGACACAGATTTCCAATCCAAAACAGAATTATGAGACTGTAACCAAGGGAAACCCAGCACGATAATGTCATGCAGATTATACAGAACCAAAAATTTGCAGCTCTCCTGATGATCAGGTTCGACCCTCATTATCACCTGAGTAGAGAACTGAGGTTTATTCTCAGCCAAAGGGGTAGAATCGATTCCCAGTAGGGGAATAGACTTCTGTAGGGGTATCAAGGGAAACCCACAACGTTTAGCAAAATCAAAATCCATCAGGTTAATAGCTGCTCTCGAATCAACAAAAGCTGAGCAGAAAATGAGGACAGAGAGCATATCAGAGTAACAGGTAATAAAAACTTAGTCTGAACACTACCCAAGACAACTGAGCGTGCAAAATGTCTTCCCCGCTTAGGGCAGACTGAAATAGCATGAGAGGCATCACCACAGTAGAAACATAACCCATTGCGCTTTCGAAACTCATGACGCTGTGTCCCAGAAACCACTCTATCACACTGCATGGATTCAGAAGCAGGTTCACAAGGCAACACTATTCCACGCATACTTCTCCGCTCACGCAAACGTCTGTCAATTTGAATCGCTAATGACATAGAATCATTGAGACCAGAGGGGACAGGGAATCCCACCATAATATCCTTTACATTATCTGACAGACCCTTCCGAAAAAGGGCTGCCAAAGCGTCGTCATTCCATTTGGTCAGGACTGCCCACCTACGGAATCTCTGACAGTATAACTCAGCGTCATCAAGCCCCTGATTTGATGCCAACAAGGCTTTTTCAGCTTGATCAGTGACATTAGGCTCATCGTACAATAACCCCGAGGCCTGAAAAAATGCATCAATATCACTCAAAACAGGATCCCCAGGTGTCAGGGAAAAAGCCCAATCCTGAGGATCGCCGCGCAGGAGAGAGATGACAATTTGAACCTGCTGCGCTGAGTTCCCTGAGGACTTAGATTTTAAGACAAAAAACAATTTACAATTATTTTTAAAATTCAGAAACTTGGCTCGATCCCCCAAAAACAAATCTGGCATGGGAATCCTAGGTTCCACAACAGGCAACCTAGCAAGATAGGTAGCAATACTCCGAACCTCAGTGGCAAGCTGATCCACACGGCCAGACAACTGTGCAAACTCCATTGAGAGAAAAAATCCTCCCCAGCACCCAGAGATACAGAGGGAAAAAAAAAAAATGCAACAAACAGAAAAATATTTCTGACAACTCTGACAACCTTTTTTTCTTTCACAATATTTTTCCCTTCTGTGAGTACCATTCAATTTTTGGGCCGGTGATACTGTTATGATTCGGTAGCTGAGGAGTGCAGGTAAAAAAGGAAATACACCAGAGCAGTTGGAATCTATGAGATTGCAGTACCCTGACTAACCACCACAACTAGAGGCAGCCGTGGAGCGTTCCTACGTTGGTCCTAGACGCCTCGTCACAGCCTGAGAAACTAACTACACCTAAAGATAGAAAGAGGAAAGCTATCTGCCCCGGAGCAGATCCCCAAAGAACATAGAAAGCCCCCAAACATGTAATGGCGGTTAGACAAGAGGAAATACTGACACAGACAGAAAATAGTATGAGCAAACGTTGGGGCCCAAACTACCTAAATAGAAAAGGATAGGAAGGGCACTTACTGCAATCCCAAAAAACCCTGAAAAGCACCAACTCTACTAATTTCAAAAACACCTGAGATCACACGACCTCTACCACCTAAATTAGTTCTCTGGTGTAACAAAATCAAAACAGCAGCCACTGAAAAAACTGGAAAAGCAAATGTACAAACATCAGTGGCTGAACTAAACTGAGAGGGCAAAAGCCCCCGGAGGGGACCCAGAAGGCCCCCACAGAAGTGCAGGACAAAATGCAAAAATCAAGCACAAAAACAAAAAGAAGAAAATGTCTTATCTGTTAGCAGGAGATGCAGACACGACACAGCAGGCTACAAAGGAAACAGGAATCAAGGATTGAGACCAGAACAATTGATCACCGGCAACCCTGATGGGAAGGCGACTCCCTTAAATAAGACCAGTCAGTAACACCTGATTCCCAATCCTCACAATCTTCACTGGACAGTCCAGTACCGCTTGTAACCACCAGAGGGAGCCTCTGCTCAGAACTCATTTCAAGTCCATTCACAACACAAGTGCATTGCATGAGGCTGCTGGTCAAGAGATAGATTTTCCTTTACCCCACCCTTCTGCCCCTGCCACCCCTAGTACACCTGCGGCTACTGGGCGGCACCGGCAGAGGGGTCAGGAAAGGAACTATGCGCCCGAGTTCTTGCATTTGAATGCATCTTTTCAGAACTGCCTTAAAGTTTTATCTGAACAAGTTACAGCAGGCTTTCATCAGATTACCTCCGCAGTTTCGGAGGTAAGACACTTCTTCAAAGCATGCATTCAGAAGCAAGAGCATCACCAAATCAGGGTTTTTTTAAGTCTGTGGCGGAGCGCATAGAGCCACTATCTGTTGACCAGCAGATGTATGTAATGCAGATGTGCCACGCTGCTGTAGTGCAGGTTTTCTCCTATCCTCCTCCTTCCACCCCAGTCGTTCCTCCCCCTCCCCCCCTCCATCCGCCGTCCCTCCTCCCCCTCCGATTCAGTATCAGCCACCTCCCCAATTCCAGCAACCTCCCCACTATCACCAACCTCCCAGTACCAGCCACCTTCCCAAATACAGCCACCTTCACAAATTCTGCCACCTTCCCAAATACAGCCACCTTCCCAAATTCTGCCACCTTCCCAACTACAGCCACCTCAACTTCAGCCACCTTCCCAACTCCAGCAACCTTCCCAACTCCAACAACCTTCCCAACTCCACCAACCTTCCCAACTCCACCAACCTCA
The DNA here is from genome assembly GCA_033576555.1 of Oophaga sylvatica. Lineage (NCBI taxonomy): Eukaryota > Metazoa > Chordata > Amphibia > Anura > Dendrobatidae > Oophaga > Oophaga sylvatica. The sequence goes on from JARQOD010000001.1 coordinate 740,512,175, forward strand.
ACTTCAGCCACCTCCCCAACTTCAGCCACCTCCCCAACTTCAGCCACCTCACCAACTCCAGTCCACTCAACAACTCCAGTCCCCTCAACAACTCCAGTCCCCTCAACAACTCCAGTCCCCTCAACAACTCCAGTCACCTATCCAGTACCAACAACCTCCCCAGTACCAGCCACCTACCCCGTACCAACCACCTACCCCGTACCACACTCCCACCTCTTACCAATCTCCTTCCCCCTACCAATTCCCTACCATATCACCTGCTCCTCCAGTCCCTGCCCCACCCTCCACTCCACCACCCATCACCTGTTCTGCCTCCAACTTGTCCTCCCATTCTTTAACCCTTTCCACCCCTTCACCTCTTACTGTTCCTTCCCCACCAGCATCCCAGTCCTCTCTACACACTTCCACGGTCGAAGTGTCCCGCAGCCCCTCCAATAGTATGTCCACCCCACACTACACTACGTTGTAACGTACTTTACCTTTTTTCAAAAAAGACAATGAGTCATGTTATGCAAAATAAAATTTTTTATAAAAGATATTTTGCAAGTAAAATTTAACAAACTGGTTAAGAAAAATGGTTAAATAAATGTTGAATTGTTTGATTCAATTTTTGTCTGTCATTTCTTTATAATGTTACATGTTATGTAAGGTTACATGTGTAATAAAGATTAAGTACAGTAACAATGTTAAAGACAGAAACATTACATAGATTTAGGGCCAAACATAAACATAACAATTTATTAAACACGGTCATCCTGCCAGTCTACTGTCCATCGGGTGAAATAAAGTACTCGGCAAATCTGTCCCTCATCCTGGAAACAGCAACAGAACTTTGATTGATATTATTGTAATAATCATGTAATGTTGTTTCTTGAAAGTGGTCCTCAATGGTCAACTGTTCTTTGCAGATCACAACATTATGCAGTACCACTCAGGCTTTTATGACTTCCTCGACAGTGTCAGTCTTCAAATTTATGGCTGTCAATAGTACACGCCACTTTGCAGTCAGGATTCCAAACGTGCACTCCACCATTCTTCTAGCTCTTGTGAGCCTGTAATTAAAAATATGTTTTGTATGGGTCAGTCCTCTGCTGGCATACGGTTTTAATAGATGTTCTGAGAGCTGGAATGCCTCATCACCAACACACACATATGGCATAGGTGGCCCTGTGGTTTGAGGCAGCAGCCTAGGGGCTGGGAAATGGAATGTGTTCCCATACAGTCGACGTCCCATCGCTGAAAGTCTGAAGACCTGGGAATCGTTAGATCGTCCATATGCCCCTATGTCCACTGCAATGAACCTATATTCAGCATCAGCGATGGCCATCAGGACAACCGAGAAATATTTTTCATAGTTAAAATATTCTGATCCTGTTCCTGCTGGCTTCACAATTCTGACATGTTTCCTATCAATCGCTCCAAGACAATTCGGAAATTGGCAGATCTGTTGGAACTTATCTGCTATTTCCATCCATCACTGTGTAGTAGGTTCAGGCATAAATTCAGAGACCAAACAGTCCCACAGTGCACGGCAGGTGTGCTTTATTATGCCCGATATGGTAGAGATTCCCAATCTAAATTGGAAATGGAGTGAGGAGAGCGATTCTCCACTTGCAAGGAATCTAAAAAAAAAATAAAAAAATTTACTTACAATCACAGCATTACATAGCAGAACTCAGGTATAACAATTGGAAAAGGCAAAAACAGAATATAGCACTACCCACGTAGTATACAACTATGCCAACACAGTATATAGCAATACACGCATAGTATACATCAATGCCAAAACAGTATATAGCACTACCCACATTGTATACTATGCCAACACAGTATATAGCACTACCCACATAGTATAAAACAATACCCACATAGTATACAAGTACGCCAACACAGAATATATCACTACCCACATAGTATACAAGTACGCCAACACAGAATATAGCACTACCCACATAGTATAGAAGTACGCCAACACAGAATATAGCACTACCCACATAGTATACAAGTGCGCATAAACAGAATATAGCACTACCCACATAGTATACAAGTACGCCAAAACAGTATATTGCACTACCCACATAGTATACAAGTACGCCAACACAGAATATAGCACTACCCACATAGTATACAAGTACGCCAACACAGAATATAGCACTAGCCACATAGTATACAAGTACGCCAAAACAGTATATTGCACTACCCACATAGTATACAAGTACGCCAACACAGAATATAGCAATACCCACATTGATTTAAGCACTACCACATAATATACAAGTACGCCAAGACAGAATATAGCACTACCCACATAGTATACAAGTACGCCAACACAGAATAGCAATACCACATGATTTAAGCACTACCCAATAGTATACAATACGCCTAACAAATATAGCATACCCACATAGAATACAAGTACGCCAACACAGAATATAGCAATACCCACATTGATTTAAGCACTACCCACATAGTATACAAGTACGCCAAGACAGAATATAGCACTACCCACATAGTATACAAGTACGCCAACACAGAATATAGCAATACCCACATTGATTTAAGCACTACCCACATAGTATACAAGTACGCCAAACAGAATATAGCACTACCCACATAGAATACAAGTACGCAAAAACAGAATATAGCAGTACCCACATAGTATACAAATACGCCAAAACAGTATATTGCACTACCCATAGTATACAAGTACGCCAACACATAATATAGCAATACCCACACTGATTTAAGCACTACACACATAGTATACAAGTACGCCAAAACAGAATATAACAATAACCACATTGTATTAAACATTACCCATAAAGATACACAAAATATGCATTTGAATGAAATAAACACACACAAGTTTTTGACCATTTTTTATTGCACTGGTAGTAATCCTTTGATTGCCTTTTAGTCCTATAATAAAAAATAACAACAATACAAGTGTGTTCAAGCAAGCAGATTCAAAACTAATAGCTTACCTTATAGTCACCATGAGACGCTCCGACGGAGAAATCGAGAAGCGGCAGTAGGTGTCACATCTCCGGATCTTGTCTTCAATCCGCTCCACCAACATATCAACTGTTTCCTTCTTCATACGAAGATAAGAAATTTTTTTTTCTGGATTCTCTCTTAGCTCCATATTGAGTGTCGAATAGACTCCACGGGTTAGTCTCTGTGCCGTGATGGGGTGGATCCACATACGGCGGCGTCACTGGCGCTGACGCTTTAGGCGCTGCTCGATCCTTCTCTCCTTCTCCATAACGATAAACCTCAAGCGATTCGCCTCCGCAGTGAAATCCACGAGATTCCTGAAAATATTCCCAATAATCGCCTCCATCTTCATCAGTCACTTGCTCTTCTCTCAAAAATGCTCCTCTACAACCTGTCAAAGATGGGCTGTAGGAACACTGTATATATAGGATTTACAGTAGCCAATCAGTTTTTGAAATAAAAGGGGCGTTTTTGAAAACCTGATCCGTCGTAATCCGTCAAAAAACAGATAAAAAACGGATTAACCTGATGCGCCGGATCCGGTTTTCTGCCTGATCCGATAAACGGATCAGGCAGAAAACCGGATCCGGCGCATCAGGTTTTTCATTTCATTGCCGCATCCGGCGCTCCGGCGCGACGCCGGATCGCGCCTGATTCAAAAAACCTGATGTGTGAAAGTAGCCTAAATAAAAAGCAAAAAGTGCACTCAAATAACAGAGTTATTGGTAATACTGTTTTTGATCAAAAAAGTCATCCCACCTCGACAAGGTAACTTTGAAGAGACAGTCCTACACTGTTTAATATTAAAAACCTTATCATGGGTCAGGGTTGACCTCAATGTGTGAATAAGGGCAGACAAAAGGACTGTGCCCCACCAGTGGAATATCAGTCTGGGAAAGCCTTATATACAATTTCCAGCTCAGGAGAGGGAGGCCACACCCTAGCTTGCACAGAATGCAATAATACAAAGAAAAAAAACAAAAATTGAGCTTAACTTGAGTTGGTACACATGCAGCACATAAAAAGCATGTAAAAGTATGTAAGGCTTCCACAGACTGGTGTTCCACTGGTGGAGCCCAGTACTTTTGTCTGCCCTTATTCACACACTGATGTCAATTTTGACCCATGGTAAGGTTTTTAATATTAGACAGTGTAGGACTGTCCCGTCAGAGTTGCCTTGATATCGTGGGATGGCTTTTATGCTATTTTTGATCAAAAACAATATTACTAAAAACTCTGTTATTTGAGTGCACTTTTTGCTTTTTATTTACTTAGTTACAGCAGGGTTATTTAAATGCACTTTTGCTTTTTATTTACTTAGTTACAGCAGGGTTATTGCTCATTTTTGTTTTTATAGGTTTATATGTTTTATGGTCAATGTGAATATGCTTCTATGTGCTGCATGTGTACCAACTCAAACATGCTGAAAGCATTATCTGCTATCCAACTGACTACCTGTTTGCACTGGTGTGGCTTGAGAAGTGCTGTTGGATAACCAAATCCGTCAGCTGTGATGTAGAAATACTTGGCACTCATATAGGTGTGTTCAAGAACTTATTTATTGAATGAAGGAATTTCAGAAAAATTAGACTTTTCGGTCAATACCTGACCTTCATCAGTCATCTGTGTGGAAGCGCGCTGTGTGAGAGTCTGCAGTGTCCACTGCTAAGACAGGAAGCGCTCCTGTCTAAGGCCTCTTTCACACATCCGTTTTGCGCCTGACGGCGCTATCCGGCGTCGCACCATAGCGCCGGATCCGGCAACTACTATGTAAAACCGGATGAGACGGAACCCGTTTTTCGCCGGATACATCTCGGACATCCGACCAAAAACCGGATCCATCCATCCATTGCATCCGTTTTTTTATCCGTTTTTCGCCGGATTACGACGGATCCGGTTTTTTAAAAACGCCCCTAAAACGTGATTGGCTACTGTAATCCTATATATAACTGATCCTAAAGCCCATCTTTGACAGGTTGTAGAGGAACAAGTGCAGGTTGGAGAGAAGAGCAAGTGACTGGCGAAGATGGATGTTATTATCAGAAATATATTCAAGAATCTGGTGGATTATCATTATGGAGAAGGAGAGAAAGATAGAGCACGCATTATGCGTCAGCGCCACCGACGACGCCGTATGTGGATCCACCCCATCACAGCACAGAGACTAACCCGTGGTGGTTATTCTACACTGTGCATGGAGCTGCGAGAAAATCCGGAGAAATTTTTTGCCTATCTTCGGATGAAGAAAGAGAATTTTGACTTTTTTGCTGGAGCGTGTTGGAGAACAAATCCGAAGATCCAACACCTATTGTCGCTTCTCGATTTCTCCGGCGGAGCGTCTCATGGTCACTATAAGGTAAGCTATATGTATTGGATCTGCTCACTTGAGCACACTTGTATTGTTGTTATTATTCTTTTTATCACAGTAGAAAAAGGGAATCGAAGGAATATCAGTACAATAAAAGATGGTCAAAAACTGTGTGTTTCTTTCCTTTAATTTTTTTTTTGTATCTCCAATTGTTATAGCTGAGTTCTGCTATGTAATGCTTTGATTGTGAACTAATTTATATTTTCTTTTTTGTTTACAGATTTCTGACAACAGGAGAAACGCTGTCATCGCTCCATATCCAATACCGCCTGGGAATTTCTACACTATCAGGCATCATTAAGTACACTTGTTGTGCTCTGTGGGACTCTTTGGTTGGAGAATTTCTGCCAGAGCCAATTACAGACAGGTGGCTTGAAATAGCGGACCAGTTTCTCCAGATCTGCCAGTTTCCAAATTGCCTGGGCGCTGTTGATGGCAAACACATCCGCATTCAAAAGCCTGCAGGAACCGGATCCGAATTCTTCAACTACAAGAAATATTTTTCGATCGTCCTGATGGTTATTGCTGATGCGGAGTACAAATTTATTGCTGTGGACATTGGGGCTTATGGATGGTCCAATGACTCTCAAGTGTTTAAACTTTCAGCTGTGGGGCAGAGACTCTACGCAAACACTTTTGAGTTTCCACCCCCTAGGCTCCTGCCTCAAACCTCTGGGCCACCTATGCCTTTTGTCTGTGTAGGTGATGAGGCATTCCAGCTGTCCGAACACCTCTTGAAGCCGTATGCCAGCAGAGGATTGACCCAAACAAAGCGCATTTTCAACTATCGCCTCACAAGAGCCAGACGGATGGTGGAGTGTGCGTTTGGGATTATGACAGCCAAATGGCGTGTCCTATTGACTGCGATAAACTTGAATACAGAGACTGTGGATGATGTGATAAAAGCGTGCGTGGTCCTACACAATTTTGTGATCAGCAAGGAACAGATTTCTATTGAGGACCACTATCAAGAAACAACCTTGCACGACTACAGCAACATTACCAATCGGAGTACACTGGCGGTTTCAAGAATGAGGGACCATTTTGCACAATACTTTCTGTCACCAGAAGGTAGAGTAGACTGGCAGGATGACAGAGTGTGATCAATTGATTTGTTCTTTTAAAACTCTTTCTGTACCCACAATAAACCTTTAAAAGGAAACTTGTCTACCTTCTTGTGTGTTTTCTACTGTATTTAACCTTTTGTCCATAGTTGTGTCCCTGGCTGTTTTTTTTTACCCAAAGTATTTCACCTTTTTTCAAAAAATGCGTACCTTGTAGGGGTAACCTAACAAAGTACACAAGTTTTGGAAAAAGGTAAGATACTTTGGATACTACACAACCCGGGACTAGAGTTGAGCGATACTTTCCGATATCCAAAAGTATCGGAATCGGAATGGTATCGCCGATAACATTAAAATATCGGCGATACCCGATACCGATACCGGAAGTCCCATGTAAGTCTATGGGAACAAAATATCGAAATTAAAAAAACCCCATTCTTGCCTTGTTGGTTAATTGTACATGAAGGAAAACAAGAAAGAGTAATGTAGAATGTATTGGGGAAGGTTGAGGAGACATTAAAGGCATAGATGTTTAACCCAATCAAATGGAACAGCATAAATATTTTTTTTTTTAAAGATGTTCGGATTGACGAAGAAATTGACAATGTTGTTAACGTTTTTTCTATTTTGGCAAATATGTATATTACACAACTTCCATGCTCTTCATCTTCACCTTTTTAACTTTTCACACACTTTCTCCTTCATAATCTTCTGCAGCATCATCTTTTTCATAAATTATTCTTCATCTTCACCTTCTTTATCTTCTTCTTATACTTCTTGCTATTCATCTTTGTTAACATTACTCATATTCTTCTTATTAAACTATTATTCTTATTCATATTCTGCTTCATCTTCTTCATCATATTCTTATTTGTGACAGAGAATCCTGTACTTGTAATCTGTCAAAGTATGAATTTTTCATCCTTCCGTTCTTGCTGTCACAAAAGATTTAAATTACAACAGTATTTGTCCGTGTTCAGTTTAGCCTGCAGCAGCAGGCATTTTCCAGGGGCACCACGAGGAGGAACGGACTCACCCCCATACACTGCTTAGTCTTCTTCTGCTTAGAATTTAGAGCATATATTTTGCTCTTCATTTTGGTCTTATACTTCATGTTCTGCTTTTAGATCTTTTGCTTATTGTTCTTGTGTCTCTTGTTCCGTATCTTGTATTTGTAGCACAATCTTGTACCAGCTGATGTTACTGGGACACGGTTACTAAGCAGGAGGTACCTGTGCTCCAAAGCACTACCAAGGACCAGCAGACGTTGCTGGAACTCGGATACCGAGATGGAGGCACCTAGGCCAAAGGCACTGTGGAGAACCAGCTGACGGTACTGGAACCCGGAGGGGCAGCAGAAGGAAAAGAGCCAATGGCACAACCGAGGACCAGCTGACGTTACTGGGACACGGTTACTAAGCAGGAGGTACCTGTGCTCCAAAGCACTACCAAGGACCAGCAGACGTTGCTGGAACTCGGATACCGAGATGGAGGCACCTAGGCCAAAGGCACTGCGGAGAACCAGCTGACGGTACTGGAACCCGGAGGGGCAGCAGAAGGAAAAGAGCCAATGGCACAACCGAGGACCAGCTGACGTTACTGAACCCCAGTAACACAGGAGCAAGTGTTGACTGTGCTAACAGCACTTCCGAGCAACAACTGGCGGTGTTGGAGCCCAGGGTCAAGGAGGATGTTTAAATACTAGATCAAGTAATTTCCTTGTTACCTGTCAATTTTAAATGTCTATACTTCAAACAAGAGAAAGATAACCTTTACTACCATAAGATGATGATTTCATTTAAACTAATATCTAGATAAATAAAGAATTGACAAACATAAACACATACATTAACATGTTGAACAGCAATGCAAACCACAAAATAAATTAGTTAAGGAATCTGCTATACGGTTGTACATAAAAGCATACAAGTACATATCTGAATCCATTAATGATGGATAAGTAACAGTATGTACACCATTTTTATTGTATAGACAATGAATGTCTGACTTCAAAACATCATCAGCATTACAAGTTATCTGTGATATTACTAAAATGTTCCATTTGCTGAATAATGTCACTAAATATTTTATACAAAATTATACAATTTCCATCATGTAATACTCATAATATGTGGCAATAATCATTTTTATTAACAAACATAACCTTTAAAAAGTGCATAGTGCATAGTGAAAATTGCTATTTATGGCTGACTGTCGACTTGGAAGCATGACAACAGATAGATAAGGTATATATAGATGAGACTGCATAGCCACAGATGGTGAATGGCGATGTAATACTGTACCTCAATAAAGTGTGCGTCACTACTACATAATTTTTTTTATATAGCTTTATAAACAGGGTACATGGATGTATGCTTGTGCCTTTGTTTTGACGCACAGACTGCCTTCCTGCTGAGACGCATTGGGTAGTGAACAGTTGTGTGCAGTGTTCACTGCAGTCTCTGCGGAATAACCACACTTAGACCTTATAACTTTTCAGACTTTCTTTATCAATCTACCAAGATGAAGAAGGCAGGGAGTAAGGCACGTGGTCGTGGAGTTTCTTCAGGGAGAGGACGTGGGGATTCTGTGGCTGCTGCGGCCCCCAGTGACACAGCATCCACCAGTTTTCCCTGTGAGCGTTCCTTTATGCACACTTTTGTAGGAGCTCGGAGTACCCCCTGCTGCGGGAAGAACAAATTGAAGCCGTTGTTGTTTGGATGTCAGCCAATGCATCGACTTCAATTGCTTCCACCTCCTCTCAGGACCACAGCACTGTTGGGCAACCATCTGTCTCTTCACCGCCTGGCAAATTGCCCAGGCAGTCAGAGAGTTCTGTACAGGAGCCAGCTGAGTGTCTGCTTCTGTTCTCAGAATCTATTGGCTTGCAAACAGGGGCCCAGCCAAGCAGCATTCTGTAATGTGAAGAGGGAGTATGCAGTGATGCGCAACAGCTGTGTCTCTCTGAATCTGAAGAGGCGGGTGAGACAGTGCCGATGGTCAGCACACCGCAGAACGCATCTGATGATGATGAGACCCAGGTGCCAGTTTCTGTTGAGCATGGTGCTGGCCAGGCCACCAACAGCAGGTGTTGGAAGAGGGTAGTGGAGATGATGAGGTCCAAGACCCAACATGGCATGAGGAACAGGAAGGTGGTGGGAGCAGCTCAGAGGAATAATAATAATATTTATTTATATAGCGCCATCATATTCCGCAGCGCTTTACAGTTTAGCAGTTTCAGAACACAAGTCATAAGTAACAACGTTAACAATACAATAATTTAAGCTAAATAAGTCGCCCCTGCTCGTGACAGCTTACAATGTACAATGAGATGGGGGAGATACAAAGTATAGGTGTTTATATACAATGGTGCATTTACAATGATGTTCCAGCCATCTTAAGGGACTGAGGGATGGAGATAGTGAATGGGCTAGAGACACACACACAGTTACACAGAATACATAGAATGACTTTGATTAGTGAATGTGATAGGCCGCTCTGAACAAATGTGTTTTGAGGGAGCGCCTGAAACCATGCAAATTGTGGATAGTCCTAATTTCTTGGGGTACAGCATTCCAGAGGATTGGCGTAGAGCAGGAGAAGTCTTGGAGTCGGGAGTGGGAGGTACGTATTAGTGCAGAGGTTAGTCGAAAGTCGTTTGCAGAGCGCAGCAGTCGGTTAGGCCGATAGATAGAAATGAGGGAGGAGATGTAGGAGGGGTGCTGCACTGTGGATAGCTTTGTGGCTGAGAACCAGTACTTTGGTTGAAAGCTGGGAGAGGCCTAGATAAATGGTTAGTGATAGAAGGAAGATAGAGGAAGACATTGCCCCAACGGTACAAACAGGAGGGAGAGTTAGGCTGCAGACTCGGTTGCCTGTAGCCTCCAGTTTGGCACCTGTTCGGAGCAGTTGTCTTCCAAAAGTCAAAACGTGCGCTCCCAGGACTTGCACTGCGTGGTCCTTTTTTCACACACTTGCACATGATATTTGCTATGTGAAATGCAAGCTGTGTAATCAAAAATTAAAAATAGCTAAAAGTGTCAGTCACCTCAATACCACAAATATGTGGAAACATGTGCGGACAAAGCACGTAGTTGAGTTACAAAGACACACTGGAGATGTAGGCCAACCTACAGCAGCACCTACATCTTCAGGTTGTGTTGAAGCCTCTTCATCGAGCTCACACACAGCTGGTTCTGCTTCCTCACAGGATCGCCATGGAAGAACCTCGGCCACTGTTGTCCAGAGACAAACTGTTATTCCACACACAGCAGCAAGTTCCCTGTCATCCTCACACTCCCAGGCCACAAAACAGCCATCGGTAGCACAGGCATGGGATAAAAGACGGCCATACTCCGCAAACCATGCACGAGCACAGGCTCTGAATGCTGGCATTGCAAAACTCCTGTCCCTTGAAATGCTGTGATTCAGGCTGGTGGAGACAGACAGTTTCCGTAACTGAATATCATTGTCAGTCCCACAATACAATGTGCCAAGCCAATTTCATTTCAGCAGGCAAGCCGTCCCTGGTCTGCAAAAGCATGTTGAGGGAAAAATTAAACATGCGCTACTAAAAGCCCTCAGTAGCAAGGTCCACCTGACCACCGATGCGTGGACCAGTACCCATTGTTATGATCTGCTACAACCAGTAAGGAAAGAAGGGAATTCTGTCCCTACAATACAACTAAGCTGAATCCCTACGATGTAACGGGGAACCTGATCCTGCGACCAGACCCGCTAAAGTCCTCATCTAGTGTGAACGAAGACCTATAGTTGCGAGGGAGTAATCCCTACAAGATCTAGGGACTGGGAGAAAAGGTGGACACCTCCTAACATAAATTGTAGCATGGATAATTAAACAGAAAAATAAATACTTTGTGATCCTAACATCAAGCAAAACTGACAGATTAAGGCACCTAAGCACCCGGCTAGCTTAACAGTAGATAATACAATGAAGTCAAGCAAAGCCAGAAGGGCGGAGCCAGACTAAATAGGGAAAAAAGGTCATGTGACCAGCAAACTGAAACAAAACCTAACAAGAGGGTTCTAACACCCATGGCCAGGGACAATACCTTTCCCCCACTGCCCATTGGGTCAATGTTGTGCAGCCGGGTACTGATCTTGCGAGTGGCGCTGTACGCGTTCTGCCAACTCCAAGGATTGCAGGAATCAAGTCTGTACACATTGATTCCTCCTCCTACTCCAGTTCCTCAGAATCATCGCTGCAGGAGCCGTCACGGTCTACCTCCACATGGACCCGTGAACGTTTACCTGTTGCGACCGATATGAGCACAGCCGTGTCCAAATGTCAACAGGCCGTCCTGAAATTAATTTCCATGGGGAATCTTAGCCACACAGCGCAGGAGCTCTGTAATGCCATAAAGCAGGAGAGCGACGTGTGGTTTTTGGAAGAGAATCTACAGGCAGGCTTGGTAGTGTGTGACAATGGCCGAAATCTGGTGTCAGCTCTGGGCCTTGGCAACCTCACTCACATACCATGTCTGTCATATGTGCTCAACTTGGTCGTGCAGAGTTTTTTGAGGGACTATCCGGATCTTGATGCACTGCTGCACAAGGTCCGCCTAGAGTGCGCTCACTTGCGACGTTCCAGCATGGCCAGATCGCTGATTGCAGCTCTGCAACGCAGATTTCACCTTCATGAACATCACATCATATGTGACGTACCCACCAGGTGGAATTCCTCGTTACATATGTTGGAGCGGTTGTGTGAGCAGCAGCCAACAGTAATGGAGTATCAGCTGCATCAGGCGCAGTCAACTCGCAATTTGCGCCGTTCACACTTCACCACTACTGAGTGGGCCTCTATAATAAGAATAATAATATTATTTATTTATATAGCGCCATAATATTCCGCAGTGCTTTACAGTTTAACAGTTTCAAAACACAAGTCATAAGTAACAACGTTAACAATACAATAATTAAAGCAAAATCAGCCGCCCCTGCTGGTGAAAGCTTACAATCTACAATGAGGTGGGGGAGATACAAAGTACAGGTGTTTATATACAATGGTGTTTTTACAATGATGGTCCAGCCATTTTAAGGGAGTGAGGGATGCATGGAGATAGTGAATGGGCTACACACACAGAATTACACATAGAATGACTTTGATTAGTGAATGTGATAGGCCACTGTGAACAAATGTGTTTTGAGGGAGCACCTGAAACCATCCAAATTGCGGATAGTCCTAATTTCTTGGGGTAGAGCATTCCAGAGGATTGGCGCAGCGCGGGATAAGTCTTGGAGTTGGGAGTGGGAGGTACGGATTAGTGCAGAGGTTAGTCGAAGGTCGTTTGCAGAGTGCAGCAGTCGGTTAGGCCGATAAATATAAATAAGGGAGGAGATGTAGGGGGGTGCTGCGCTGTGGAGAGCTTTGTTGGTGAGAACCAGTAATTAGAATTGGATCCTATAATGAATGGGCAGCCACTGCCAGTGTAATGAGTGGCGAATAACTCTATGAAGGATATCTGCCACGTTTTGCGTGCGTTTGATGAGTCAACGCGGATGGCGAGTGCAGATGATGCACTAGTCAGCCTGACTGTCCCCCTTATCTGCCTGCTTCAAAAAACACTGCAAGCACTAAGGCATGAGGTTTTGGAAGAGGTGGAGGATGAGGAGTCACAAATTCCATCACCTTCTGGACAGTCAGCGCAACGTGGTTCCTCACAAAGGGCTGGAGGACTTTCAAAGTACCATGCTGTATCAACAATTGAACCTCCAGAGTCGCTGTCTATATTTTCATAACCATTACAAACTTTTAATGTATTTACAAAGCACATAATGTACATTTTTTGTCTATCCTTTTGTAATGCTATTGTGTTTCCATAAACTGATGTTACAGAATTATGATACAAAGTTTTTAAATTTTGAGTTTTAAATTTTGTAAATTTATATGTATTTGTAGGACTTTGTGAGGAGGATGAGGAGGAGTCAATGGAGGAGGAAGACATCGCTCCAGAGGGAGGTAGACAATGCTCTAGTCAGTATGTAGACCAAGGGTGGGGTGATGCACAGCAGGCAGAGATGACGCCTCTTGCAGGGGACAACGTTTCTTGGCCAGTTGGGAGTCTGCAGCACATGGTTGATTTCATGCTGCAGTGGCTGAGAAACGACCGCCGCATCGAACACATTCACACCACGTCTGATTATTGGGTGTACACCCTCCTAGACCCTCGCTACCGGGACAACTTACAAAGCCTCATCACACCGTTGAACCGGGAGCGTAAAATGCGGAAGTACCAAGACACACTGGTGCAATCCATAATGTTCTCCATTCCAGCCGAGAGCGCTGCTGCTACTGCTTTACAAAGCAGCTCTGTGCGTCGAGGCAGTGGAGACAGCTCTGCAACAAGAGGGAGCACAAGCAGCGCCTCTGCACAGGGCAAGAACAGTATGTTCCAAATGTGTCGAAGTTTTGTGGCAGCGCCACCAATGTCTACACCATCCGAGACGGCTCCAGTCAGCAGGAGGCAACATTTCCGTAAGATGGTGACAGACTACATGTCTTGCCCTCTCAGTGTACTCCCAGATGGCTCTTCCCCATTCAAGTTTTGTGTCTCTAAGCTGGATACATGGCCAGAGCTTAGCCAGTATGCATTGGAGGTGCTGGCTTGCCCTGCTGCCAGTGTATTATCGGAGCGCGTCTTTACTGCTGCAGGTGGTGTACTAACAGACCGTTGCATGCGGACTATCCTCCGATAATGTAGAACGGCTTACTTTTCTGAAAATGAACTAGGCATGGATCTCGCCTGAATTTGCCTGTCCGGTTTCAGATTAACTAACTGGTTGGCAACGTTTTCCATGTCTCCTGTTATGTTCATCTTTCTACCACCTGAGCTATACTCCCTGGGCTACAACACTGCCAGTTGCTGCTCAGAAGTGTCGTGTCCACAGACCAATACACAAGCTATAGTGATAGTGGGGTTCAGTAACGCCTGCTGTTCCCCTGCTGCGTGTCTGACAAAAATTAATGCTGCTAACTCCAAATTAAAGTTCAAATTAAAGTTCAAACATCTCATACTAGGCCTCAGGCTACACCCTCCTTGACCCTGGGCTCAGAAGTGTTGGATGCACAGATCAAAACAATCGATGATGTGTTTGTGGGGTTCAGTAACGCCTGCTGTTCCCCTGCTGTGTGTCCGGCAAAAATTACTGCTACCTAGCTACACATGTTGAAAAAAACATGACATGTTAAAGTGGCTAGTGCTACACATAGATATCAGGCTACACCCTTATTTCTAAGCTGTAAACAAGTGAAACGTCAAATTTAAAACCATTCAATGATTAGTGTTGGTAACAAATCTGTAACTAAATAATTGTGACATATTATGGCAGATATCCACATGTCTAACACAAATGCTAACACAAAAGCATACTTATGCTATAGGGTACTGATGGTGAACCTTCTCACTCCATAACTTTGACAAATCCAACTCACATCATGCCTCAAATGCTGCAATGTTGGAAGTGCATAATGTGGGTTGAACTTTGACAACAGCTGCAGTGCGAAGGTTATCCTTCTGTGTTCTTGGCTTTTAAATAAAAGCATACAAGTAAATATAATAATACATTGTTGATTAAGGGACATGATGTACACCTGTAATATTGTGCAAACAATGGATGTAGGACTATTCCTCTTCAACATTACTTATATTTGTGTCATTTGAAAAAAATACATATTTTAGTTAAAAATTAAAAACCCATGTTCAGTAGCTGTGAAAGGCCCGTTTGTGTACTTCTATATTGTTTGCAACCAATGTATTGTATACGGATGGAAGCACGTCACTGTAATAGATTTGAATTATTTTAAATAGAATAAAGCAGCACCAATTTTAGAAAAATGACAAGGATGAGCCAGTGACAGACACTCAGCAGAGTACACGCAGCGGTGGTTGAAGAAGTAAATGGAGCGTGATCTGCATTTAAAAAAAAAAAAAAAATACCTCACAGACTGCAGTGAACACTGAAACACAACTATTCACAATCTGTGAAAGGCTACTCCTTTGTCTACTTCTATAGTGTTTGCAACCAATGTATTGTATACGGATGGAAGCGCGTCACACTAATAGATTAGATTTATTTTAAATGGAATGTAGCAGAACCAATTGGAGATAAATGAAAAGGATGAGCCACTGAGACACGCTCAGCAGAGTACAAGCAGCAGTGCTTGAACAAGTAACTGGAGCGTGATGTGCACTCAAAAAAAAGAAAACACAGACTGCAGTGAACACTGAAACACAACTGTCCACAATCTGGGAAAGGCTACTCCTTTGTCTACTTCTATAGTGTTTGCAACCAATGTATTGTATACGGATGGAAGCGCGTCACACTAATAGATTAGATTTTTTTCAAATATAATGGAGAAGCACCAATTGGAGAAAAATGAAAAGGATGAGGCACTGAGACACGCTCAGCAGAGTACAAGCAGCAGTGCTTGAACAAGTAACTGGAGCGTGATATGCACTCAAAAAATAAAAAACACAGACTGAAGTGAACACTGAAACACAACTGTCCACAATCTGTGAAAGGCTACTCCTTTGTCTACTTCTATAGTGTTTGCAACCAATGTATTGGATACGGATGGAAGCGCATCACACTATAATTTCTATTGAATGGAGCAGCTAGAATTACACTAAAGAAAAAAAAAAAGAGTCTGTGAGTGACACGTGCAGATGCCTACAGACAGCGTTGGATGCAGAGCAAACTGCAGCGTCACCTGCACTCACACACACCTTGCAGAGCTGTTAAAACAACACTGCAGGCAAAAGGAAGCTTTACACAGCGGTTGGTGATAGCCTGCCTACAGCACAGTACACTAAATCGCAATCTCTAACTGTCCCTCAGAGTCAGCAGAGTAGCGTTCTGTCCCTATCTGAATTCACAGCACAGTGACGCTAAAATGGCGGCGGCGCCTTTTATAGTGCATTCTGACATCATTTCAGCAGCCAATCACAGCCATGCCATTAGTTAAGATGACCGCAGCATTACAGGATGTGCCCACACTTCGTAGGATTCCTCATTGGCTGACTAAAATCACATTGCCTCTCAAAGAATTATGGGAACTTCCGATTCCGGTATACGATATTGAAAAAGTATCGGAATTAAGTATCGGAATTCCGATAACGCGAATATCGGCCGATACCCGATACTTGCGGTATCGGAATGCTCATCACTACCCGGGACACAACTTTGGCAAAAAGGTTAAATTTATGTACCTTTTACCCAAAGTTAGGTAGGGTGTTTTTTACCTATGGTGTTTGTGTACCCAAATAGGTTTACCTGTTTTACTACATTTTTAACTTAACATCCTATAAAGAAATGACAGACAACAATTGTAAACCAATTAAACATTTATTAAAAAAAATATATTTAATATAATTTTGGTAAAATCTTTGGAAAATGTAAATTTTTAAATATCATTTATTTATTCAAATCTTTTTATTTTTTTTAAGAAACCAAAAAAACCAAATAATTATAGTTGGGTGTAGTGTGGGGTGGAAATACTGCTGGAGGGGCTGCGGGACACTTCGACCGTGGGAGTGTGGAGGGATGACTGGGATGGTGGTGGGGAAGGAACAGTAAGAGGTGAAGGGGTGGAAAGAGTTAGGGTATGTTTCCACGATCAGGAAACATTCCGGATTAGCTGCGTGTTTGACGCTGTGCGTTGGCACAGCATCAAACAGGCAGCGTCCAGATGTTACAGCATAGTGGAGGGGATTTCAAGAAATCCCGTCTCCACTATGCGTAAAAATACGCAGGCGGAAGACCTGCGTTTCCGGACATGCGGCGCGTCTTTTTAGACCGCAGCATGTCCTAGCGTCTTGCGGCGACGCTGCGTCGCCGCAACGGAAATAACACAGGGCTATGCAGCCCTGCGTTCTTTCCG
The DNA here is from genome assembly GCA_033576555.1 of Oophaga sylvatica. Classification (NCBI taxonomy): domain Eukaryota; kingdom Metazoa; phylum Chordata; class Amphibia; order Anura; family Dendrobatidae; genus Oophaga; species Oophaga sylvatica. The sequence goes on from JARQOD010000001.1 coordinate 740,529,507, forward strand.
GATGTGTTCCGGAGGTGTCCGGAACACATCCGGAAAGAGCGCGCATCAAAAAGGGGGCGGGGTTAGGACGGAGCGGAATTTCCGCTTCTTCAAATGCACTGTGGTTCCGGACCGTGGAACCACAGCCTTAGAGAATGGGAGGACAAGTTGGAGGCAGAACAGGTGATGGGTGGTGGAGTGGAGGGTTGGGCAGGGACTGGAGGAGCAGGTGATATGGTAGGGAATTGGAAAGGGGAAGGAGATTGGTAAGAGGCAGGAGTGTGGTACGGGGTAGGTGGCTGGCACTGGTGAGGTTGCTGGTACTGGGGAGGTGACTGGAGTTGGGCAAGTGGCTGGAGTTGGGGAGGTGGCTGGTACTGGGGAGGTTGCTGGAATTGGGGAGGTGGCTGGTACTGGGGAGGTTGCTGGAGCTGGGGAGGTGGCTGGTATTGAATAGGAGGGGGAGGAGGGACGGCGGCTGGAGGGGGAGAGGTGGAGGAACGACTGGGGTGGATGGAGGAGGTTGGGTGGTAGCCTGCACTAGAGCAGCGTGGCACGTATGCATTACATACATCTGCTGGTCAGTAGATAGCGTATCCATGCGCTCCGCCACAGACCTAAAAAAGCTGTGATTTGGAGATGTTCTTGCTTCTGAATGCATGGTTTGCAGAAGTGTCTTTACCTCCAAAATGCTGGAGGTTATCTGATTAATGCAAGTTGTTCAGATAATACTTTGAGACAGTTCTGGAAAGATGCATTCAAATGCAAGAACTCGGGCATAGCTCCTTTCCTGACTGCTCTGCCGCTGGCGCCCAGTAGCCGCAGGTGTACTAGAAGTGGCAGTGGCAGAAGGGTGGGGTAAAGGGAATGCTATCTCCTCACCAGCAGATGCATGTAATGCAGGCGTCCACGATGCTCCAGTGCTGGTGGAGGGGACTGCGGGATCGGATGTGAAGGAAGGCTGGGAAGGTGCAGATGTACCGGGGCGGTCGAAGTCTCCCGCGATGATGGTCTCCTGAGGGATCGCCCAGAAGGGTCCAACTCTGCGGGCGCTCGAGTGCTTGTCACCGTTCTGTGGAATAAAGAGTAAACATACAATTAATATACAGATGTTGAATGGCCCTGGCTGCAAAAAACATTTGTTAGACATGTTAACATTTTCTTGTAATATTTACCTTCTGGTGACCATAGTTGCCCGCAGGAACGCCAGGGCTCGTGCGTACTTGTACTTGCTCTGGCGTCCTGCAGATCCACTCGGGGTCCGCATCTCCTTGTTCTTGAAACGATCCCTCACAGACCGCCACCGCTTCACAATTCTCTCCCTGAAACGAGAAAGCCCACATTCAGGGGCGGAACTATAGTGGAAGCAGGGGAAGCAGCTGCCACAGGGCCCGGGCTAGAAGGGGGCCCGTCCCTGCTGCAGGTGCCCTGTGATTTAGGAGCAAAAAGGGGGGCCCGAGCACGCTGGCAAATGGATCCGCGCTCGGGCCCCCTCCCAACATTTTGTTCAGGCTTCTGACTCTGAACGCTGATGCATAACAACACTGTGTTGTTTTAAAGAGACACTACAGTGTTGTAAATGCAGACAGCGAACAGAAATGAGCACTGTAGCTTTAAGCTGCGGCCCAGTGCATTATGGTCCATCTGTCACAGCGTGTGTGCATGTGGGGGCGGACAGCAGACGGCCAGGCAGACCACATGAAGCAGCAGGCTGACTGGACAAGCAGGTGGAAGCCTGGGCGAGCAGGGTGAGTACCGTGAGTCTCTCAACAGTGAGAAGAGGCTTGGCTGCTCAATGGTGACTGGGAGGGCAGGTGCAGGCAGGATCTAACAGGGCCCACATTCAACAGGGCCCAGGCCCCAGGCTGCAGTGCAGGGGGCCCACATTCAACAGGGCCCAGGCAGCAGGGGGCCCACATTCAACACAGGGCCCAGGTAGCAAGGGGCCCGCATTCCAACAGGGCCTCGGGCTCCTGGGCCCTGTTTGACGCAAGCCTCAAGTCACCACTAACCTCCCCCTGGGCCCTGTTGGGCACGGGACCTCAGTCACCAGTAGCCTCCCCTGGCCCAGTAACAGCCTCATGGTTGCTACAAGTGACGAGTGACACCCTGATCTCTGCTACATGTGACAAGTAACAACCTCAGCTCTGCTACATGTAACAAGTAACAACCTCAGCTCTGCTACATGTGACAAGTAGCAACCTCGGCTCTGCTACATGTGACAAGTAGCAACCTCAGCTCTGCTACATGTGACAAGTAGCAACCTCGGCTCTGCTACATGTGACAAGTAGCAACCTCAGCTCTGCTACATGTGACAAGTAACAACCTCAACTCTGCTACTTGTGACAAGTAGCAACCTCAGCTCTGCATTTGTGACAAGTAACAACCTCAGCTCTGCTCATGTGACAAGTAACAACCTCAGCTCTGCTCATGTGACAAGTAGCAACCTCAGCTCTGCTACATGTGACAAGTAACCTCAGCTCTGCTACATGTGACAAGTAACCTCAGCTCTGCTACATGTGACAAGTAACAACCTCAGCTCTGCTACATGTGACAAGTAACCTCAGCTCTGCTACATGTGACAAGTAACAACCTCAACTCTGCTACTTGTGACAAGTAGCAACCTCAGCTCTGCTATTTGTGACAAGTAACAACCTCAGCTCTGCTCATGTGACAAGTAACAACCTCAGCTCTGCTCATGTGACAAGTAGCAACCTCAGCTCTGCTACATGTGACAAGTAACCTCAGCTCTGCTACATGTGACAAGTAACCTCAGCTCTGCTACATGTGACAAGTAACAACCTCAGCTCTGCTACATTGACAAGTAACAACGTCAGCTCTGCTACATGTGACAAGTAGCAACCTCGGCTCTGCTAGATGTGACAAGTAACAACCTCAGCTCTGCTACATGTGACAAGTAGCAACCTCAGCTCTGCTCATGTGACAAGTAACAACCTCAGCTCTGCTCATGTGACAAGTAGCAACCTCAGCTCTGCTACATGTGACAAGTAACCTCAGCTCTGCTACATGTGACAAGTAACCTCAGCTCTGCTACATGTGACAAGTAACAACCTCAGCTCTGCTACATTTGACAAGTAACAACGTCAGCTCTGCTACATGTGACAAGTGCAACCTCGGCTCTGCTAGATGTGACAAGTAACAACCTCAGCTCTGCTAATGTGACAAGTAGCAACCTCAGCTCTGCTCATGTGACAAGTAACAACCTCAGCTCTGCTCATGTGACAAGTAACAACTTCAGCTCTGCTACATGTGACAAGTAGCAACCTCAGCTCTGCTACATGCGAGGAGTGACAGCCTCATCTCTGCTACATGCGCGGAGTGACAGCCTCAGCTTTGCTATACAAGTAGCAGAGCTGAGGCTGTCACTCCTCATATGTTGCAGAGATGAGGCTGTCACTCCTTACATGTAGCAGAGCTGAGGCTGTCACTCCTCGAATGTAGCAGAGCTGAGGCTGTCCCTACTCACATGTAGCAGAGCTGAGGCTGTTCCTCCTCACATGTAGCAGAGCTGAGGCTGTCACTCTTCACATGTAGCAGAACTGAGTCTGTCACTCCTCACATGTAGCAGAGCTGAGGCTGTCACTCCTCACATGTAGCAGAGCTGAGGCTGTCACTCCTCACATGTGTAATTGGTGAGGGCGTGGTGCAGAAGTACGGTATACAGAACAATCTTAGATTATTCTGTATACCGGACTGTTGTTCTACTGAATAAATCATCTGTTTTGAAAGCAATTTGCAGGCTGGATTACAAGTTTCTTCACATATTTACTCTGGAGAAAGCCTACCTTTGTCACTACCTCAGTTGCTTCCTGGGAGTTGGTTCCTTTCTGTTATTTCACTATCATTACTCCAAAAACCTCTAATTTTGGATAATAAAGGTATCTTTCTTAACACAACTTGGGTAGACCGGGATTGGCAATGCACGCGAGGGGGGGGCCCCATTGTGAAGTTTGCTGTGGGGCCCTGCCGTTCCTAGTTACGCCCCTGCCCACATTGGTTAGTATACAACATCAGTGTTTCCCAAACTTCAGACCTCGTGTTCCCCACAGGTCATGTTTTCAGGGTTTCCATAGTGTTGCACAAAAGGAAATCCTGAAAACATGATCAGTGGGGGCCACGAGGACTGAAGTTTGGGAAACACAGCTTTACAGTCAGCAACCTGAACTGTATATACAGTACTTACGGTGTTGAGTCTGGGCCCAAACATCGAGGTCCTCCCAGCGGTCCACCATTGTCGATGCCACTTCCTCCCAGAGCCGTCGGGTCACTGTCTGATCAGAATGGCGGCGGTCCCCATGTTCCACAGCGGCTCCCTTTCTCGGACCAGATCGATGAGGAGGTCCACATCCAAACCCTCCTCCTCACCGTCCGAGTCGGGAGCACGCTGTGAAGCCTGTTAAAGAAAAAGAGAAAAAAAAAAGTACATTAGCCTCCACACTAGCAAGTGAAAAAGAAAAAAAATGAAAAAGAAAAAATAAATTAAAAAAATAAAAAATGTAATAAATACAAAAATACTAAAAATATTTTAAAAAAAAGCCAAAAAAATGTAATAATTGATGAAAAAATACTAAAAATGTTAAAAAAAATTATATAATAAATAAAAAAAAAATAATAAATAATAAAAAAATTAATAAAAATGTAAAAAAATAAAATAATAATAATAATAAAAAAAAAATCCTACACGATGGTAACCGCCGCGTCTCTCGCGCCAACGACTCTGGGAGGCACTTTGAGGACCTCTTTGCTGGGCACCAGATCCGAGAGACTAAAAGAAAAAATAAAAATTTGTGATATAGGCATGTGTTGAGCTCTGTGTGAAGTATGTACTAAATGGTTTTCTATGTGTTGTGTGTAGTGTGACGTTGTGTTTCTGCGATTGATGCAGGATACTTACGAATTGTGAGCCCACTCCGGGTATCTTCCACCCCATCCTTCTTCTTCTGGGAGCTCCTCTTCATCTTGCGATTCCTGTTATTAAAATAAGACAATCAATACATATATCCCACAGTAGGATTGTGGAGAAAAAAAACAAAAAAACTTTTTACCGCCAAATGCTGACGATGAGAGGGAGGGCTCCCAGAAGAAGATGTCTCCTCATGAGGCTGCAGCTCCATGGACTCCGTTGGAGCTGATGCTGCTGCTGCCGCTTCTTCGGCTAAAGCCGCGAGTGCTGCTGCTGTTTGGCGGTCTCTGCTGTGGAATAAAGACACAAAAAGGGCCAGTGAAAATATGTATATTCCTTGGCCCAGGCTGAAAAAGAAAAAATTGATTACATTTTTTGGGAATGGGGAATGTCATATTTACCGTCTGCTGACTGTCCTCCTCTCCTCTGGCTGTTGCTCTTCTTCCTCCTCTCCCCTTGCTGCTGCCTCTCTTTGACGTCTTCTGCTGTGGAATAACGACACAAAAAGGGCCAGTGAATATATGTATATTCCTTGGCCCTGGCTGAAAAATATAAAAGTCCAACATGGACTGGAGTGAGCTTTATGGTGTACGGAATGCCATAGCCCGTCATGAATTGGACACATTTTAAACAGTACTAGGGGGACCCACCCCATCACTGGAAAAACATGCAGATTTTATACAGTACCAGGTGATCCACATTATCGCTGGTAAACATGCAGATTTTATACAGTACCAGGGGATCCACATTATCACTGGAAAAACATGCACATTTTATACAGTACCAGGGGGACCCACTTCATCACAGGGAAAACATGCAGATTTTATACAGTACCAGGGGATCCACATTATCACTGGAAAAACATGCAGATTTTATACAGTACCAGGGGGACCCACCCCATCACAGAAAAAAAAAGCAGATTTTATATACAGTACCAGGGAGACCCACTTCATCACAGGGAAAACATGCAGATTTAATACAGTACCAGGGGATCCACATTATTACTGGAAAAACATGCACATTTTATACAGTACCAGGGGGACCCACTTCATCACAGGGAAAACATGCAGATTTTATACAGTACCAGGGGATCCACATTATCACTGGAAAAACATGCAGATTTTATACAGTACCAGGGGATCCACATTATCACTGGAAAAACATGCACATTTTATACAGTATCAGGGGGACCCACCCATCACTAGAAAAACATGCAGATTTTATACAGTACCAGGGGATCCACATTATCACTGGTAAAACATGCAGATTTTATACAGTACCAGGGGATCCACATTATGACTGGAAAACATGCAGATTTTATACAGTACCAGGAGATCCACATTATCACTGGAAAAGCATGCAGATTTTATACAGTACCAGGGGATCCACATTATCACTGGAAAAACATGCACATTTTATACAGTACCAGGGGGACCCACCCATCACAGAAAAAAAGCAGATTTTATACAGTACCAGGGGGACCCACCCCATCACTGGAAAAACATGCAGATTTTATACAGTACCAGGGGATCCACATTATCACTGGTAAAACATGCAGATTTTATACAGTACCAGGGGATCCACATTATGACTGGAAAAACATACAGATTTTATACATTACCAGGGATCCACATTATCACTGGAAAAACATGCAGATTTTATACAGTACCAGGGGATCCACATTATCATTGGAAAAACATGCAGATTTTATACAGTACCAGGGGGATCCACTTCATCACAGGGAAAACATGCAGATTTTATACAGTACCAGGGGATCCACATTATTACTGGAAAAACATGCAGATTTTATACAGTACCAGGGGGACCCACCCCATCACAGAAAAAAGCAGATTTTATACAGTACCAGGGGGACCCACTTCATCACAGGTAAAACATGCACATTTTATACAGTACCAGGGGGACCCACCCCATCACAGGAAAAACATGCAAATTTTATACAGTACCAGGGGATCCACATTATCACTGGAAAAACATGCACATTTTATACAGTACCAGGGGACCACCTCATCACAGGGAAAACATGCAGATTTTATACAGTACCAGGGGATCCACATTATCACTGGAAAAACATGCAGATTTTATACAGTACCAGGGGGACCCACCCCATCACAGAAAAAAAAAGCAGATTTTATACAGTACCAGGGAGACCCACTTCATCACAGGGAAAACATGCAGATTTTATACAGTACCAGGGGATCCACATTATTACTGGAAAAACATGCACATTTTATACAGTACCAGGGGGACCCACTTCATCACAGGGAAAACATGCAGATTTTATACAGTACCAGGGGATCCACATTATCACTGGAAAAACATGCAGATTTTATACAGTACCAGGGGATCCACATTATCACTGGAAAAACATGCAATTTTATACAGTACCAGGGGGACCCACCCCATCACAGGAAAAACATGCAAATTTTATACAGTACCAGGGGATCCACATTATGACTGGAAAAACATGCACATTTTATAAAGTACCAGGGGGACCCACCCCATCACAGGAAAAACATGCAGATTTTATATAGTACCAGGGGATCCACATTATGACTGGAAAAACATGCTGATTTTATACAGTACCAGGGGGACCCACCCCATCACAGGAAAAACATGCATTTTAAACAGTACCAATGTGTCAGGGACACCGCACTGCACTAGCTCACTGAGCCAGTGCGCCTGTCCTGAGTAAACAAACTGTGCCCAGAAGATACCTTTGGAGTGAGGCAGCAGTGGTGAAAGATGCGTGGTTAAGTTTTTGGGGTGGGGAATGTGATATTTACCGTCTGCTGTCCTGTCGCTTCATTTCCGGATCTGCTGCCGGTGCTGATGCTGGTGCTGGTGCTGTTGCTGGTGCTGGTGTTGATGGTGGTGGTGGTGCTGGTCGTCGTAGTCTCTGGCTGCCTCTTGTTCTTCTGTCTGCATGGTAATGGCTGAGTGTCCCACTGCATGCTTTATATGTGTTTGCTGTGGGCTGGTATATCAATTTAAAAAACTGGATCCGGCCACCGGATCCGGCTTTTGCCGGATCCGGCGCATTCCGGCGCTCATAGACTTTCATTGTGACAAAAGCCGGAGACAAAAAATGTTACAGTTGCCGTTTTTTCCAGACGCCGGAATGCAACCAGACACCGGATCCAGCAAAAACCGGACGCACAGCAAGGCCATGCTGCGTGATCCGGCGTTAATGTTAGTCAATGGGAAAAAAACAGATCTGGCATTACATTTCGCCGGATCCGGTTTTACAAAAAAAGGCTGGATCGCGCCGTCAGGCGCAAAACGGATGTGTGAAAGAGGCCTTAGCAGTGAACACTGCAGATGCAGAGGGTGTGGCGGCGGCTAGTTTGGGCCCTACATTCCTGCGCATTTCTGCCTAATGAAACCGGGTACGTTTTTGTATGTTTTATGTATGCACCATGTATACATTGTACAAGTTATGTATATACATTTATCTTTGTGTGTTAGGGACAGAGATAGGGGTACATAGTGATGGAGTCAGGTCTAGCATTAGTAAGGGTTATTTGGGATTTAGGACAGTGGAGGGCACTGTGGAGTAGATGTTAGATTAGATTAGATAAGATAAGATTTGAATAGTTAGCCAATTGGAAGCTGGCTAGTGGGAGGAGTGAGTTGAGGGTTAGCAGGAGGATTCTAGAAGTTAGGGAGTAGAGAGCTGGATACAGAAAGAAGAGGACTTGAAGCTGAAAAGTGTGCCATGTCTGTGTTTGAGGCACGAGTGGATCTGGGCAGCCTGAGGGGATCAGCAGCTAGGCTTTTGGTTAACTCCCGTGACGTCCGGAACTTATGGTCCATGAAGGATTGGCAATGGCATCCTGTAATTTCACCCGAGATGGGAAAAGTGGACGGGGAGCACCAGGGAGAAGCTAGACCGGTCACACAGAAAACTGCGGGAATGGAGACCACGGTATCAGATTCGATTCCACGATGAAAGGAAAGAATAGGGACAGCTCAGCAGAAGGAGTATCCATGACGTATGAGAACTGTTGGATAGCATCTGTATTGAAGATTAATGAGTTAAGTAAAATTTTATTGAAAATGAACACGGACTTTGAGAATATTTGTGTGTTGCCGAAACGGATTGGGACTTTGCACTCTGAGAAGACTTCTGACCCACAGGTGGGTGAAGCACATTGCAAACACAGCACACAACAGGAAGAATCTAATGTTTCTGTAGCGGAGCGTCAGGGTGTGTTGAAGCAGCAGCAGCCCCTCCCAATGACTACCCCCCTGGCCCCCGTTACATAGACTCTCACACAGCGTGCTTCCACACAGATCTCCTCTATCCAAATGACTGATTAAGGTCAGGTATTGACAGAAATGTCTAATTTTTCTGGAAATTCTTCATTCAATAAATAAGTTCTTGAACACACCTATATGAGTGCCAAGTATTTCTACATCCCTGCAAAGTGGGACAGGGAGCTATGTGTCGTGGATGGTTGTGCTTCTTCTGCTCCAGCAACAGCTTCTTCTGCTCCAGCAACAAGCGTTGTAGCACCTGCTCCATGTCGCGGCGTCTGCGTGCACCATCATCAGCACTTACATTTCCCCATACCTTACCGCATGCCTTACTGTTATGATTTGGTAGCTGAGGAGAGCAAGCAAAAAAGGAAATACACCAGAGAGGTTGGAATCTATGGGATTGCAGTACCCTGACTAACCACCACAACTAAAGGCAGCCGTGGAGCGTACCTACGTTGGTCCTAGACGCCTCGTCACAGCCTGAGAAGCTAACTACACCTAAAGACAGAAAGAGGAAAACTATCTGCCCCGGAGCAGATCCCCAAAGAACATAGAAAGCCCCCAAACATGTAATGGCGGTTAGACAAGAGAAAATACAGACACAGACAGAAAATAGTATGAGCAAACGTTGGGGCCCAAACTTCCTAAATAGAAAAGGATAGGAAGGACACTTACTGCAATCCCAAAAAGCCCTGAAAAGTACCAACTCTACTAATTACAAAAACACCTGAGATCACACGACCTGTTATGTTACGGTAGCTGAGGAGTGCAGGTAAAAAAGGAAATACACCAGAGCAGTTGGAAACTATGAGATTGCAGTACCCTGACTAACCACCGCAACTAGAGGCAGCCGTGGAGCGTTCCTACGTTGGTCCTAGACGCCTCGTCACAGCCTGAGAAACTAACTACACCTAAAGATAGAAATAGGAAAGCTATCTGCCCCGGAGCAGAACCCCAAAGATAATAGAAAGCCCCCAAACATGTAATGGCGGTTAGACAAGAGGAAATACTGACACAGAAAGAAAATAGTATGAGCAAACGCTGGGGCCAAAACTACCTAAATAGAAAAGGATAGGAAGGGCACTTACTGCAATCTCAGAAAACCCTGAAAAAACACCAACTCTACTAATTTCAAAATCACCTGAGATCACACGACCTCTACCACCTAAATTAGTTCTCTGGTGTAACAAAAATCAAAACAGCAGCCACTGAAAAAACTGGAAAAAGCAAAAGTACAAAACACAGTGGCTGGACTAAACTGAGAGGCCAAAAGCCCCCGGAGGGGACCCTGAAGGCCCCCACAGAAGTGCAGGACCAAATGCAAAAATATAGCAAAAACACAAAATAAGAAATTGTCTTATCTGATAGCAGGAGATGCAGACACGACACAGCAGGCTACAAGGGAAACTGGAAAGAAGGATTCAGACCAGAACAATTGATCACCGGCAACCCTGATGGGAAAATGACTCCCTTATATAAGACCAATCAGTAACACCTGATTCCCAGTCCTCACAATCCTCACTAGTACCGCTTGTAACCACCAGAGGGAGCCTCTGCTCAGAACTCATCTCAAACCCATTCACAACAGTACCCCCCCTTGAGGAGGGGTCACCGAACCCTCATTTGAGCAACCAGGTCGGTCAGGATGAGTTCTATGATACGCACGGATAAGTCTCCTAGCATGGATGTCCGAAGCAAACACCCAAGAATTGTCTTCCTGACCATAACCTCTCCATTTAACCAAATACTGGAGTCTTCGTCTAGAAAAACGAGAATCCAATATTTTCTCAACCACATACTCCAGATTGCCCTCAACCAAAACAGGGTCAGGAGGCACAGCAGCAGGAACCACTGGCTCAACAAACCTCTTCAACAAGGACTTGTGGAACACGTTATGGATCTTAAATGTCCCTGGAAGAAGCAAACGAAAAGAAACAGGATTAATAATCTCCATGATCTTATAAGGTCCAATGAACCTAGGCTTAAATTTAGGAGATGCTACTCTCATAGGAATATTCTTTGAGGACAACCAGACCAAGTCCCCCACTTTAAACCGAGGACCATCAGTCCTATGCCGGTTAGCAAACCGCTGGGCCTTCTCCTGAGAGAGGGACAACCTCTCCACTACCTGGTCCCAAATCGTTGCATACGCTCAACAACAGAGTCAACACCTGGACAGACAGAAGCCTCCGTCTGTCCTGAAGAAAATCGAGGGTGAAACCCAGAATTACAGAAAAACGGAGACATCAAAGTGGCAGAGCTAGCCCTATTATTAAGAGCAAACTCAGCCAAAGGCAAAAAAGAGACCCAGTCATCCTGATCAGCAGACACAAAGCATCTTAGATAAGTCTCCAATGTCTGGTTTGTTCTCTCAGTTTGACCATTGGTCTGAGGATGAAATGCCGAGGAGAAAGACAATTGAACACCCAGTTTAGAACAAAAAGTCCTCCAAAATCTGGAAACAAACTGGACTCCTCTGTCAGACACAATGTTCTCAGGAATGCCGTGTAAAGGAACCACGTGCTGAAGGAACAACGGCACCAATTCAGAGGAGGAAGGCAACTTAGGTAATGGCACAAGATGTATCATTTTGGAAAACCTATCACAAATTACCCAGATGGTGGTCATTCTCTGAGAAACAGGAAGATCGGAAATGAAATCCATAGAGATATGGGTCCATGGTCTCTTGGGCACAGGCAATGGCATCAACAAACCACTAGAGCGAGAGCAAGGCTTGGAGCGAGAGCAAGTCCCGCAGGACTGCACAAATTCCCTGACATCGCGAGACAAGGTAGGCCACCAAAAGGACCGACTAACCAAGTCTCTGGTACCAAAAATTCCGGGATGCCCAGCCAATGCGGAACAATGAATCTCAGACATCACACTCTTTTTCCATTGGTCCGGGACAAACAATTTTCCAACAGGGCAGCGCTCGGGCCTATCCTCCTGACACCCCTCCAGAGCAAGTCTCAAATTGGGCGAGATGGCGGAAAGAACTACACCCTCCTTCAAAATAACAGAGGGATCAGATAACTCAGGAGAGTCCGCAAGGAAACTCCTCGAGAGGGCATCCGCCTTAACATTCTTAGTGCCAGGAAGAAAGGAAACCACAAAATTAAAACGTGTGAAAAACAAGGCCCACCTGGCCTGTCTAGGATTGAGTCGCTTGGCAGATTCCAGATAGACCAGATTCTTATGGTCCGTAAGGACCACCACCTGATGTTTGGCTCCCTCCAGCCAATGTCTCCACTCTTCAAAAGACCACTTCATGGCCAATAACTCCCGATTACCAACGTCATAATTACGTTCAGTAGGAGAAAATTTTTGAGAGAAAAAGGCACAAGGGTTACTTTTAGAGGTCTCTGGATCTTTTTGGGACAAAACGGCACCTGCCCCAATTTCAGAGGCATCAACCTCCACCTGAAATGGCAGAGAAACATCAGGCTGCCGTAGAACAGGAGCAGAAGTGAATCTCTGCTTAAGTTCCTGAAACGCAGAGACTGCCTCAGGAGGCCAATTCACCACATCAGAACCCTTTCTGGTCAAATCAGTTAATGGTTTAACAATAACCGAGAAATTACCAATAAATTTACGATAAAAATTGGCAAAACCCAAAAATCTCTGAAGAGCCTTTAATGAAGTAGGTTGGACCCAATCACAGATGGCCTGAACCTTGACCGGGTCCATTTCAATAACAGATGGGGACAAAATGAATCCCAGAAATGAGATCTTCTGTACGCCAAAAAGACACTTTGATCCCTTCACATACAGAGCATTCTCTCTCAAAATCTGGAATACAGTTCGAACATGTTTCACATGAGAGTCCCAGTCATTAGAAAAAATCAAGATATCAACCAAATAAACAATCAGAAACTTGTCCACAAAATCCCTGAAAATGTCATTCATGAAGGACTGGAAGACGGAAGGAGCATTAGTGAGCCCAAAGGGCATCACAAGGTACTCAAAATGCCCTTCAGGGGTGTTAAATGCCGTCTTCCATTCATCCCCGTGCTTAATGCGAATAAGGTTATACGCCCCCCTGAAGTCAAGCTTGGTAAACCAAGTAGCGTTTTTCACCCTGGAAAACAGGTCAGAAATCAAGGGTAACGGTATTGATATTTCACAGTAATATTGTTCAAGAGACGATAATCAATACACGGCCTTAATGAACCATCTTTTTTGGCCACAAAGAAAAAACCGGCACCTAAGGGTGAAGAGGATGGTCTGATATGACCCTTCTCCAATGATTCCTTGATATAAGACCGCATAGCGTCATGTTCAGGTACAGACAAGTTAAAAAGGCGACCTTTAGGGAATTTACTACCTGGCACTAATTCAATAGCGCAGTCATAGCTCCTATGGGGAGGTAAGGATGCAGATTTACTTTCGCTAAACACATCAGAAAAATCAAACAAAAAGTCAGGAACATCCTCAGCCTGGGGGGAGGCAGAAAAAACAGGAGTGTTGGTACTAACACATTGGCAGCCCCAACTGGTTACAGACACAGATTTCCAATCCAAAACAGGATTATGAGACTGTAACCAAGGGAAACCCAGCACTATAATGTCATGCAGATTATATAGAACCAAAAATTTGCAGCACTCCTGGTGATCAGGTTCAACCCTCATTATCACCTGAGTAGAAAACTGGGGTTTATTCTCAGCCAAAGGGGTAGAATCGATCCCCAGTAAAGGAATAGACTTCTGTAGGGGTATCAAGGGAAACCCACAACGTTTAGCAAAATCATAATCCATCAGGTTAATAGCTGCTCCAGAATCAACGAAAGCCTGAGCAGAAAATGAGGACAGAGAGCATATCAGAGTGACAGTCAATAAAAACTTAGTCTGAACACTACCCAAGACAACTGAGCGTGCAAAATGTCTTCCCCGCTTAGGGCAGACTGAAATAGCATGAGAGGCATCACCACAGTAGAAACATAACCCATTGCGCTTTCGAAACTCATGACGCTGTGCCCCAGACACCACTCCATCACACTGCATGGGCTCAGCAGCTGGCTCACAAGGCAACACCACTCCACGCATACTTCTCCGCTCACGCAAACGTCTGTCAATTTGAATCGCTAATGACATAGAATCATTGAGACCAGAGGGGACAGGGAATCCCACCATAACATCCTTTACATTATCCGACAGACCCTTCCGGAAAAGGGCCGCCAAAGCGTCGTCATTCCATTTGGTCAGGACTGCCCACCTACGGAATCTCTGACAGCATAACTCAGCGTCATCAAGCCCCTGATTTAATGCCAACAAGGCTTTTTCAGCTTGATCAGTGACATTAGGCTCATCGTACAATAACCCCAAAGCCTGAAAAAATGCATCAACATCACTCAAAACAGGATCCCCAGGTATCAGGGAAAAAGCCCAATCCTGAGGATCGCCGCGCAGGAGAGAGATGATAATTTGAACCTGCTGCGCTGCGTTTCCTGAGGACTTAGATTTTAAGGCAAGAAACAATTTACAATTATTTTTGAAATTCTGAAACTTAGCTCGATCCCCTAAAAACAAATCTGGCATGGGGATCCTAGGCTCCACAACAGGCAACCTAGCAAGATATGCAGCAATACTCTGAACCTCAGTGGCAAGCCGATCCACACGGCCAGACAACTGTGCAAACTCCATTGGGAGAAAAGATCCTCCCAGCACCCAGAGATAGAGGGAAAAAAAAAAAATGCAACAAACAGAAAAATATCTCTGACAACTTTTCTTCCTTCAAAATATTTTTTCCTTTCTGTGAGTACCATACATTTTTTTTTTTGAGGCCGGTGATACTGTTATGTTACGGTAGCTGAGGAGTGCAGGTAAAAAAGGAAATACACCAGAGCAGTTGGAAACTATGAGATTGCAGTACCCTGACTAACCACCGCAACTAGAGGCAGCCGTGGAGCGTTCCTACGTTGGTCCTAGACGCCTCGTCACAGCCTGAGAAACTAACTACACCTAAAGATAGAAATAGGAAAGCTATCTGCCCCGGAGCAGAACCCCAAAGATAATAGAAAGCCCCCAAACATGTAATGGCGGTTAGACAAGAGGAAATACTGACACAGAAAGAAAATAGTATGAGCAAACGCTGGGGCCAAAACTACCTAAATAGAAAAGGATAGGAAGGGCACTTACTGCAATCTCAGAAAACCCTGAAAAAACACCAACTCTACTAATTTCAAAATCACCTGAGATCACACGACCTCTACCACCTAAATTAGTTCTCTGGTGTAACAAAAATCAAAACAGCAGCCACTGAAAAAACTGGAAAAAGCAAAAGTACAAAACACAGTGGCTGGACTAAACTGAGAGGCCAAAAGCCCCCGGAGGGGACCCTGAAGGCCCCCACAGAAGTGCAGGACAAATGCAAAAATATAGCAAAAACACAAAATAAGAAATTGTCTTATCTGATAGCAGGAGATGCAGACACGACACAGCAGGCTACAAGGGAAACTGGAAAGAAGGATTCAGACCAGAACAATTGATCACCGGCAACCCTGATGGGAAAATGACTCCCTTATATAAGACCAATCAGTAACACCTGATTCCCAGTCCTCACAATCCTCACTAGTACCGCTTGTAACCACCAGAGGGAGCCTCTGCTCAGAACTCATCTCAAACCCATTCACAACAACGACCTCTACCACCTAAATTAGTTCTCTGGTGTAACAAAAACTAAACAGCAGCCACAGAAAAAACTGGAAAAGGCAAATGAACAAAAAACAGTGGCTGAACTAAACTGAGAGGAGCACAAGCCCCCAGAAGGGGACCCTGCAGACTCCCACAGAAGTGCAGGACAAAATGCAAAAAGCAAGCACAAAAAACTAAAAGAAGAAAATGTCTTATGTGTTAGCAGAAGATGCAGGCACGAAACAGCAAGCTACAAAGTGAACAGGAATCAAAGATGAGACCAGAACAATTGATCACCGGCAACCCTGATGGGAGGGAACCTCCCTTATATAAGACCAGTCAGTAACACCTGATCGCCAATCTTCACAATCTTCATTGGATAGTTCAGTACTGTTTGTAACCACCAGAGGGAGCTTCTGCTCAGAACTCATTTCTAGCACATTCACAACACCTTACGCTTTTTCTAATTGCTAGGTCTCTGGAAACCAAGTATCCTTTATTAATTAAAACTACATTTACCAAAAAATTTGGTCAACTGTAGCAGGCCAAGCAGTTTTTAAAAATTATAAACCACCGTATGATGATTCCTACAACTCCCCTATACACAGTATGTCCCCAGAGTCACTACGTACAATGTGATGCCTCCACAGCTCCATATACACAAAATAATGTTCCCACAGCCCCTTATACACAAAATATGATGCACCCCCACAACCCGTTATATATAGCATTGGGTCCCATAGTTCCCTATATATCGTATTAAGCCCCACCGCTCCCCTATATAGCATGGAGCCCCCAGCAGCTCCACTAAATATAGTATTGAACCCCCAGCTCTCCTATATACATTATAGTGCACACACAGCTACCCTGTACAGTTATGGTTCTCAACAGCTATCTCATATACAGCATGAGGTCCCCCAAGCTCCCATATATATAGTTATGGTTTTCCACAGCTCCCCTATATAAATTTAGGAGGCCCCATAGCTCACCTGTATACAGTTATGGTTCCCGATAGCTCCCTTTCAAGTAATGAGTGACAAAATAAAAAATATTCTTCTTTCCGCATTTCCCCAGCACGCTACTGCAGTTTCTTTTAGTGTGTGGTCTGAGGCTCGATGCTGCAGACACTTTAGACATAATTGTACCTTCTATATCCAGTCTCAAATACACAGGTTGTATGGAGGAAGAGGGAAACGTGGTCATTCTCCTCCACCATTGCATTCAATGGTGTGTGTGTGTGTGTGTGTGTGTGTGTGTGTTTATGTGTGTGTGTGTGTTTTCATGGAAAAAAATAAGACATCTCCTGAAATTAAGCCCTAACTCATCTTTTGAAGCAAAAAATAATGACCCTGTCTTATTTTTGGAGAAACACAGTAGATAAACAAAATATTAAAAAAGCATTCAAAAAAAGGATAAAACATGCACCAAAAAACATTCTCCACAAAATCAGACACATTTCAATTATCTTACGCTTTATAATGAAAAGCAGTCTTATAAATGATTATAGCTTCATAGTGTTTTTAACTGTTAATGCATTGTACTGCTTAGTCAATAGCAGGCCAATGCATAAACATATAATGTTCCATGACATTATTTCCATGTACAGCTATGCCCATTACAAAAACTGTAATGTAAGTAGAAATGACTAGCACATTTATATAATTATGTTTATTCAGTTCATTTCACACTGACAAAGCCTAATGGAAAGCTATAATTATTTTTAAAACGTTCTTTAATTCAAATATTATCAAACACTCACAACTGATTTCTTTAGAAAACCTTTCATATGTTGCTTACATTTTGCACTGATTAGCAATGTGGAACACAAGCAAGAATGTTCAGGTTTTTTTTTCTAACAAAAAAATTATTATTATTATAATCATAATGACAAAATTGAAAAAAAAAATATAATAAAATCTGCATTGTTTTCTAGAACATAAGTAACAAATGCTACCAAAGAAAACAGGACAGTTTCATAGAGTAACTATATTCTGTTCTTCTTCATTAAAAAATATTGTTTTTTGGGTGTGTATGGTGGTAGGGAGGTGGGGGGGCTAGTATTGCTTTTGTGAATCCATTTGCATGCTCATGTTTTCCTCTTTCATAGGGAAATTAGATTATAAATTCCACTGGGGCAGGGACTAATATTACATACTATAATTATCTATCAGGCATGAGATACTTGGTTTCCAGCTAAACCTTGCCTATGCTCCCTTTCCTATCTCATTTATGATTACATTTTTATGGGAGTTTATAGTTTATGTTGAAGATAAATATTTAGTTTAGATTTTTTTTAAATGTTAAGTAGGGGTGAGTGAACCCGAATGGTAAAGTTCAATGTTTATATCAGACACCTAGTGTCCATTGCCGAACCCTCAACGTGGACTTCTTACTGTAAGTACGTGTTAATGTTCAGGTTCAGCAGGCTAATGAAGCTTGTTGAAAGGCTGCAGTACAGCCAATCAACAAGCTTTAAACTGTGGGTAGTTCTAGCTCCATCACAGCCATGTCAAGTAATGGCAAGGTTGTGATTGGCCAGCACACCCCGTGACCTGGCATGACTGTGTAAAATAAATAAATGATTTTAAAACACAATATGTGGTCCCTCCTATTTTTAATAAGCAGCCAAGGGAAAGCAGACAGCTGTGAGCTGGTTTTATTATGTTGAGAAGGATCCAATATCCATGGATCTTCCCAGCCTATTAATATCTGCCCATAGCTGTCTACTTTGTCTTTGCTGGTAACTTAACCTCGGCTCTTCACAATTGCCCTGGTGTGTTGGCAATCTGGGTAATGGGGTTGTGGGGTTGATGTCAGCAGCTTGTGCTGACATGAAGCCCATGGTTTAGTAATGGAGAGGTGTCCGTTAGACATCCCCATTACTAACCCAATAGTCAAAATAAATAAAAGCACACACAAAAAAAATCTTTATTTGAAAAAAATCTCCCCAACTATTCCCTTTCACCCATTTCTTAAAAAAAAACAAAAAAAACACCAGTCTGCCATAGTCCAAATGGAGGTCCCACGATGATTACAGTCTCCATTTGCCAGTGTATGAAGCCAATAAGGCTCCATAGACTGGTCTCGCGATGACATGTGAGAGCCAAAATGATGAGGAATGACATGACCGCCAGTGGCTTATGAAGCCTCATTCACGAGGCAGCATATGTCACTCACGGTTATGTCTCATAGGTGATGATGTCGGTAATATCATCTGCCGTGAGACAAAACCTGGAGTGACCTATAGAGCCTCATTCTTATTACCTGATTCCTGGTTCCAGACCAGCAAGATGATGTTATTATTGGTGAGAACTTCTTGATTACTGGGGGTCTTACTGCTGAGATCACCATCGATCTTGTAAGTCGTGGTTCTTCATATGTGAGTGGAAGTTGACCATGCACAATGCTGCTCCATTCATGCTTATGGGAGTGATGAAGACCAAAAAAGTTCTGCACTCGGCTATCTCTGGCAGTCCCATTAAGAATGAATGGAGCAGTAGGGCACATGATCGACCACATGCACTTCGAACTTACTTGAGTCCCGACTGGATCTTTTTCCTATGCTTTTGGCTGTTGTTAGCTTACTGCACAAATTTACTGTTAAAACAAAGATATAGGAAGACAACAATTATTTACACTCTTTTCTGTCTCATTTTAGACCAGGATCTAGATGAATTTTTTGCACAACAAAAGTCATCGGTAACAGAATGCAACTGGACAATTGTAGTATAGAATATTGTTGTAAAGGTACATTCTTTTAATTAAAACAGGACCTTTCAATGTGATGCAAAACTTTGATGTGAACAGGTCCGTAAACATTACACGAAGATAGGTGCACAGCACTGTGGCAACAGCTGTTTGCCAGGTTATAGACTTTATTCCTCTTCTCTATGCCTTACACCTATTCTCACCATGACTACAAGAAGTCTAACCTCTGTCACTTGCCTTTGTTTATTTCCTGTGGTGAGATCCCCCCGGAGTAACGCCGGATAATGATTGCACAAACCTTTTTAACATATTGCATATTACCATGGAAATTAGAAAAGTTTATTAGAGGTATTATTACGCTCGCCTGAAAATAAAACTGAGAGTTTGAAAAGAATATGGAAAAAAATGCATTTTGTTCTCTGTCAATAGTAAAAGTCAGACTGACATGATCTGGAACTGTCACCATGACAACCTGTTCAGGTAAGGCTCATTAGGCCTAATCCTCTAATTACTAACTACCTCATCAATGGGGGTTGTAATTACTTCAGGGACACAGTTAACCTCTCATTAGAAATGCCTGGACGCTTTTATCCAGCACACAAACACTGACAAGACTCACAATTTAGTCCTTCTCCAGCCAAGGTCTTCTACTGCCTTTACTCTCCGGGGCCCAGTCTGTCCGGCCATTAGCCTGAGAGACTGTCATAACAGTTTATCAGCGCTGCTTGTCATCAAAGTCAACGCCAACTCTTCTCGAAATAAGAAGCTGAGAAATTAAAGTAGAGATGCCCAGCACTATTGGCTAGTCAAGTATTTAGTGACCTTCGAAAAATAATGAATGTTTTACTTGCTTTTACACTATAAACCGAGCTGCTGTTTAGGAAATCTAGAACTGAATGCTCCTGTACATTAAGTTAGACACATGCACTTTGTCTTTGTAATTCCTTATAAAAAATATTATTTATTTACAACCCAAATTCCAAAATGTTGTAATGATTTGGAAATCTCTTACAATCATATTTTATTCAGAACAGAACACAGATCTAAAGTTGAAAGTTAGATTTTTTTTTTTATTTGATTTGAAAAAATTAAGTCATTTAGAAATTAATGGCAGCAACACATGTCAAAAAAGTTGGACAGGGTTAACAAAAGTTGGAAAAGTTTTTTTTTCTCATCAGAGTGCATAAAAAATGTAAAATTTAAAAAATAAAAAAAATTCTTAAAGAGTAACCACCATTTTAATTTTTATTTCATAATAAATCAAAAATACCCATGAAAATTAACGACTTTGTAAGATATCTGTAATCAACATCTTTCTCCTACAGGACTGATCTTTCATGTTCAAAATTTTCAATTAATGGGTAAAATCTGTATTCAGTGAAGACAGATTGTTACACTCCAGAGATAGGAGATGGAAGGAACTACTGATAAGATTCTATTCATATTTCTGTGATTAGATTTATTACAAAGTTGCTTATTTTAATGTCTATTTTTCATTTATGAAATAAAAGATAAAATTATGGTTACTCTTTAAACTCACCTTCCTACTCACTTTCTAGCCCCTCCGTTCCTCACTGTCACCTGTCTGGTCATCAACACATCTTCTTTTCAGCAAGTGCTGAAATCCCTGAGCCTCTCACACTAGGCTGGGACTTTCAGCTCTGACGAGGCCAGGAAAGGTTCTGTGCAAGCACACAAAAGGACACTATGGCATAACATCACAATGTGCGCAATAGATCCTTGATTCCATAATTTAAGGGTTTATATAGCAAAAAAATTTAAAGGGAAACTGATAGTTTCCCCAGGCACCCAAAACTGCTATCTTTATGCTCTACCTATATCTTTATGCTCTACCTAACAATATTATATTGCCCTATTGATTACAACATATGTCAAAAAAACAATTATAATTGCTGTGGCAATATGCTAATTATTGGTGATGAGTGAACCCGAACTGTAAAGGAACTTAGTTTCCGAACCCGGAACATGGACTTTTTAATGTACGTTCAGTTTCCTGTTCAGGTTCCCCAGACTTATAAAACTTTTTGAAAGGCTGCAGCACAGCCAATGCACAAGCTTTTAGAGTGTGGACACTTCCGGAGCCATCACAGTCATGCCAAGCACTGGCATGACTTTGATTGACTCGTGCAGCACTTGACCCGGCCTGCATAAAGGCTGGACAGGGGCGGATATAACGCCAGTTCAACCGATGCAGCTGCACCAGGGCCCTGAAGGAGGGGGGCCCAAAACAACTACAGACGATGCTTGATCCATCATAGAGACAGCGGCAGCAGGAACACTATGAGGAGAGGCAGTGTCCCGTTCTTGAGGGGGTCCTAGCATGACGGAATCCCTTGCCTCCCCATCCAAAGCCATTATGGCAACCTCCGCTGCTAATGTATGGGTCATGGGGTACATCCTCATCATTCCCCTAATCCGCTCAGTCCAGCTCCATAGCATAGCATTGCTCCCTGTAAATTTTGGGAGGTTACTCAATATTGCTCCCAGTGGTATACTGGCTTTTGGAGCACCCCTGACCGCTTGTTCTGCCACCTCTGCGACCGTAGACTTCATCCTGCCGACTACTCCAAGTCTGAGCAGATTAAGAGCTGCAGTGACAGACAGGAGGCAGAGCAAGGGTTAACAGTTTTATTTAAAAGGGGAATACTCCACGCAGGGAGGTAAAGGGTTAAACAGTGAATTAAAGGGAATCTGTCACCGCATTTTCACCCTATGAGATAGGGCCACCGCCATCAGGGGCTTATCTACAGCATTCTGGAATGCTGTAGATAAGCCCCTGATGTTACCTGAAAGTGAAGAAAAACGAGTTATATTATACTCACCCAGCCGCGTTCCGCCGTCCGTTCGGGTCAGATGGGCGTCGCGGTCATGTCCCATCCCAGAATGCTGTAGATAAGCCCCTGATGGCGGTGGCCTTATCTCATAGGGCGAAAATGCGGTGACAGACTCCCTTTAAACAGTATAAATAGCAAAAGGATAACGGTTCAGTTAACGGCAGTTCGGTTGTACTTGTGTCAGGAGTTCCTCAAACTGTAACTCCTGCTGGGAACTCAATAGCGCCGGCAACGGCTGGCGCGGTGTCTTTTCCAGGAAGGTCCTGTGGGCATCAATGCCTCGTCTTCTGGTGGCAGCGGTCCATCTCCGGTACCTTCTGCTGAGCCTAGTCCATATACAATGGCTGAAAAGGGTACGGGCCACAGTCCTCTATGAGTCCAACGTGGCTCTGGAAATATACTCTGGTGAAGTCAGGGTGCAAGTGTCCGGGAAAATATTAGGTGGCAATGTCAGGGCGCAAGTGTCAGGCCCGTATGTGGTCCCTCTTAGGTGGCCCGTGTGCAGTACTCACGGCCACTGAGCATACGGCGCCTTTCTTTCTGGTAGTCACCGGCACACTGCACGGTCTCTCTGCAGTCACCAGGCACACACTGCACATTCCTTTCCCTCTCTGGTCCCCGCTGCTGGCGGCGGGAGATGACGGACACTGATCTGTGTGCTGCTGGTGCTCCCCGGACAGCGCACTCTTCTGCCTGGACATACAACTCCCCTCAGCGCAGCAGTCCCTCTCCTTCTGATCTGCTGCAGCACGCCTGGCCCTTCTCTCTACTGTGGCCCCTCTGCAGGCGGTGGGGCCTGTCGCTGGAGGGAAGGGGGTGCGGCGCTCCGCTCTCTGCGCGCTAGCTCAGGTTCACGCCAAAAGCCCCCTGCTGCGTGCGCTTTCCTCTTTTATCCCCCTGCTGCATGCTCTTTTCTCCTGTCTCTCCCCGCCTTCCCGGGTCAAGAGGTTGGTCTGGCTCACTAATGCTTCCCCCCGGGAACAGGGCATGCAGCCTCAACAGTTCCGGCCCCGGAAAGCAGGTACCTGCGGTGTGGTCGTCCCCCTTACACATATTCGCTTGAAAAAGATGTGTGCGCGTGCCATTTCAGTGAATGCTATACCAAGTCACTGTATACCTCTGCTATATCGCAGCCCAGGATTGAGGTCACACAAGCGAGATGACGCCACAAGGAAGATGCAAAAAATCCTAATGATTCTATTTTCAAAATGCTTGTCATAATAATCATGGCACCTTGTGGGTCGCAATGTAGCAATGGCATAGAATGATCATTGGTTGTGTGCCAAAGTCACTCTGTAGCCCTAGTCTTATGTCACAGGTGCACAGTACAATGATGGGGAAGGATGAGGATCTGAACCTGTGCCCCAACAGTAGGGTCCGCCATCACATGCTGCTCTCAGCCTTTTCACTATTTAGGTAATAGTATCAGTTGCTGCTGCACCTAAGTGGCTAGAAAGAGAACGGGAGCCACCTTTGTCACACAGGACTGCAGACTGTTGGTAGCTTTCATGGCAGCTTGGGGCCCAGCAGCTCTGCAACCTTATCATACAATAATTTTTTAAAGGCACAACCCCTTTAAAAGGGAATCTTTTAGCTATTTCTACCCCCTCTGCCAAACTGATGACATTTGTCAAAATGAATCATTAACCATATTAAACAAAACACTGATCTGCTGCAGAGGAATCCACTTTAGAAGTGGTATGCAAATGAGTTTGCAAGTGCTCTGGGTGGGATACAACACTTCCACTACCTTGGCTCCCAGCTCCATTTTATACTTAAGGCTATATTCACACATTGCATTTTTGCTGCGTTTTTTTGTGCAGGTAAAACCTGCTTTCTTGGCAGTAAAGACTCTGCTTACAAAAAGCAGGTTTATCTGCATTTTTGCTGCGCTTTTATTGTCTCTTGTGCATGCTGATAAAGTTCATTTCCCTCTCAAAAAACTCACTGCTGTATATCAATGCTGGGGTCACTCTATATGTTATCTGGCGAAAGGTGTTACAGCATATAGATGCACCCCTGGTGTGCTAGCCTACTGCTAATTTATCCCAAACCAGCTCCCACAATCCCTTTCACCTGATCCTCTACTCAGTCCTATAAATGTAGTAGCATTCTAAGGGGTGCACGCGTGTGGGTTGGATGCACGCGTCCTGCAGTAAAGTATACAGAAGCTGCAGTTATTTAAATGGCAGTTAGTCACGGCAGGCGTCAGGACTCCACACTGTCTCTTTTGGGTATGTCTGCTGAGTAAGCACTTCTTATTACTTGAACTTAGCTTTTCTTTTAACCCATCTTAGGGCCCCGTTTCACATAGTGACGCACCAGCGATCCCGACAACGATATGAACTTTTCAGGATCGCTGGTGTGAAGCTACATGATCGCTGCTGAGCTGCCAAACAGGCAGCTCAGGCAGCGATCAGGACAGCGACACTGCAGGTAACGTCGCTTAGTAACCAGCAGTGTACGTTGGATACCAGCCCGCTGATGCAGGGAGCTGGTAACCAAGGTACACATCAGGTTTCCAGGCGCTGCATGGTGCCTGGAAACCCGATGTGTACCTTGGTTACCAGCTCCCCTGCAGCAGTGCGCTGGTTTCCAACGTACACATCGGATTTCCAGGCACAGCCCCACGCCTGGAAACTCGATGTGTACCTTGGTTACCAGCTGATCGCTGGTCTCCTGCCTGCCACACGCAGCGATGCATGCTGGCCAGCGGGAGACCAGTGATCAAAAAAAAGTCCAGGCATTTCTGACACGACCAGCGATTCACAGCATGGGCCTGATCACTGGTACGTGTCAGACATAGCGAGATCACTGCTGAGATCGCTGTTGCATCACAAAACTTGTGACTCAGCAGCGATCTCGCTAGCGATCTCGCTATGTGAGACAGGGCCCTTACTCCTTCAACATGTTTACATATGCCCTTACAGTGTTTGCTCTACTAATCCTCACTCTCCTTCGCTATCCTCAAACCCCAGCACCCTCTAACCAAATAATCATCTCCCCTTCCCTCTTACCTACCCAACTGATCTCCTCTGCCGACCTTCTCCTCAACCTCAGATTTCTCCTAATAAAACATAAAACAAGCCGGCCACTCTTTCTCCCACCTGCTCTTCATCTCTCTGCTTCTCCCCACTGCTGGCTACATATCTCCCAATCCTGGACCCTACAGATAATACTTCCCATTAATTCCCCCTCCTACCGCTCCTTATCTAATATGAGCTACCACAATCTCTCCAACGTAAAACCCGTGCCCTTGATGCCCACACCCCTGCTCCCTCTCTCTGGAGCACTCTGGAATGCCCACTCCATCTGCAATAAGCTTCATGTGATTCATAACCTCTTTCTCTCTCGCAATCTTGCCATTCTCGGCCTCACAGAAACATAGCTGACACCCTCTGTCACTGCCTTCCCTGCTGCGCTGTGTCACAGTGGCCTCCATTTCACCCACACTCCTCGCCCTGACAACAGACACGGTGGAGGAGTGGGTTTCTCCTTTCTTCTAACTGCACCTTTAACCCAATCCCACCTTTTCCCTCCCTTATCCTCACCTCTTTTGAAGTCCACTCTGTCCGCATCTACTCTCCCTCAAACCTCCAAGTGGCCGTCATATACCGACCTCCGGGCCCGGCCACTGCCTTTATTGACCAATTCTCTACTTGCTTTCCTCACTTTCTTTCCACTGACACTAATACCTTTCAGTCAACAGCCTCCAAACTCCTGTCCCTTGCTTCATCTTTGGACTTGCTCAGTGGTCCTTCTCAGCCACCCACACAGATGGACATTAGACCAGGTCTTCACCTGTCTCTGCTCTCTATCTAACTTCACCACCTCCTCTCTCCCTTTATCCGACCAACATCTACTCACTTTTTCATCCTTGTCCTTCTCACCTGTCACCCATGTCCAGCAACATGCTCACCCCCGCAGAAATCTCGCACACCTTGACACCCACACGCTCTCTGACTCCATTCTACCACTGGCATCCATATCCTCACTCCATGACACAGACAGTGCCACTGCTTTCTACAATGTCACTTTCGCATCAGCTATTGACAAGCTCGCCCCTCTTGTTCATGGCAGAGTGCGACGTATCAACAGATAACCCTGGCACAATAACACCACTAAAAAGCTCCAGCAAGTAACCAGGGCTACAGAGCAGCATTGGAAGAAAACAAATTCGCAAGACGACTTTACTGCATTCAAACAGGCAACACTCACTTTCAAATCTGCCCTCACCTCTTCTAAACAGGCCTATTTCACAACCCTTGTGTCTTCCCTATCCTACAACCCAAAACAGTTATTCAAAACTTTTATCTCCCTCCTCTGCCCACCACTGCCCACTCCAGCCTCCTTCATATCTGCTGAGGACTTTGCCACACACTTCAAAAATAAGATCGACCAAACAAGGCAAGTCTTCATTGTTCAACCACCACAACCCCTTTGTATACCAGACCAATGCCCAAACCCCATAACTTAATTGTCTCCTCTCCAAATCACACCTCACCACCTGTGACCCCATCCCATCCCACTGCCTCCCCAACCTCACCACCACTCTTATCCCATCCCTAACCCACCTCTTCAACCTATTACTAACTTCTGGTACCTTCCCTTCTGCTTTCAAACATGCCACAATCACATCTATCCTTAAAAAGCCAACCCTCAACCCAACTGCTATGTCCAGCTATTGCCCAATATTGCTGCTCCCATTCTCTTCCAAACTCCTGGAGCAGCACGTCCACGCTGAACTTTCCTCCCACCTCTCATTTAACTTGCTCTTTGGCAATCTACAATCTGGTTTCTGCCCCCATCACTCCACTGAGACAGCCCTGACCAAAATTACTAACTACCTACTTACAGCCAAAGCTAACGGACAATACTCTATACTCCTCCTTCTAGACCTGTCCTCTGCTTTCGACACAGTTGACCACTGCCTCCTTCTACAAATCCTCTCTTCCTTTGGCATCAAAGACCTCGCCCTATCCTGGATCTCCTCATACCTTTCCAATGGCTCATTTAGCGTCTCCCACTCCCACACTACTTCTTCATCCCACCCTCTCTTTGTTGTAGTTCCCCAAGGCTCTGTTCTAGGACCTCTACTCTTCTCAAGCTATACATTTGGCCTGGGGCAACTCATAAAGTCCCATGGATTCCAGTACCACCTTTATGCTGATGACACTCAGATCTACCTCTCGGGCCCAGACGTCACCTCTCTGCTGTCCAGAATCCCGGAGTTTCTATCAGCCATATCCTCCTTCTTCTCTCGCTTCCTCAAACTCAATGTGGAAAAATCTGAACTCATCATCTTTCCTCCATCTCAGAGATCTTCCTTACCTGACCTATGTATCACAATTAACGACATCACGCTTTCCCCATACCAGAATTCTGCTGCCTCAGAGTAACTCTTGACTCTGCCCTGTCCTTCAAACAGCACATCCAAGCTCTTTTCACCTCCCATCGCCTCCAGCTCAAAAATATTTCCAGAATCTGTCCCTCAATCCTTAATCTACTAAAATGCTTGTGCATGCCCTCATCATCTCCCGCCTCGACTACTGCAACATCCTTTTCTGTGGCCTCCATGCTAACACCCTCGCACCTCTCCAGTCCATCCTTAAATCTGCTGCCCGACTAATTCATCTCTCTCCTCGCTACTCCTCTGCTTCTCCCCTTTGCAAATCTCTTCACTGGCTCCCAATCCATCAGCGTATAATGTTCAAATTACTAATACTGACCTACAAGGCTATCTATAAAGTGTCTCCTCCATATATCTCTGAACTAATCTCCTGATATCTTCCCACACGTAACCTCCGGTCCTCCCAAGACCTCCTTCTTCGTTCCACACTTATTCGCTCCTCATCCAACCGCCTCCAAAACTTCTCCCGAATATCCCCATCCTCTGGAATTCTTTGCCCCAACACATCCAACTATAAACCACATTCAGATCCTTCAGACGGAACCTGAAACCCACCTCTTCAGGAAAGCTTACAGCCTGAAATGACCCAGCTGCCTCCTCACCACTACCGGAGCTACCACCTTACCAACACTGGAGCTGCTTCAACCCCCAACGTACTGTCTCCTTCCCCACCATCCTGTAGAATGTAAGCCCGCAAGGGCAGGGTCATCTCCCCTCTGTATCAGGCTGTGATTGTTAGTTTGTTTACTGTAAGTGGTATCTGTAATTTTATGTAACCCCTTCTCATGTACATCACCATTGAATCAATGGTGCTATATAAATAATAATAATAATAATAATAATAATAATAATGACAAAGGGAGAGGAAGACCCTAACGCTAAGGAACGAGGGATGGGACACCTCCTGACGCCAACCTGTGTCTGTCCCTAAGCCCCCCCTAACGCTCTATGCGGGTACTTACCCCACCGACATCACGTGCCTAGTCCCTAGCTGTCACATCGGCTAACACTAGGCCGGCAAGGATGCTATCCTTGCCACTGCAGGTAATATAACACAGGGAACAACAGTAAGGATACAACTCAGCTCAGAATCTGCTGCTACGCTTCACAGCAGCAGAGTAAACAGTACCAGGTAAACAGGACTCCAACAGCAGCAATACCACAGTCACAGGAGAGCTCCACATACCTAGCTGGTCTTCATAGAAGTAAACTCTATAACCGACGATCAGCTCATGGGTCATGTGACTATTTAAAGGGCAGTGGGAGTTGATACCAACCAATATCAGCTGACCAGCCTATAAGATGCTCCCAGCAAGAGACTGACTTTAAGTCTTGCTGGACCAAAGAAAAAAACTACATTTAAATTCCAGCAGACGAAGAGCTGTCATGAATACCCTAATGATTCGTCACAGTACCCCCATTTCTACGAGGGGCCTCAAAACCCTTAAGAACATACTTGTCCAGAAAAGACATACAGCAGAGATGCATCAAAACACCAGAATTCACCTCTGTAGTCACCTGTTCCCTCAAGGTCATAGCAAACGCAAACCCAGGACTGGGGATCACCCTTAATAAGGGAGATTACAATCCTCCCTCGTTGTTCTTCACTCCTTGAGAAATAAGGATGAAGCCTGAAATATAATTTACAGACTTCCATGAAAATCATAAATTAATCTTTCCCTAAAGAGAACCTGTCAGGGAGAGATATTTTGGGTTCCGGACCTTGGAAATGGTGCAAGTCAGTTATAATGTCACATCCGCACTCGGATATGTCTGGTTGGCAGCACAATATATAGATGCAATGGAATGATAAAAGGAGAGGAAGACCCTAATGGTAGGGAGCAAGTGATGGGACACATCCTGACACAATCGGTGCCTGTCCCTAAACTTGCCCTAATGCCCTATGCAGATCCTCCCCCCCCCCCGCCGCCGTCACGTGCCTATTTCCTCGCTGTTGCCTTAGCTTACCCTAGCTAGTGCACTGGTTGGCAAGGATGCTAGCCTTGCCACTGAGGGTATTATAACACAGGGAAAGAGACAAAGAAGGGACCCATAGTAAGGATACAACTCAGAATTTGCTACTACACTCCACAGCAGCAGAGTACACAGCACCAGGTAAACAGGACTCCAACAGCGGCAGTACAGGAGAGCTTTACACACCTAACTGGTCAGCATAGAAGTAATCTCTATAACCAACGATCAGATGATGGGTCATGTGACTATCTAAAGGAAGGTGGGAGTGTTTACCAACCAACATCAGCTGACCAGCCTAAATGAAGCTGCCAGCAAGAGACTGACATTTACTCTTGCTGGACCAAAGGAAAAAAGCCTCATTTAAATTTCAGCAGGCACAGAGACACAGAGCTGCCACGAATCCCCTGATTCCTGGCATGAGTGACAGAATATGACTGTGTACTCTGCAAAAAAGTCGCTGTGTGTATTCTTAAACACATATCTGTGGTAGTATTGTGCCAAAAAGTTGCTGTGTGTTTTCAGCAACCCTTTCCTGTGGGAATATTGTGCCCTTAAGCCACTGTGTGTACTCTGCAACCCCACCACCTGTGTGAGTACTGTTCCTTTAAGCCGATATATGTAGTGGGAGTACTATGCCTTTAAGCAGCTGTGTGTACTCTGCCCCACCCTGCCTGTGGGAATAATATGCCTTTAAGCAGCGGAATGTTTTCTAGTAGTCTGGTAAATAAATAATTGTTATCATCAGCCGTCTTGTTGCCATTTCTAGGGCAAATAAATAATTTTTCTAAACCAGTGGGTGTGTTTTCTAATAGTCCGGGAAATAAATAATTGACATCAGCTGTCTCGTTGCCATTTGTAGGCCAAAGAAATATTTTTTTACGGACTGTTATGTGTTTTCTAGTAGTGTTGCAAATAAATAATTGGCATCAGCAATCTCATTGCCATTTTGCCATTGATAAGCCGAAGAAATAATTATACAGGACCACAGTGTGTTTTATTGTAGTCTGGGAAATAAATAATTGACATCAGCCATCTCGTTGCCATTTGTAGGCCAAACAAATAATTTTTCTGTACTGCTGCCTTTCCTAATAGTGTGGCAAATAAAAAATTGGCAACAGCCATCTCGTTGCCATTTCTAGACCAGCAAGATAATTTTTCAGGCCTGCTGTGTGTTTTCTAGTAGTGTTGCAAATAAATAAATCTCAGCAGCCATCTCTTTACCATTTGTAGGCCAAAGAAATAATTTTTCTGTAACACTCTATCTTTTCTTGTAGTTTGGCAAACAAATAAATCTCAGCAGTCATCTCTTTGCCATTTGTAGGCCAAACAAATATTTTTTCTGCACTGCTGTGCCTTTTCTAGAAGTGTGGTTAATAAATAAATATCAGCAGCTGTTTCTTTGCCATTTGTAGGCCAAACAAATAATTTTACTGTTCCACTGTGTATGTACGAGTAGTGTTTAAAAAAAAAATTTGTGGACATAAAAAATTATTTTATTCTACCGCTGTGTTTTTAAAAAGCATTTCTACTTTGCAACCGTCTTTTTGTGAGTGGTTTGTCTAAAAACTAATTTGTGTGTAACATTTCTACTGTGGATTAATTGATTAATTGATGCCACTTTTCCTAGTGTCTGTCCCTAACTTTTTGGAAATGTTTGCACTCCAAGTTGGGTCTCCTGCATATGTGTTGCCTGAATTTCTCAGGGCTCTCAGAGCACCAGGCCTATACCTGTCATTCATATACCTGTTACTGATCAATGTTTAAGCTAGAAATTCTGGTCCAAGCCATGCCCCAGGCCCTGTCCCAAGCATCCATGCTACTCAATTATGCTATTTGTACTCTGGGTCAATTCATGCCACTTTTCCTGGTGTCTTCCCCTAATTTGAGCTGTTTTGGCAGCTTTTGGCCCCCTTGAAGGTGTTGTCTATGTGCTTAGTTTTGCCTCCCATTGAATTCAGTGGGGTTCAGATATGTTTGGCAAACTGTTTGGAGAACTGTTCGACGAACATTGGGAAGTTCACCAATCGTAACCGAACCGAACCTTAAAAGGTTCGCTCATCACTTCTTGTTATGAAGAAAATAAAGATAGCCATAAAAACAAGATGGTGGTTTGAAAAGGATCTCTGGCTTAACTGTATTGTACAAAACTTCATTTTAAATGCTGCCCAAGTAGTGTAAGTATATGTGTTTTGAGTTTATTATGTTAACATTTAGACAATATGACCTGTGTGAAAAGTAAATTAGGGCTTTAATTGAGATATATTATCTATCTATCTAATATTTATTTGTATTTTTATATTTCTGTATACCATATCTTTGACATTTAAGAAAAAAGATTATCATAGTCTGAGACATTTCTAGGCACATTTTGTCTGTAAGTTGACTGAAAGAATTAGACAGTTTGAAACACCTTTGCAGAAAATTACAGTAGACAATAAACAACATCTTTCTTTACTACAGTGTGAGAAATGTATTTGTCAGTAAAATATGAATCAAAACACTATACCTATTTCTTCTTCTTTGAAATGTCATATATTAAGACGTTTAAAAGTGTTCTTGCCTTAGATGAGGCCTACTTTCTGATCTTAGCGTCTCTTTGCCATATCAGATGGCATATTGGACTTTTACTGAAGTAAGTGCCTAAAGTATGATAGTAAAATAATAATACTGGATAGCATTTTAAATTCACAGACCATGAGTCTTTTCAGAATTTAAGTAATAATCCTATTTATATTATTTCTTAGGGAGAATATAAGTATATGAGACCTAGTGACTATCAACATTTACAACTAGTTATTATGTAATTCATATATGACTGTTAGTCACTATGTAGTCCTGCCCTGTGTATATGTCACATATATCTGGGATTTCATTGGCATTAGATTATATAATGTACATATTATACTTTGTTAATTCATGTTTCTGCTGTTGCTCAGTTTTCACCCTGAAAGTGAATAAGCCTACTTCAGGTTTACAAGCTGTGATCAAGCTAGCGGCCACCAGTGGCTGCAATTCTATTTCGTGTAGTTACCAACTAGAGATGAGCAAACCTGTTCGGAAAACGTTCACCCATCTCAAATTCGGCACGAACGTAGCTCATTCGGATTCTTGTTCGGATTCCCAATCTTTTTTCCTCAAAGTCAGCTAAATTCAGTCGCAGTTCGGTAAATTATCGTGTTTCCACTAATGCTTTTGGTAAGAATTAGGCTAGGATAGTGGTGCTGTATGATGAGCAGGGTGGACTTGTTGTATGAGGGTAGGGGTGGGTATAGGTCAGAGTAGCGGTGGACTGTAATTTTTTTTTAAATTAACTTATTGTGTGTACATTTTGTCAGCCAATCGGGGCGCAGAAACCATCCACAATGTCTAGACACAAGGGCTTCTGTCTTTGGCTGCTGAAGTCACATGACCCTCTCCATTTAAATAGTGGACATGTTTTTCTGGCTCCATTTTGTCAGTGTAACAGCGCAGAGAGGCTGCTTATGCTGCTGCGGCAAGTTATAGTTTGATAGGATCCTGTGTGATATTGACCTTCCAGGATCTAACTAGTTTATGCTAAAAGTGTTGTGCAGGCAGGAGTCGAGATTTCCTAATCAAAATCATTTTGGCTAATACTGTGTTGCAGTCAGGAGGTCATATTTCCTAATCAAAATTGTTTGGGCTAAAATTGGGGTGCAAGCACCAGGCTCCATTTCCTAATCAAAATTGTTTGGGCCAGTATTGTTGTGGAGGGACCAGGTCACATTTCCTAATCAAAGTTGTTTGGGCTAATATTGAGGTGTAGGCACCAGGCCCCATTTCCTAATCAAAATCATTTGGGCTAATATTGGTGTGCAGGCACACTATCTCAGAAAATAAATACTGATTATTAATTGAGTTACAGGTGACTGACAGGTCTGGGCCTAGGATTGTGAAACAGCTGGTTAAAAGAGGGGAAGGAGAAATAGGCTTGGTGTTCGATGTGTACGGTACGTGGGATAGGTGATATTGTTACTGAAAGGTCTACTGAACAAACACCGTCTCGTCCTATCCAAAGACAAATGACAACATCTGTTACTGGATGAGCTACTCAACTCCATTTCTGGTAGACCAGGGCAAGAAAGAGCATGTGCTCCCGTGGATGACAAGCATCAAGTGGCCTCTCCTCCACCGTAACATCACACACAATACAATCCTCAGAGGTGGAACCCCAATTACCCTTGTTTCCTCCCATATCACAACTCTCCAACCAGCCAACTGACTGTGGTAAACTACAGATGGGTGAATTTGCAGAGCTGTTAACACAGTCTATTCCATGAGCATCAGAGATCTGCTCCAAAGATTCACAGAATCCAGAGGAGGAAAGCATCTACACAGATGCCCAAAATCTTACCCTGTTGGGTTCAGGGTCGGATGAAGAAGGGTCCAAGCAGAATCAGAACCCTCTTCCCCAGACATTAACCCCCTGGGATGGAGGTAATCCTGATGAGACTCAGATACCTGAGGCGCACATTGACCGTACTATGTTGTCAAGGCAGGAAAAGGATAAGGCTGACTCTCAGGGCGAGGAGTGGGAGAACACAGAGGATGATGATGAGGTTATAGATCCCACTTGGTGTGAACCCAGAGGCACGCAGCTCACTATCTCAGCAGAGGAGGTGGAGGAGGAAGATGAGGTTACGTTGCATCTTCCCAGACAGACATGAAGCGATGCAACCACAACAAGCACTGCATCCTCAGCCCCAACTCTGCCTGTGTTGCTAGCACCGGTTGCGAGTGTACAGTTTGCAGGGGCAGCAAGATTTGCCTAACTTGGGCGTTTTTGAGACCTGAAAAGATGAACCAACTCATGTTATCTGCCAGCTTTGCAAAAGATGACTCAATAAAGGCAAAAATTGCAATAATTTGACAGCTACATGCATGAACCAACACATGCGCGACAAACATGCGTTAGTCTGGGAATCTCACTGTGTAAAAATGTTGACTAGCGAGCCTCGCCAACCAACGGCCTTTCCTTCAACCACATCTGTTTCTTCTTCCTCCTCTGCACCATGGCAAGTGTTTTCACACAGGTCTTCAGCCGCAGAACCTCCACTTGTTCACCCCAACAGTCGGAATGAGTGAGAGCCCGTCAGCTGTTAAGGAAGTGGAGATGCAAGCTGTTTTTCTTGCACCAGGTATACCACATCTTTCTCAATCCACCATAACATCTCTGCCTGCACCACACTCACAGTCCAGCAGTTTGTCGTGTTCACCCTACTCCACCCTCTCTCAGCACAGCAGCTAGCTCTCGGTCCCGCAACTGTGATCACGTAAAAGAATTTTTCCTCCTACACATGCCAAAGCTAAGAACTTGAACACCACCATGGATACAGATGGTTTCCGAAAGCTGATGGCAGTTGCAGTCGCCCAGTACCAGTTGCCAAGTCAACATTACTTCTCTAAGAAAGCTGTACCTGTGCCACACCAGCATGATACAGACAGCATTACCCGTTCCTTGAAAAAATCTATGTCTGCCAGAGTACATTTCACCATTGACACCTGGATGAGCAAACATGACGAGAAGTGTGACATCTCATTGACTGGTCACTGGATGACTTTGGTAACGGTAGGGGCAGGCGGGCAAGTGGATGCGCCACAAGTCTTGGAATTCTAAATGATTGCAGGTTGAACCTCTGTATCTAACACTTCCTCTACTGCTTCTGTCTCCTCCACCTCTTCTATGGCCTCCACCTGAGTCCTCAACCTCTCCCTTAATGAGACATGCGTTCCAAAAGTGCAGAAAGAATTCCCCCATCTCTGGACTGCGCAGCCAGAATTCACCACAATCAGGCAGGGTTTAAATTAATAGGCCTTGGATATCGCAGTCACACAGCTCAAGAGTTGTGGACAGCTATCCAGGCTGATCTTGAGCAATAGCTGTCTCCACTGAACCTGGAGCCAGTGAAGGCCATGTGCGATAATGGTGCGAACCTGGTGGCAGCCCTCTGCCGGGGCAACCTCACACACTCACACATGTGCCTTGCATGGCTCACGTCCTCAACCTGGTGGTACAGCTATTTCGCCACCACTATCCTGGGTTGGATGCGCTACTGCTGAGCGCACGGTCGTTGTGTGCTCACTTCGCTAGTCGCACCCAGCAGGTCACCGACTTGCATCTCTACAGAGGTCTTTCAGCTTACCGGTTAACCGTTTGATATGCAATGTGCCAACAAGGTTGAATTCCACTCTCCACATGTTGCAATGACTGTGGCAGCAGAGATGAGTCCCGCTGCAATATGTCTTTTTGCTTTGCCTTGTCCAACGCAATACAGATGTAGTGCAAATAATGCATGTAGAGAGGGCACAGAAGAAGAACTTCTACACCCTTCTGCACAGTTTCAAAATGGCTACTAATATGTTTAGCGCTGATGATGCCATCATCAGCATCACTATTCCAGTCATCTACATGCTGGAGCACACTTTAAATAGTCTGCGGGAGGAGGTGTTGATCCGAGAGGAAGAGGTAGAAGCACAGGAGGATGTGGAAGGGATAACATCTCTAAGTTCCGGACTGTCGTCGCACAGGAGGGTGCCTTTGGAGGGTGGATTACAGTGATTGAGGGGGCTGATGGTGCCTGACAGACAGGGCCAGCTCCAGGTTTTTATGGGCCCCGGGCGAAAGAGTCTCAGTGGGTCCCCTTAACACAGACCACGATTCATGATGCACAGATACGGCAGAGAAATATGGGTATAGCACAACGCCAAACACTTCTCTTCTTCCATTACATGACTGATATCTATTGTAAATTGTACAATAGCTCAAGAACCGCCAAATCCTCATAGCGCACAGTACAGACTGGACAGTACAGTCCTCCATACAATATTATGGGCACCACATAGTCTCCCCCTCATCACCCATATAATACCCCATGCAGGATGTCACCCCGCCATCCCCCATATAATGCTCCATACAGAATACTGGACCCAATATAATGCTCCATACAGAATACTGGACCACATATAATGCTCCATACAAAATATGGAGCTCTCCTCTACACTGTGCTGCGTTCTGCACTGTTACGGCTCAGGAAAGGGCGCTGTGGAAAGACTCCCCATAATCATCATCATTGCCTGCCCATTATCATCATCATTGCCTCCCCTCATCATCATTGCCTGCCCATCATCATCATCATTGTCTCCCTCATCATCATTGCCTGCCCATCATCACCTCCCTATCATCATCATTGTCTCCCCATTAATATCATCATCATCATTGCCTTCCCATTATCATTGCCTCCACATCATCATAATCATTATCATTGCCTCCCCATTAATATCATCATCATTGCCTTCCCATTATCATTGTCTCCCCATCATCATCATTATCATTGCCTCCCCATTAATATCATCATCATCATTGCCTCCCCATTAATATCATCATCATTGCCTTCCCATTATCATTGCCTCACCATCATCATCATTATCATTGCCTCCCTATTAATATCATCATCATCATTGAATTCCCATTATCATTGCCTCCCCATTAATATCATCATCATCATTGCCTTCCCATTATCATTGCCTCCCCATTAATATCATCATCATCATTGCCTTCCCATTATCATTGCCTCCCCATCATCATCATCATTGCCTCCTCAAGTCACCACCATCACTGCCTCCCCCCACCACCATCACACATACAGCACCGCAGGCAGCACTCTCTCACATACACACACAGGCAGACACACACACACACACGCCTCACCTGTCCGGCGTCCGCGCGCTCTCTGCCACAGCCGGCCGCTGAATGATGACGTCATTCAGCGGCGCTGCTGTGAGAGAGGAAGCGCCGGCGCAGGCGCCCCCTGGAGCTCGGAGCTGTGGCAGCGGAGGCACGGAGAGAGGTGAGTATTGCGCCGGCTGCTGCCGGGCCCTGAGCAAGCGGGGGGGCCCAGTGGCGGCCTGACACCGCTAACGGGCGCCGGGGTGCCTGACGGCGAGTGGGCCCCCCGCCTGCTCAGGGCTCCGGCACTTGCCCAGGGTGTGCTGGGTGCTGACGCCGACCCTGCTGATCCCCTCCCTGTTGTTTGTGGTTGGCGAGAGGGGACGGAGGAAGCAAGCTTGAATGTTACCCCGCCAGCAACACACCATGGACTTGGACCTCATGGAAGCACCTGACACATAAGCGCCTTCTTTCTGCACTATCTGCTAC
Source organism: Oophaga sylvatica (assembly GCA_033576555.1). Lineage (NCBI taxonomy): Eukaryota > Metazoa > Chordata > Amphibia > Anura > Dendrobatidae > Oophaga > Oophaga sylvatica. The sequence continues at coordinate 740,567,440 of JARQOD010000001.1, forward strand.
ATGATGGCCGTATTGTTAGTATTAGAAATAGTGCTGGCTTCTGGGTTACCACTCTGTTAGATCCACGGTACAAGAGTAAATTTTGCCAGATGCTTTCCCCTCTGGAAAGGGATGCGCGCATGCTCGAGTATTTAAACACACTTGTAGACAATCTTAAGAGTGGTTTTCCCCAAGACAGCAGTAAGGTACACAGTGTGCATCGCAGGTACAGACTTCCAACCCCGGGAACATTGAGTCATCAATGCAAAAACATTAGCAGCAGCAGCAGCACTGTAAGTGGCAGAAGCCATTTCTGTGAGTTGTTTCACACATTTTTTTCATCAGTCCCTACACCACGAGACAAAGGATTACACATCCGAAATGCGCATCGGGGCGCGTTCAGTAGGCTACTCTTCTGCTCATTTTGGCTCTCAGGTATAGTTAGACCCATTCCTTGCCTTCACTTTCTGCTGTGGCAATTAATTTATTGCACATTACGCATATATTTTATGCGGTGGTTATTTGGCACATTATATATATATATTTTTTGGCACTTTGCAATATTTTCACATGTTTAGTGTGACATATGTTTCACATACAGGCACTGAAGCACTTTACATGCACAGCTTATTGATTTGGTCAGTTTGGTTTCGTTTATTTGGTTATATTAACTGATATATTGCACCAAAGCACTTTATATACACAGCCTGGTGATCTTTGCTGGCTTGGATATTTATCTACTTACCTGTTGTATTAATTGAGCCCATGCAATTTATTATTGTAATTATTTATATATTATTATTTTTTTGTGAGCATTTATACATGTATTATTTTTGTTAGCCTCTGTATATTTATTTATATATATTTCAAACACACAGTCATTGTGGTTTATTGTGTATTGCCATGTAATAATAAAGGCCTTTTTATCATTAATTTTATTTTTATCATTATTTTTATCTATTAATATTAATTCATCTTTTCCTTAACCTGCCTTGGGCTCTACCTACCATATCCTATTCTTTGATATTGCAACCGGATGGTCTGCCATCCAATTTTCAGGAGGTTATAGACCAAGTTTATATATTATATTTTTGTATTTTATATTCTAGGAATTTTTTCTTTAATTATATTTATTTTTGATTTATTGGTATCATACCTCCTTATTTAATCACCTACACCACGAGAACAGAGTACAAGTCTGACATGTTGTGAACGACTGGAAAGGATGGTGCAGGAGTATCTCAAGCTCAATATGAATGCCATCAGGTGAAATTCATACCCTTTTGCATTTTGGTCTTCAAAAACGAAAGAGTGGCCTGAGCTCGCCTGTCATGCCTTGGAGGTTTTGTCATGCCCGGCAGTCAGCGTTCTCTCAAAACGTGTCTTCAGCGCTGCTGGTGCTGTCCTGAAGGAAAGCACATCTGGCTGTCCCCTGAAATTATATACTGCCTAACTTTATTCAAGATGAACAAATCATGGATCTCCAATGACTTTTGCAACCCAGTCGCAGACTGTGCAGACTAGGTGATAGTGTAGATTTTAGTGTGCTGCATTAATTATACATTATTGCAGTCTGTGACACCTTTATCAGTACTTTTGTGCCTGGTGTTGCTACTATTGCTGCTGATACTAACATTATTTTTAAATATGGAGACTCCAAGTTGGATCTCCATCTGGTGGGTTGTCTCTAGTGGAAGGGGTATCAAAGGCCCATTGTACTTTTTCCACTATGAGGAATTTGATTCCACTTTAGTGCTGTGTAGCAATCATTTTTTGAAATGTGGAGACTCCAAGTTGGATCTCCATCTGGTGGGTTGCCTGTAGTGGAAGGGGTGTCAGAGGCCCTTCATACTATTTCTACTCTGGAAATACTGGTGCGTGCCAATAATTTTTGGAAATGTGGAGAATCCAATTTGTGTCTCCTTCATGTATGTTGCCCGTATCAGTAGGGCTCCCAGACCGGCAGGCCTGCACTTACTCTCAGTCAACTACTTGTTACTATCCTTAAATGTTTATAACAATTATAGTCTACGAAGCTGATGTTTGTGGCGCGCAAGTGTGCCTGAGCAAAAAGCCAGTTTGAGCTGTTGCTTGAGGTATCAGGGTGCAGGGTACATGGCATATGCTTTGGATTTGCAAGAAGTGTCACACCTTTAAAGAGGTCCTTTCTCCAGATTGAAAATATTAAACTGGTCACATCATGTAATAGTGGCTGCATAGTTGAATAAAATCTAGTTTCTATTTTATATTTTCTCATCTCCATTGCAGAGATATTAGCTTGTAAAATATAGATTTTTATTTATGATAAGCCCAATGGAGTGTTACCAGAGATTCTTCTATGGGGGCGTGTACTTATCCCCTTTCATCATGACATTGACAAATCATAAGCAGGAGGTGTCATGCATGGGATAAAAGAACATGCTCTGAGAAAGTCAGAAGAATAAGCTTTCTCCTGAGTGTCATTACAAAGAACTCCAGCTTTCATTTCACTGCAAAAAATTGTGTGGGAAAGAGTAGCACAGGAGAGCTGACAGCCTGACAGCACTGTGAGAGGAAAGCTGTAGTTGCCAAAGATGCAGTACTCTCCCTCACCACCTTACTGACTGCTATGAAAGGAAAGATAGAGGTGTTTGAAATGATACTCAGCTCACCTATGCCACACTAACCACTTAGTAACTGCTATGAGAGAAGAGCTGCAGGTGTTTGTAATGGCATATAACTGAGATTTTCTCTCCCTCTCCCACAAAGTCTACTGTTAGAGATGTTTTTAATGACATTCAGGTCTCCCCAATTCTACACAGTAGCTGTAGAAATCAAGGCTGAGAGCAGGGCTGTGTAGCATTACATGTCTCACACAGTTTGGAAAGCCTGTCCTTCTCACCTTGTTTCTTTTGTCCTCTTCTTGACACCTCCTACTTATGATTGGTCAACATCATACCAGGTAAAAAATGTAAGCACTCTAGAGATGGATCTCTGGTAACACCCAGTCGGCCTTGTCATAAATTATAACCTAAACTTTACAAGCGTATATCTCTGCAATGGAAAAGAAAAATTAAAAAATAAAAACTACCTTATGTTTTATTCAGCTCTGCAGCCACTATTCCATGATGTGGGACATGCTAAAACTGGTGAAAGGTCTTCTTTAGGTTTTTATTTGCAGCCATTGGAAGTGGTTTTAAATGACAATGTCACACCAGAAAATATGTTGCATCTCTTGTCTAAAGGCCTGCTGCATTTGTCTGAATAAGGGCGCAGTCAAACGGCCGTAAATTACACACGCGAGGATCGCATCGGAATCCTCGGACTGGCTGTTGACTCCCCTGACATGGGCATGACAGCTGCATAGAAATACATGCTTTCACGCTCAGGTCAGGAGAGATGACAGCCAGTCCAAGGATTACAATCCCATCCTCGCGCAAGTAATACGGCCATCTGACAGCACCCTAAGTCTAGACTGGAGACTAGAGCTGGCGCTATATAAAGTTTTTCGATCAATTATATTCAGTATAGTTAAGTAGAGTATGGGAAGTGTCATAAACAACCAATAAGCTGACAAATTCTATATTCTAAGAGGATTGGACACGGTGAAACTGATAGTAAATATTAATAGCCATTTTGCTAAAATACATAGATAAAATGCAAGACAGCTGCAGTAAAGAAAATCAGATAAAGCAGAATATATTTATTATATGATAATATAATGATTATTCTAAAGACACAGAAAACTGCATATTGGTGACAGATGCTCTTAAAGATAAGAAAGCTAAATATTCTACATGGACCAATCAAATATTCAGATCTTCTGTAGAAATATAGATACGGTAAGTTAGAATATTAGCATTATAAGCACACTCAGACAAATTCTGCATAAAATGTTCTGTGTCTTTCATTGTGCATTTTATGGACACATCTCCAGTAATTTATTTTCTTCTGCTTGAGACCCTTTGAGTGGATTCCACGAACTGGTAACTACTTTGTACTTGTGTTATAAAATATGAGGTCACTATTACTATAGTAACGTCCATTGTTTTTATACCACAAGATGATGGCAAAAGATTTCTTTAGATTAAGGTAAATTCAACTGAGTGCTGAAAGCAAAAGCTAGAACGGAAAAAGAGGCAATTACACTACACTTAGAATCTTAGAATTTAAAGGATCTTATTACAATAATGAACAAAATGTTTAGAATGACATGAATTTAATATCAGTGACTTGACCTTAGTATCAACTTTTAAGAAGTTGATTCAAAGGTGGCAACCCATGTAGCTTAACTTTCTATTCTGTTGCCATAGAACAGAAAAATATGTATATCTCTGTAAGAAAATAAAACAAACTCAATTTGACCAGTAAGAGTAAACCGCTGACCCATACCCACCACCATTAGAGGCTGCAATGAGCATGTAAGCATTACAACTGGACCATGGTGCAATAAAGGTAGATGGCTTGATCTGATGAATTATATTCTTTACATCATTTGGACATCTGTGTGTTGCTTGATTACCCCAGGAGTAGGTTGCATGAGGATGCCATGTAGCAAGAAGACAATCTGGTGGAGGAAGTGTGATGCTTTGGACAATGTTTAGCTGGAAACCCTGAGGTCCTGGCATTCATGTGTAAGTTTTTTTGACAAGTGCCACATACCTAAAAGTTGTTGTGTACCAAGTGAAACTGGTTTACTCTACCTCACTCCAAAAATTCTACAGGGACAGCTTGAGGAATATGACAAAGTGTTCAAGGTCCCAGTCTGATCAAGCATCTGTCAGATGTGTTTTAAAAACAAGTCCAATCCACAGATACTCTACTTTGCTACTCAAAGAGGCATTTAATAACTCATAGATTTAAGGAATACACACAGAATATGTATAAATGTATAGTAGATGCAGGTACCTTAAATGAAATCTGCATCTATCTGAAGAACTAAGCAACTTTGTATGCTGCTGTCAGTCAAGAGATGGTTGGAATTCCCATACAAATGAATAGGAATTCTGACCACTTCTCCACTGGCAGAGGCACATACCAGAGCGCCATTCTCAGAAAGATTTGGGTCAGATTGTTGGGACCAGCATCTACTATACACTTATAACATATAAATGGATATCCTCAGAATGCAGATAATGGTGAATGTAATGGTAGAGGAGGGAGCTGTGAGCTCATTTCTCCATCATTCAGATTGGCCAACTGAAACAACAGACATGATGATGTCACTATATCGCATCTGCTGTGTGGAGCCTCTTTGCACACAGCAAAGACCGGAGCAGAGCATCGGGGGAATGGGTGCAAGGTGAGTATGTGTTGTTTTATTTTAATTATATGTGTGAATGTGTGCGAGATATGTGTCTGTACATAGTATGCTAAGTGAGGGCTCACATGTATATAAGGAGGCTATGTGGGGGCTCATACTATATATAGGGAACTGTGTGGGGACTCATACTGTATATAGGGTGCTATGTCTGTGGTCATACTATATAGAGAGAGTATATGTGGTTGCTCATACTGTATATAGAAAGCTATATGGGGACTCAAACTGTATTGGGGGAGTATATGCAGGGCTCATACTGTATATGGGAGGGCTCTGTGGGGCTCATACAGTAGATAGGGAGGTTGTGTGTGCTCTTACTATAATGCTGGGCTCATACTGTATATAGGGGATTGTGTGGGTGTTCATAATGTACATGGGCTGTGTGTAAGATCATACTGTATACAGGAGACTGTATATAGGGGGCTGTGTGTGGGATCATACTGTATATACATACTGTGTGGGGGCCCATGCTGTATATAGTGCGGCTGTGTGTTGGCACATATTGCATATAGAGAGGCTGTGTGTGGGCTCATACTGTATATAAGTCACTAAGTGGGCACTCATACTGTATATAAGGGACTGTGCATGGGCTCATCTATAATATAACGCTAGGAGCGTCACTCTGTCTGAAGCCTTTATAGACTGCGCAAGCGCGACATGCCTGCGCAGTCTGGCTCCAGACAGAGTGAGGCATCCAGAGCGGTGAGTACTCTGTATGGCGCCGGAGATCTCGGTATGCTTACTGGATGCATACCGCGATCTCCGGTGCCATACATACTTACCTGACCGGGAGGAGCGTTGCCACGGCGCTTCTCTTCTCCCGGGGCAGCAGACCAGGAGTGGGCGTCGGATCGCGCATGCGCAATAGCGCTATCCGGCGCCATTTTGCTGAAGACACATTTACAGTGTGTCCTCAGCAATATGGCGCCGGACAGCGCGGTATGGGCATGCGCGTACTCCAGCGCCGCTCTACTCCCCCGGCGTCCAGCAGAACGGAACAGCGCTGGAGCACAGGGATGAAAGGTGAGTATAAATGTTTGTTTTTTCTTGGGTATCTGTGCAGTTTAATAGCGGTGAGGGGGCCATGCACATCAGGATAGGGGGGTGAGGGGACCATGCACATCAGGGTTGGGGGGTGAGGGGACCATGCACATCAGGGTTGGGGGGTGAGGGGACCATGCACATCAGGGTTGGGGGGTGAGGGGACCATGCACATCAGGGTTGGGGAGTGAGGGGACCATGTACATCAGGATTTGGGGGTGAGGGGACCATGCACATCAGGATAGAGTGGTGAGGGGACCAAGCACATCGGGGTTGGGAGGTGAGGGGACCATGCACATCAGGATAGGGGGGTGAGGGGACCATGCACATCAGGGTTGGGGGGTGAGAGGACCATGCACATCAGGATTGGGGGGTGAGGGGACCATGCACATCAGGATTGGGGGTGTGAGGGGACCATGCACTTCAGGGTTGGGGGGTGAGGGGACCGTGCACATCAGGATTGGGGGTGTGAGGGGGCCGTGCACATCAGGGTTGGGGGGTGAGGGGACCATACACATCAGGGTTGGGGGATGAGGGGACCATGCACATCAGGGTTGGAGGGTGAGGGGACCATGCACATCAGGGTTGGGGGGTGAGGGGACCATGCACATCAGGATTGGGGGTGTGAGGGGACCATGCACATCAGGGTTGGGGGGTGAGGGGACCGTGCACATCAGGATAGGAGGTGAGGGGGCCGTGCACATCAGGATAGGGGGGTGAGGGGACCATGCACATCAGGATTGGGGGGTGAGGGGACCATGCACATCAGGATTGGGGGTGAGGGGACCATGCACATCAGGATTGGGGGGTGAGGGGACCATGCACATCAGGATTGGGGGTGAGGGGACCATGCACATCAGGATTGGGGGGTGAGGGAACCATGCACATCAGGATTGGGGGGTGAGCGGACCATGCACATCAGGATTGGGGGGTGAGCGGACCATGCACATCAGGGTTGGGGGGTGAGGGGACCTTGCACATCAGGATTGGGGGTGTGAGGGGGCCGTGCACATCAGGGTTGGGGGATGAGGGGACCATACACATCAGGGTTGGGGGGTGAGGGGACCATGCACATCAGGGTTGGGGGGTGAGGGGACCATGCACATCAGGGTTGGGGGGTGAGGGGACCATGCACATCAGGATTGGGGGTGTGAGGGGACCATGCACATCAGGGTTGGGGGGTGAGGCGACCGTGCACATCAGGATAGGGGGGTGAGGGGGCCATGCACATCAGGATAGGGGGGTGAGGGGACCATGCACATCAGGATTGGGGGGTGAGGGGAACATGAATACCAGGATATGGATGAGCAGGTACCATGCATGCCAGGATAGGATGAGGGGGTACCATGCATACCAGGATGAGGAATGGGGTGCCATGCATACCAGATTTGGGTGGGGGTGAGGGGACCATATATACCAGCATAGGGATGAGGGGTACCATGCATACCAGGATATGAGGGGGGCAGCACATACCAGCATGGGAGACCATATACCTTTAAAAATGCTTGCCAGGGGACCATGCACATCAGGATTGGGGTGTGAGGGGACCATGCATATCAGGGTTGGGGGGGTGAGGGGACCATGCACATCAGGGTTGCGGGTGAGGGGACCGTGCACATCAGGATTGGGGGTGTGAGGGGGCCGTGCACATCAGGGTTGGGGGGTGAGGGGACCATACACATCAGGGTTGGGGGGTGAGGGGACCATGCACATCAGGGTTGGGGGGTGAGGGGACCATGCACATCAGGGTTGGGGGTGAGGGGACCATGCACATCAGGATTGGGGGTGTGAGGGGACCATGCACATCAGGGTTGGGGGGTGAGGGGACCATGCACATCAGGATAGGGGGGTGAGGGGGCCGTGCACATCAGGATAGGGGGGTGAGGGGACCATGCACATCAGGATTGGGGGGGTGAGGGGACCATGCACATCAGGATTGGGGGTGAGGGGACCATGCACATCAGGATTGGGGGTGAGGGGACCATGCACATCAGGATTGGGGGGTGAGCGGACCATGCACATCAGGGTTGGGGGGTGAGGGGACCTTGCACATCAGGATTGGGGGTGTGAGGGGGCCGTGCACATCAGGGTTGGGGGATGAGGGGACCATACACATCAGGGTTGGGGGTGAGGGGACAATGCACATCAGGGTTGGGGGGTGAGGGGACCATGCACATCAGGGTTGGGGGGTGAGGGGACCATGCACATCAGGATTGGGGGTGTGAGGGGACCATGCACATCAGGGTTGGGGGGTGAGGCGACCGTGCACATCAGGATAGGGGGGTGAGGGGGCCGTGCACATCAGGATTGGGGGGTGAGGGGACCATGCACATCAGGATTGGGGGTGAGGGGACCATGCACATCAGGATTGGGGGGTGAGGGGACCATGCACATCAGGATTGGGGGTGAGGGGACCATGCACATCAGGGTTGGGGGTGAGGGGACCATGCACATCAGGATTGGGGGTGTGAGGGGACCATGCACATCAGGGTTGGGGGGTGAGGGGACCATGCACATCAGGATAGGGGGGTGAGGGGGCCGTGCACATCAGGATAGGGGGGAGAGGGGACCATGCACATCAGGATTGGGGGGGTGAGGGGACCATGCACATCAGGATTGGGGGTGAGGGGACCATGCACATCAGGATTGGGGGTGAGGGGACCATGCACATCAGGATTGGGGGGTGAGCGGACCATGCACATCAGGGTTGGGGGGTGAGGGGACCTTGCACATCAGGATTGGGGGTGTGAGGGGGCCGTGCACATCAGGGTTGGGGGATGAGGGGACCATACACATCAGGGTTGGGGGTGAGGGGACAATGCACATCAGGGTTGGGGGGTGAGGGGAACATGCACATCAGGGTTGGGGGGTGAGGGGACCATGCACATCAGGATTGGGGGTGTGAGGGGACCATGCACATCAGGGTTGGGGGGTGAGGCGACCGTGCACATCAGGATAGGGGGTGAGGGGGCCGTGCACATCAGGATAGGGGGGTGAGGGGACCGTGCACATCAGGATTGGGGGGTGAGGGGACCATGCACATCAGGATTGGGGGTGAGGGGACCATGCACATCAGGATTGGGGGGTGAGGGGACCATGCACATCAGGATTGGGGGTGAGGGGACCATGCACATCAGTATTGGGGGGTGAGGGGACCATGCACATCAGGATTGGGGGGTGAGCGGACCATGCACATCAGGATTGGGGGGTGAGCGGACCATGCACATCAGGATTGGGGGTGAGGGGACCATACACATCAGGATTGGGGGGGAGGGGACCATGCACATCAGGATTGGGGGGTGAACGGACCATGCACATCAGGATTGGGGGGTGAGGGGACCATTCATACCAGAATTGTTGGTGAGGGGACCATGCATTCCAGGATTGGGCGGGAGGTGACCATGCATGCCAGGATTGGTGGGTGAGGGGACCGTGCATACCGGGATTGGGGAGGTGAGGGGACCATGCATACTGGGATTGGGGGGTGAGGGAACCATGAATACCAGGATATGGATGAGCAGGTACCATGCATACCAGGATAGGGATGAGGGGGTACCATGCATACCAGATTTGGGTGGGGGTGAGGGGACCATACATACCAGCATAGGGATGAGGGGTACCATGCATACCAGGATATGAGGGGGGCAGCACATACCAGCATGGGAGACCATATACCTTTAAAAATGCTTGCCAGGGGACCATGCACATCAGGATTGGGGGGTGAGGGGACCATGCACACCAGGATAGGGGGTGAGAGGACCATGCATACCAGGATAGGGGGTGAGGGGACCATGCACATCAGGATTGGGGGGGTGAGGGGACCATGCACATCAGGATTGGGGGGTAATGGGACCATGCATACCAGGATTGGGGGGTGAGGGGACCATGCATATCAGGATTGGGGGGTGAGGGGACCATGCATACCAGGATTGGGGGGTGAGGGTACCATGCATATCAGGATTGGGGGGTGAGGGGACCATGCATATCAGGATTGGGGGGTGAGGGGACCATCATATCAGGATTGGGGGTGAGGGTACCATGCATATCAGGATTGGGGGTGAGGGGATCATACACATCAGGATTGGGGGGTGAGACCATGCACATCAGGATTGGGGGGTGAGGGTACCATGCATATCAGGATTGGGGGTGAGGGGATCATGCACATCAAGATTGGGGGGTGAGACCATGCACATCAGGATTGGGGGGTGAGGGGACCATGCTCAACAGGACGGGGTGACGGGACCATGCACGTCAGAATTGGGGGGGGTGAGGGGGTGAGGGGGCCATGCACATCAGGATTGGGGGGGGTGAGGGGACCATGCACATCAGGATAGGTGGGTGAGGGGACCATGCACATCAGGATTGGGGGGTGAGGGGACCATGCATATCACGATTGGGCAGGAGGGAACCATGCATACCAGGATTGGGGGGTGAGGGGACCATGCATACCAGGATTGGGGGGTGAGGGGACCATGCATACAAGGATTGGGGGTGAGGGAACCATGAATACCAGGATATGGATGAGCAGGTAACATGCATACCAGGATAGGGATGAGGGGGTACCATGCATACCAGGATTGGGGGATGAGGGGACCATGCATACCAGGATGAGGAATGGGGTGCCATGCGTAGTAGATTTGGGTGGGGGTGAGGGGACCATACATACCAGGATAGGGATGAGGGGTGCCATGCATACCAGGATAGGAGGGGGACAGCACATACCAGAATAGGAGACCATGTACCTATAAAAATGCTTGCCACCCGGGCGTAGAACGGGTTCATCACTAGTATTTTATATAGGGAGCTGTGTGTCAACTCATACTGTATACAGGGGGGTTGTGAGCATACTTAATTCTATTCAATATTAAGTGATACAATTAATATTAATATAATAATGAATATTTTAATATTAATTTCAGCCTATTTATTCAGCCCTCCATAATAGTCACAGTCTCTCATGTGGCCCTTTAGGAAAATTAATTGCCTACCCCTGGTATAGAGTCCAGTTGAGTACTTCAATGAGTTCACGATGTTACACTCGGTCCCCGCGCTGGCTCTGCACTCCATCCTGGTCACTCACCTGTTCCTCTGGCTGTCCCTCTGCAGCAGTCTGCGCGCAGGCTGGGGTCTCCTGTCCCATCTGCTCCTCGGCGTCCTGTGTCCTCCTCCACTTCCTGGCACGCTGCTAGCAGGCCTCCAGATAGTTTGCTTAGGACGCGAGGCCGCGCCCACCGTCTCTCTTAAAGGGGCAGCATGCATTTTTTGAAATAGCTAATTAACCAATGGCAGCGCACTCAGTACTATATCTGGTCACTCCACCATAAGGGGAGTGCCGGAGCAACGTGTTCTATCATTGCTACAACCGGTTCTGTTCCTGATCTGTCTGCGCTGCGTCTGCAGTCTCTGTGCTTCGCTTATACTGTTTGTCTCCTCAGATCATTGCTAACCCGTATCTGGCTAACCTGGACAATCTCGGCTATTACTGGCGCAAGTGTCATCCCGTTCCGCCATCAGCCATCCGTACCCGTGGACTGTGACAAGGTCACTGAAGCCAGCCTGCCACCATCCATTCTGGACCAGGACCTTACCCTTCTCCGTCAAGAACCCTCCACGGACTCTGTATATACCTGTTATCCTTTTGGTCCCTCTGGGACAGCTGCCACGTGTCCGGGGTCTAACTGGAGGTAGCACCTGTGTCCTCCGGGTATTCCATTCTGGTCCTGTTCGAGGGGCCTTACTACGGGTACCCGGGGCTCACTAGTCACGCCCCCTTCGGAGCCCCCCGGACCGCGGTCTCGAGGTTCCACATTAAAAAATAAAAACGAATGTGAACTTCACCATCTCTGCCCCCACTTCCATTCGTTACAGATTGCTCCGGCCATGGAACCCGCTGGATCCCAGAGATCTCCGACCACGGATCTGTGCCAGGAGGTGACCCGTTTGGGAGTTCAACAGGACAAGATCACGACTTATCTACGCAGCTTGTCTACCCGCATGGATTCCTTGGGGTCCTCGTCTGCACCTGACTCTTCTATCAATACTCAGGTACCAGTTCCCATGGCAAGTCAAGGTCCCCGCCTGGCGGCTCCTACCCGTTTCCAGGGTGATCCTACTCAGTGTCGGGGTTTTCTCAATCAGTGCACTCTACACTTCGAAATCTTGGGGCATATGTTTGCTTCTGACCGAGCCAAGGTGGGCTTCATCATGTCACACCTGGGAGGAGAGGCCCTCGCCTGGCTAAACCCGCTACGGGAGAGAGGGGATCCGCTGGTTAATGATCTTCAATCTTTCCTAGAGGCTTTTCGCAGGACTTTTGATGAACCTGGTCGCACCACTTCGACTGCCTCAGCTTTGCTCCGCCTGCGCCAAGGTACTCTCACGGTAGCTCAGTATGCTGTTAAATTCCGCACCCTCTCGTCTGAATTATCGTGGAACAATGAGGCCCTGGTTGCTAACTTCTGGGAAGGCCTATCCGGAAGAATCAAGGATGAGCTGGCGGGACGGGACAGACCTACCCTCTTGGAAGAGCTAATATCCTTGGCAACCCGAATTGACCTGCGTTTTCAGGAGCGTTCCATGGAGATCAAGCGGGACAAAAGGTCCTATCACCTGGACTCTAGTTTGTACAAAACAGGTACCTCGCCTTCCTCCTCCGAGGCCATGGAGGTAGACCATGTAAGTTTGGCCACCCGCCGCCGGGAGGCATGTCGCAAGGAGGGAAGTTGTTACTACTGTGGTAGTTCTGAATATTTGATCCATTTCTGTCCTAAAAAGTCGGGAAACTCCAGTGCCTAGGTCCGGTAGGAGGGGCCAACCTAGGTAGAGAACAGTCCTCTCCCTCTTTACACATCTCAGTCTCCGTGTCCTATGGAGCAATAAAATTCTCCGAACATTGTCTACTGGATTCTGGAGCTGCAGGGAACATCATCCAGCAGGCGGTTGTGGATCATTACCGCTTACCAGTCCAGCGTCTTCCTGATCCGTTACAGGTGTCCGCCGTGGATGGCAAACCGCTGACCGAGCCCGTCCAGTTTCAAACCGAGTTGGTGGAACTCCGGGTAGGTCTAATGCATGCTGAACGAATGCGATTTTATGTATATCCCGGTTTGTCCCATCCCATGCTTTTAGGTTTACCTTGGCTCCAGATGCATGAACCAGTCCTTAATTGGAAAACTTGAGAAGTTCTGCGTTGGGGAGATACCTGCATGAATCGTTGCTTAACCCGGATTCAACCTGTTTCGCCTCCAGTCCAGCCTGATACCCTGCCAGGGTTGCCTTCCGCCTATTGGTCCTTCTCTGACGTCTTTGGGAAAAAGGAGGCTGAGAGACTACCTCCACACAGGTCGTATGATTGTCAGATAGAGCTTCTTCCTGGAGTATCTCCTCCTCGCGGGAGAGTTTATCCCCTTTCACAGGCAGAGACTCAGGCTATGTCGGACTACATTCAAGAGAATCTGGATAGAGGATTTATCCGAAAGTCATTGTCACCGGCAGGAGCTGGATTCTTCTTTGTGAAGAAGAAGGATGGATCCTTGCGGCCCTGTATCGACTATCGGGGTCTAAATCAGATCACGGTAAAAAACAGGTATCCATTACCTCTTATTTCAGAGCTGTTTGATCGTCTCCGAGGGGCCAAGATCTTCACCAAATTGGATCTCAGAGGGGCCTACAACCTGATCCGAGTCAGAGAGGGAGACGAATGGAAAACAGCCTTCAACACCCGTGACGGCCACTATGAATACCTGGTAATGCCATTTGGCCTAAGCAATGCACCTGCGGTCTTTCAGGAATTTGTTAATGACATTTTCAGGGACTTGCTCTATACTTGTGTCGTGGTCTACCTGGACGATATTTTGATTTTCTCTGCTGACTTGACGTCACACCGGAGGCAAGTACGCCTGGTCTTACAAAGACTGAGAGAGAACAGGCTATATGCTAAATATGAGAAATGCCTCTTTGAGCAGTCTTCCTTGCCTTTCCTTGGGTACATTGTATCTTCCACAGGATTAAAGATGGATCCGGAGAAGTTGTCTGCAGTTCTCAACTGGCCTCGTCCGTCTGGGCTAAAAGCCATACAAAGGTTCCTAGGGTTCACCAATTACTACCGGCAATTCATTCCACACTTTTCCACCCGAGTGGCTCCAATCACAGCCTTAACCCGGAAAGGTGTAAACTCTAAGGAATGGTCCTCCGAGGCAGAAGAGGCCTTTGTTTCTCTCAAAAAAGCCTTCGCTTCTGCACCTGTTCTCCATCGTCCTAATTCAAATGAGCAATTTTTTCTTGAGGTTGACGCTTCTTCCATAGGTGCAGGAGCAGTTCTGACCCAGAAGTCATCTACCGGGCGGATGATCTCGTGTGGTTTTTTCTCCAAGGTTTTTTCTCCTGCAGAAAGGAACTACTCTGTCGGTGATCGCGAACTGTTGGCCATCAAATTGGCTCTGCAAGAATGGAGACATCTTCTTGAGGGAGCTCATCACCAGGTAATCATATTCACCGACCATAAAAACCTTGCCTATCTCCAATCTGCCTTAAGACTGAATCCCCGTCAGGCCCGTTGGGCATTATTTTTTGCCCGTTTCAATTTTGTACTTCATTTCCGTCCAGCTGACAAGAACATCAAGGCAGACGCACTCTCTAGAGCCTTTTTGCCTCCTGAACTGGAGGAAGAACCTCAGCACATTATTGAACCTTCTAAGTTAGTCTCTGTTGCCTCCACTGATCTGGCCCGGCTTCCTCCAGGGAAGACTCTCGTGTCCGCTTCTGATCGTAGTCGTGTTCTGCGCTGGGGTCATTCTTCTAAGTTGGCTGGCCATGCTGGTCAGAAAAAGACGCAACAACTCATCTCCCGTTATTACTGGTGGCCTACCATGGGCAAGGATATCCAGGAGTTCGTCGCAGCCTGTCCTTCATGTGCCCGTAACAAAACTGTTAAACATCTACCAGCCGGCAGGCTTCTGCCTCTTCCGATTCCGTCCGCTCCCTGGCAGCACATCACAATGGATTTCATCACGGATCTTCCCATTTCCTCTGGCTGCTCAGTGGTATGGGTTGTGGTGGACCGCTTCTCTAAAATGGCCCACTTCGTTCCGCTATCTGGTCTTCCGTCTGCTCCAGAACTGGCCGCTCACTTCATTCAGCACATCTTCCGTCTACATGGATTTCCTCTCCACATCGTGTCCGACAGGAGCGTCCAGTTCACCTCTAAGTTCTGGAGAGGACTCTGTAAAATGGTAAAAATTTAACTAGATTTTTCTTCTGCATACCATCCCTAGTCTAATGGGCAAGTGGAGAGGATCAACCAAATCCTGACTGGATACCTGCGTCACTTCATCAACGCTCATCATAATGACTGGGTAGAATTACTGCCCTGGGCGGAATTCTCCTACAACAACCAAGTAAGTGAATCTTCTGGAAAGTCTCCCTTTCAGATTGTGTTTGGACTCCAACCCGGAATTCCTCTTCCTATCTCTGGATTGTCTGATGTTCCAGCAGTCGATACCTTGTCTAAGAATTTCTCGAACATTTGGAGAGAAACCAGGTCTGCTTTGGAGAAAGCCTCTCAACGTATGAAAACGTATGCGGACAAAAGACGTTTGGAGGCTCCCATCTTTCATCCAGGAGACAAGGTATGGCTCTCCTCCAAGTACATCCGTTTGAAGTTATCATCGTACAAATTGGGTCCCCGTTTCATTGGTCCCTTTGAAGTTTTGAGACAAATCAACCCGGTCTCTTACAAGCTGAAATTGCCTAATTCTCTACGTGTACCTAACTCCTTTCATGTTTCCCTCCTCAAACCAGTAGTGTTGAGCTCCTTCTTTAAGGACCCGGGTACCACTCCAGATCCGGTTTCTGAGGATGATGTTTTTGAGGTAAAACATATCTTGGCCTCTAAGAAAGTAAGAGGTAGGATCTATTACCTGGTGGACTGGAAGGGTTTTGGTCCTGAGGAGAGGTCTTGGGAGCCTAAAGAGAACATCCAGGCTCCTCTTCTTCTTAAAAGATTTCACGCAGGCTTGAAAAAGAGGGGGAGTAAGAGGGGGATACTGTTACACTCGGTCCCCGCGCTGGCTCTGCACTCCGTCCTGGTCACTCACCTGTTTCTCTGGCTGTCCCTCTGCAGCAGTCTGCGCGCAGGCTGGGGTCTCCTGTCCCATCTGCTCCTCGGCGTCCTGTGTCCTCCTCCACTTCCTGGCACGCTGCTAGCAGGCCTCCAGATAGTTTGCTTAGGACACGAGGCCGCGCCCACCGTCTCTCTTAAAGGGGCAGCATGCATTTTTTGAAATAGCTAATTAACCAATGGCAGCGCACTCAGTACTATATCTGGTCACTCCACCATAAGGGGAGTGCCGGAGCAACGTGTTCTATCATTGCTACATCCGGTTCTGTTCCTGATCTGTTTGCGCTGCGTCTGCAGTCTCTGTGCTTCGCTTATACTGTTTGTCTCCTCAGATCATTGCTAACCCGTATCTGGCTAACCTGGACAATCTCGGCTACTACTGGCGCAAGTGTCATCCCGTTCCGCCATCAGCCATCCGTACCCGTGGACTGTGACAAGGTCACTGAAGCCAGCCTGCCACCATCCATTCTGGACCAGGATCTTACCCTTCTCCGTCAAGAACCCTCCACGGACTCTGTATATACCTGTTATCCTTTTGGTCCCTCTGGGACAGCTGCCACGTGTCCGGGGTCTAACTGGAGGTAGCACCTGTGTCCTCCGGGTATTCCATTCTGGTCCTGTTCGAGGGGCCTTACTACGGGTACCCGGGGCTCCCTAGTCACGCCCCCTTCGGAGCCCCCCGGACCGCGGTCTCGAGGTTCCACATTAAAAAATAAAAACGAATGTGAGCTTCACCATCTCTGCCTCCGCTTCCATTCGTTACACACGAATCTCAGCTTCAACTACTGAGAGGAGACTGAGTGAGTCAGGCTTGCTGAATGAGACAAAAAAAGGAAGAAACTTCTTTGGTCCAAAGAATATAGGTATGGACATGAGACAAGTAGAAATCTGTCCTTTGGTCTGATTATTTTTATTATTTTTTTATTTTTGAAGCGTCATAATTCCATAGTGTTTTACATGTTAAAAAAGGTTATATATACAGTATATTACATACAAAAAACAGTAAACAAACTGACAGATAGGTACAGAGTTGGAGAGGACCCTGACCTTATAGGCTTACAATGTACAGGTTAATGGGGCTGTAGGCTTTCCTGAAGAGATATGTTTTCAGGTTCTGTCTGAAGGTTCCAAGTGTGGCAGACAATTGGACGTGTTAAGGCATTGAATTCCAGAGAATGGGAAAGAATCTAGTCGACAATTTGATGAGGAACATATGAGAGTGGAGGAGAGAAGGATGTCTTATGAGGACTGGAGATTACATGTTGGGAAGCATGTGAAGTTTAGTTTGGAGATGTATGGAGGAGACAGATTATGGACAGCCTTGTAAATTATTGTTAGTAGTTTAAACGGGAATGGCTGGGGAATAAGACACCATTGAAAGGATTGGCAGAGAAAAGCTGAGGAGTAGCGAGGGGCGTAGTGGACTAATCAGGTAGTGGAGTTAAAGATAGACTGTAGAGGTGCGGGGGTGAAGGGATAGATTCTTCAGGATAAGTGTGTGATTGTAGCATGTTGGGCTAAAAAGCAGAGGTGCGCATGCCCGTAGTTTGGCAAAGCATACTGCGCAAGCGTGAGATGTGATTTGCCTGCGCATACAGCGCCGGAGAAATCAAAAAGGTTTTGGGGGCTTTACAGCGGGTAGTCAGAGGGTTACATAAGGATTTAGGGAATGCAGCGCAGATGCTGAGTAAAATGATATTTTTAGCTGCTATGTGACAGAACTGGTGACAGGTTCCATTTAAGAATTCCAAAAATCAACACCCAAAATGCAATAATATAAATGACAATACTAGAGGAAATAATTTTTCATAGTGCACACTATAGGAGTGCATTCATAATAAATCCACACACAGAAACTGCAGCAACAATTATTTATAACACCATAAATATTATTTCCTTAACAAATCTTTCCAAATCTGTTTAGAAAATAAAATATCCTTTATGTAGACAGTAAAATGTCATCTTTTGCTACTAGCCATATTTGAGGACACTGTCAAACTGCACTAAATTGTAGTCCCGGTTTATTTCAATTCACAAATGAAAATTGGGCCATTTTTCTTCGACTTATTAAAAAAGCTAATGAATTTTAAAGTATATTTATTCCCAGAGACAGGTCACCTGATTCATTAAGACTTGCATTTCATATGTCAGTCTTAATGAAGGGTGAGTGGGAATAAGATACACCTAATTCATCAGGAGGCGCACGCCACTTAATGAATTAAGTCTCGCTCACATAAACGTATAACATGGCTGAGTGCTATTCGATGAGCGGTGGCAGCTGTAGCCGACTTGAGGAAATCGGCGCTGAAGCAACATACCTTAACCAGAAGCTCTGGCAAATCTGGGTATGTTTTCAGAAACCACTGAGCTACCAAGCACAGGTGTCCAGCATGGTAAGTGTGTGAGCTTTCCAAGCTTCACAGCAGACACTGGGTTATGCCCATTATCCTACACGAACATGCCTTGTTGGAGGTTCAGCAGCAAAAACCACAGATCTGTCTGGTCTGTTATTCCTTTAAGTAACTCTGCCATGGTGTGTGGTTTGTCTTCTAAACAAATGAGCTACAGCAGAACATGTGGCTGCTTCACTGAGGCAGTGCTGCAGAGCTTCCAGCTTCTGGCTGATGTGGACGACGTGCTTAAGATACCATATCGGAGATGGAGGATGAGCAGGAGGGGGTGCAGGAACTGCTGTAGGAGGTACAGGAAACACTGATAGAAGTAGGGACATCAATCCTCGGCGTCGGGAGCACAGGCACCGTGCCAGGATGTGACTCGTGCCCAGCCACACGCTACACTGGTAGAAGTGGCGGCTGGGGACTGAGTACCGAGGGACAGCTGCCTCCATGTGTCGGCGGAAATCCTCCATGTCTACAAGCCTAAATGGCAACATTTACACGGCAAGCAGCCTGGAAATGTGCCCATTTAGCATTTGGGTCTGTGGATGGGTTGCTAGGAACTTTCTTTTTCATTCCAAGACCTGGGTAGGGACAACTGAACGCTGAGCTGCGACAAGGATTTGGAAGTGGCTGATTGTTATTATTATTATTATTACACATTTATATAGCGCCATTTATTCCATGGCGCTTTACATATGAAAAGGGAAAATATAGACAGGTACAATAAACGTGTGCTAGACAAGGGACACACAAGTACAGAAGGAGAGAAGACCCTGCCGCGAGGGCTCACAGTCTACAGGGATGGGTGAGGATACACTAGGAAAGGGTAGAGCTGGTCGTGCGATGGTTCAGTAGGCTGAGGATCATTGTATGCTGTAGGCTTGTTGGAACAGGTGGGTCTTCAGGTTCTTCTTGAAGGTTTCCGTTGTTGGTGAAAGTCTGATGTTTTGCGGCAGGGAGTTCCAGAGTATGGGGGAAGCCCGGGAGAAGTCTTGTATGCGGTTGTGGGAAGAAGAGATGAGGGGGGAGTCGAGAAGGAGATCTTGAGAGGATCGAAGGTTGCGTGTGGGTAGGTAGCGGGAGACCATGTCACAGATGTATGGAGGAGAAAGGTTGTGGATGCTTTGTATGTCATGGTTAGGGTTTTGAACTGAAGCCTATGGGCAATAGTAAGCCAGTGAAGGGCCTGGCATAGGGGGGAGGATGGGGAATATCGGGGAGACAGGTGGATTAGTCGGGCAGCAGAGTGTAGGATGGACTGGAGTGGTGCCAGAGTGCTAGAGGGGAGGCCAGACGTAGGAGGTTGCAGTAGTCGAGGCGGGAGATGATAAGGGCGTGCACTAGTGTTTTTGTGGTTTCATGGTTGAGGAATGAGCGGATCCGGGAAATATTTTTGATTTTGAGGCGGCAGGAGGTGGCGAGGGCTTGGATGTGTGGTTTGAAAGAGAGGGCAGAGTCGAGGATCACCCCAAGGCACCAAGCATGTGGGACTGGGGATAGCGAGCAGCCATTGACATTGATGGATAGGTCTGGTGGAGGGGAAGAATGAGGTGGGGGAAAGATGATGAATTCTGTTTTGTCCATGTTAAGTTTGAGAAAGCGAGCAGAAAAGAAGGCTGAGATAGCAGACAGACACTGTGGGATTTTGGTCAGTAGGGAGGTGAGGTCAGGTCCAGATAGGTAGATCTGCGTGTCATCAGCGTAGAGGTGATATTGCAAGCCGTGGGATTCTATGAGCTGTCCCAGGCCGAAGGTATAGATGGAGAAGAGTAGGGGTCCTAGGACTGAGCCTTGAGGAACACCGACAGACAGGGGGCGAGGTGAGGAGGTGGTGTTTGAGAGGGAGACACTGAATGTTCGGTCTGTTAGGTATGATGAGATCCAGGATAGGACCAAGTCTGTGATGCCAAGAGATGAGAGAATCTGTAGCAGGAGGGAATGGTCCACGGTGTCGAAGGCAGAAGACAGGTCCAGGAGAAGGAGGACAGAGTAGTGTCGCTTGCTCTTGGCGGTTAGCAGGTCGTTAGTGACTTTAGTTAGGGCAGTTTCAGTTGAGTGATGTGGTCGGAAGCCGGATTGTAAACGGTCAAAGAGGGAACAGGAGGAGAGGTGGGAGGACAGTTCGAGATATACATGCTGCTCCAGTAGTTTTGAGGCGTAGGGGAGAAGAGATATCGGGCGATAGTTAGACACAGAGGATGGGTCGAGGGAGGGCTTTTTGAGGATGGGAGTGATTGAGGCATGTTTGAAGGATGAAGGAAAGACACCATTTGTAAGTGAAAGGTTGAAGAGGTGTGTGAGAGTAGGAATGAAGACTGTGGCAAAGTTAGGGATGAGGTGGGACGGGAGTGGGTCAAGCGCGCAAGTGGTGAGGTGTGATTGTGACAGGAGAGTGGAGAGCTGATCTTCTGTCATGGTGGTGAAGCTGGTTTTGGAAGAACAGGGCTGAGTGGCTAAGAGGGGCATTGGCGGCTGCGGGCCAAAGCTTTCTCTGATCATATCAATCTTTTGCTTAAAGAAGGAGGCAAAGTCTTCAGCAGAAATGAGAGGAGAGGGAGTAGGTGCTGGGGGACGGAGTAGAGAATTGAAAGTGTTGAAGAGCTGTTTAGGGTTGTGAGACAGGGAGGATATGAGAGATGCAAAGTAAGTTTGTTTTGCGGCAGACAGCGTGGACTTGAAGCTGGCGAGGGACTGCTTGTATGCGTTGAGGTGCTCGGTAGAATGGGTTCTGTTCCATCTCCGCTCGGCAGCCCTGGAAGCCCGTTCTCAGTTCCACAGGTAGAGCTAGGCCCCAGGGCAGCTGTATGTGTAAGGGATGATGGTGGTTGTAGTGTAGGGCAGATGATGCAGTAAATAATTGTGAGGACACAGCAGGGTGCAGTTTTTTCAGTTTACTCACAGTTTGAAGTGCAGACCATGGCACTGAGCACAGATGGTAATGGAGGTCCGGGCAGCCTGGAAGCAACTTAGGATTCACTAAGCCAGATGGGTTGGAGGCCTCATTTCTGTGCTGTCCTATGAGGTCCTTACTGCCTAAAGCTATGCTTGGTCCTCTGTTCCTTACTGTTCTTTAGTCCTTGCCTGTATGGCAGGCAGCTTGAGCCTTTTACAGGTGTCACTCCTTCGTGGTGGCTCCGCCTCTGGTATGCTGCTGTGCCTTCAGGTGTGTGATGGGGCCAGAAGTCCTGAAGTCTCCTGCCCTCCGGATTTGGCTGCTGGGACTGTTGTAACTGTGCAGCCACGGACTCCGGCGTCCAATTTCAAGCTCTCTGCCCTGGGTGAGCTTGGTCACAGCTCTAGTCCCCAGGGTTCCCTAAACCTCTCCTTTCCTCTCTCTCTACTCTGCTCTTGGAACAAGCTCCTCACAGCTCCAGTCCCCAGCACTGACTCTCACAGACTCACTAACCCCGCCTGCAGGCCAGAACTAATAGGGAAGTTCCCCTAAAAACGGGTTTAGAGCCCTCCCTTCTGGTCTGGAGTTTGGAAAAGTGTTGCATGTTGGTATTACCTGGCTAGAGGATCCCTCCTTGCTTCCAGGCATGACATCACCACCTGTGAGGGCGGCAATGCCACTGTATCAACTGGACTACTGGGTGCCACACATGCAGGTTGAGAGGCCGCAACCAAGAAATGATGTTGTAAAGAGCTCCTCAGAGTGTTCTAGTGAGGGATCACTAGTCTCCTGTAACTCTACATGGTGGGAGGAAGATTGATTAGGGTGAGGATTAAGTGATACAAACTGTTGGTTGGTGAGACTGAACCATGTGGAAGACTGGGTGGCGCTGCCACGCCTGCTGGAGGCATTTTCTGCTACCCAACCAACCACTTGTTTGCACTGTTCTGGCTTTAGAAGTGGTGTACTGTGCCTCCCTGCAAAGTGAGACAGGAACCTATGTGTCATCGATGGGAGTGTTTCTTGTGCTCCAGCAACAGGTGTAGAAGCACCTGCCCCATGTCCTTGGCATCTGCATGCACCATCATCAGCACTTCCACTTCCCCATCCCTGAATGCATGCCTTATGGATTTTGTAATTGCTAGGTCTCTTGAAAACAAGTTCATTTTTAGTAAAAGAAAACAATCGGTCACAAAGCGATTTTTATGCGTTTACTTCACTATAATGTAACAGAAAGAACAGAAAAATGTATGTATGACAGTCAATTTCATTCCAGAAAAAATGTTTCAATGCTTTTTCACAGTTTTAGAGATGACAGAAATGTTCACAGACCATGTAACGATGTATGTCTGAGAAATAAAGGCCTACAGGATTTTTAAAAGATTTTTAGCAGTTTTACTAATCACAGAAATGTTCATAGACCACGTAACACTGTATGTCTGAGAAATGGAAGCCTACAAAATTTTAAAAGCTTTTGTTCCCTTTTAGAGATCACAGAAATATCCACAGATCACGTAACACTGTATGTCTGAGAAATGGAAGCCTGCAAAATTTTTAAAAGCTTTTGTTCACTTTTAGAGGTCACAGATATATTCACAGACCAATTAACACTGTACAGTATGAGTGACAAATGGAGGCCTACAAAATTTTTTAAAACTTTTTAGCAGTTTTATAAATCACAGAAATATCCGCAGATCACGTAACACTGTATGTCTGAGAAATGGAAGCCTACAAAATTTTTTAAAAGGTTTTTAGCAGTCTTAGAGTTCATAGAAATTTACTCGACTCTACGGAATAGTGTATCACTGAGGAATGTAGCCCAGGAAAATGTTTAAATGATTTTTGGGTGTGTTATATAACACAAAAAAGGACATCAAAGCACGTAATACTTGATGGATCAAAATATATTCAATTTTTTTCAGCACCTACAAAAAAAAATGCAGCTATATATTTGCCAACGGAAAGCACAGGCCTTATCCCTGTCTACAGACTGGATTTTGTAAACAGAATGATGTGCACACTGTTAATCTAGTAGTTGGTGCTGGTTGAACAGTATGTCAAGTAAGAAAATCAACCGCACTCAATGTTTCATGCAAAAAGAAATATCCATTTATTTACGTGCACACACACCACACGGTTTTAGAAGACATGCAGTATGGGATACTGACGGATAATATTGAAGGAGTTAACGTTTCGACCAAAATTGGTCTTTTTCAAAACTCGCTGAAAAATAAATACAAACAAAATAAGGCAAGTGTTGTACACCAAGGTAAAAATTAAGTCATGAAAAATAAAAAATAAACAAACAAAACAAATATTCATGTCAACATTAGATCATGTAAATACTTTTGAGCACAACATTTTTATAGCTATGTAGGGATATTGTATATAGGAGCAGTAGAATTGTATCCCATGGTGGTGACCTGTACAAACAGCGTCCCAAACACGCCGTGTATAAGTAAAATTAACAGAGTTTTGATAAAATGAAAACCAAAGTATAATAGGACACAATATTCTTATCATTTTTATGAGATAATCAGTCACATTCGTAATACGTCATTAGTTTAGACAAATGCCTTACTATAATGTTAAAATATTAATGTCAATATCAATAGATAAGGCAGCTCGCTTAACGGACATATAAAAGGAAATATTATCATAGATCTCATAAGTACCAATGGTATTTTCTAGATAGTAGCATGTACAAATATCTATCTCTATACATGAGATATTATCATAGGTCTCACAGGTACCAATGGTATTTTCTAGATAATAGTATATACAAATATCTATCTCTATATGTGAGATAGTTGGTTGGAGAACATGTATAGAAATCCGCAAATCCGTGGTTCTAAGCAAAGTATCAGAATAAAGCATCAATCTATAGTAGGAGTTTCAGGGAGACTGATCAGGATGGTACATAGAACTAACCTTAATAGTAGAGAGAGAGGAAGATTGCAGAGGGCAGGTTCCGTGCACTACATATAATAGATAGAGGAAATAGTTAGAGATCACCTTCAAATAAGTATATCCCAGAGATGCATCAGTATTCCAGTGGGTAGAGAAAGCACCAACCTTGAGAAAATATCGGTAAAGGTATATCCGTCCAGGAAATGAAGGTGTGTGCAGCGGTGGTGTAAGTTGCGCTTTAAATACCCGCGTACAAGATCACTTCCGTGTGTGTCGGAGATCAATGTGCAGCTGGGGAAGCCTAAGAGAGGCTTGGCACGCAAGCATGCGTTTCTCCTCACTGCGCATGTGTGTGGAGCAAACGCCACTGAAGGTTAAAGTTTAATATGACGGCCAGGGAAGTAAAGAAGAGGCTAGAGACGCAGATTGCGTCTCAACTAATAGCGCATGCGCATGGGGCCGCTGAGGTGACGTGTGTAGTTTAAAGGGGAAAATCATTTAGAAGATCTGGACATGGATATACACAAAAAGAGGACTATAAGAAGGTTGAAGATAAATAAATAGAATAGAAAATTAATAATAGATAAGGAGAGAAAGATTTAATCTGGAGGTAAGAGAAAAATATAAATAAAAATAAAAATAAAAAATAAAAAGTAAAAAATACAACAAAATTATGACAGATGGAATAAAATATAAAATATAAAAATTCTAAAAATTAGAAAGGCGCACATACAATAATGAATCTAAATCGGAAAATTGAGAAAAAAAATAAGTAGAGATGAAAAATAATGGAAAATAAAGTCAAAAATAAAAATAAAAATAAAAATAAAAATAAAAATAAAAAATAAAAAATAAAAAACAAAAAATAAACTAAAAATTAAAAAAGGAATTAAATAAGAAAAAGATAATAAAAAATAATAAAAGATTAAAGGAATATGAAATAAATGAACTTACCCCAGATTTGAAAAAAATTTTTTTAAATATGTTCTTATGTGAAATGTAGTCTCCCTGTTAAGAGACCTAGAAACAGACAAGGTTAGAGTACCAATCTAGATCAGAGAGCCTGAAAGGGAAAAAAAGGGGGTTCAAGACATAATATATACATTCAGCAGAAAGTGAAATCCAGTTCCCTATTAAGCCCTTTGGGGGCTAGGGTCTGAAGTGTGTGAATCCAGAAGGATTCCCGCTCCTTCAAAAGCTTGATATGGTTACCTGCGCGTCTTGGTTTGTCCACTTGTTCTATAATTTGAAAACGGAGCTGTGATACTGAATGGTTAGCTGTTGAGAAGTGATGGGGTAGAGGAAGCCATGTTTTATTTAATCTGATTGTGGACTTATGGCTTGAAATTCTATCTCTAATGTGCTGCGTGGTCTCGCCAACATATAAGAGGCCACACGGGCATTTAATTAGATAGACTGCAAAATTGGTGTCACACGTATAGAAGCCATTGATTTTGTACCTTTTCCCTGTATATGGATGGAGAATGTCCCCCGATTTGATGACATTAGCGCAACAGGCACAACCCAAACATGGAAATGTGCCTGTTCTCTGTGTCCCTAAAAATAGTTGTTTTGATTTCTGTCTAAAACTACCAATGTCTGCTCGGACTAATTGGTCCTTGAAGTTTCTTGGTCTCCTCTTGCACATAAGCGCAGGTAACTGGAAAGATGAAATTTGCGGATATGAGTTTGATAGGAGGGACCAATGTTTATTGATGGTTTTGTAGATTATATTCATCAACGGGTGATGCGTGTGAATAAATGGAACCCGTTCCGGTTTAGGTAGTCTATTGAGGGGGGGATTCCAGGACAATGTTCTTTGTTTTTCAGAGGTAAGGATATCTCTGGATATTTCCTTTCTCTAAATTTTTGAGCCATTTCCTCCAACCGAGTTTCCACCAGTTCTGTATTAGAGACTATTTTCCTGACTCTGTGGAATTGGGAACGGGGAAGACTCTCTCTAGTTGACTTTGGATGGCAACTTGTGAACAGCAAGAGATTGTTGGAATCTGTGGGCTTAATGTACAAATCAGTACCCAGGGTACCATCCTCGTTCTTTATAACCATGGTGTCCAAAAAAGGAATCTTTGATAGATCCCAGTTCAAAATGAATTGCAATTCTGGTCTAATTTCATTGATTTGTGTTATGAAATTAGTAAGAGTATTGATGGTTCCGTCCCACAGACAAAAAATGTCGTCTATGTAACGGAGCCAACATATTGAGTGAGATTGAAACAGGTTGTTGGTATAGATGTGTAGATTTTCGAAGGTATCCATATAAAGGTTAGCATAAGCTGGTGCCATGTTGGATCCCATGGTAGTACCACAGACCTGGTAAAAGAACTGATCACCAAATAGAAAATAATTTTCATTGAGAACCAAATTTAAGAGATCTAGAATGAATTGTTGAGAGTCAGGCTCAGAGTGGAAGAGCAGAGGTGCATATTGATAGCCTCCACACCAAGGTCATGTTTGATCGAGGTGTAGAGGCTTTTCACGTCTAATGTGACAAGAAGGCATTGTTGTGAAATATTCGTCAGGCGTTGGATCACATTAATAAAGTGTCCAGTATCCAGTATAAATGATTTAGTTTCTTTGACAAATGGTGTCAAAATTTTCTCCAGAAAAATCGATAAGGGTGATAAAATAGACTCAGTGGAGGCAACAATCGGACGCCCGGTGGATTGGTGAGTGACTTATGGATTTTAGGGAGAATATAAATGACAGGTGTCACTGGATGTGGGTTTGTCAAGAAGGTAGCCGTTTTTTGATCGATGCAATTATCGGACAAGTACTTATTAAGGAGGGCTTCAATTTTAAGTCTGATTCTAGGGGTGGGATCAGAAGAGATCTTTTTATAGGTAGATGTGTCCGATAGTTGGTTCTCAATTTCCCTAACGTAGTCAGATCGATTCATAATGACTATCGCCCCACCTTTGTCAGCTGGCTTGATCGTGATATGTTTATTTGTCTTAAGGGAATCAATAGCTTGTTTTTCAAGTGGTGTAATATTGCTCTTGGTACGGAGAACACCTTTTTGTTGTTTTACAAGTATCTCATGTATGTCCCTGTCTATCAAATTAATACATGCTTCAGCTGCATGGTATGTCCGAGGTGGGTGAAACGAACTTTTGTTAAACAGACCTAGAGATGAAATAGACAATTCTGGTAAAGGAGCAGCAGCTCTACTAGAAACGGTATAAATTCCTGTTGGAGTCATTTTGGAGACCAAAATGAGTTTTGAGACGAATAGTTCGATAGAAGTATTGGAGATCTTGTTCCAATTTAAAACTGTCCCATGCCGGAGTTGGGCAAAATGAGAGCCCCCGCTGTAAGACTGCCAGTTCTAGCGGGTTTAGTGTGTATGATGATATGTTGACCACAGATTTGGAGTTCTTACCTGTGACCTCGTCACCATTCGATCGGTTGGGTTTACGGATTGATCTCCTTGTCTTTCTCCTCCTGTCGGGCGTGAATTGCCTCTCCTGGGTTGTCTTCTTCCTAAAAAATGAGTCTGATTTTGGTTGTATGAGGAACCACTGCTGTCTGAACTGAAAGAACCAGGTCGCCTTGAGGTATAATTGCCTCGCCATGATCTTGGGTAGGTTGATTCGTTCCACTTGTACACATTCCGTTCTATAATCTTCCGAGTCCCTGTGGAACTTATTCCTTTTTCGTTCCTGCAAAGCCTTTTGGTTATCCTCAATGATTTTATCAACTTTAGCCTTCAGGTTCTGCCAGTCCTGTGGTGATAGGGTAGAGCTAAATTGTTCCTCAATGGATTTCACTTTTGCTTCAGTTTCAAGTACAGCTGTATGTAAGGTCTCAATAGTGAGTAATATTATGTCCAGTGAGCACTTATTGAGAATTTGTTTATATTTTTCACAATAGTCTGGCCTGTCTGAAAAAAGCGTAGGGCGCAGGTTGCACCGGAGACCTCTAGGGATACGGTTGACTTTGTAGTATTCTGCCAAAGTGACCGAGTGAAGGTCATATGACATTAGTCTTCTCCGTTCTCGCTCGTAGTCTCTGCTCCTAATATCTTGTGCCGGGGTACGTAGAAAATCACTAGAATTAGTGATTCTTGAAAGAATAGTTGTTGCTGCAGTTTCATCAAAGGCAAAGGTTTGCGTAGACATCAGGAAACAGGTGCAAACATCAAAAAACGTAACTAAATTGTAAACAGAATGATGTGCACACTGTTAATCTAGTAGTTGGTGCTGGTTGAACAGTATCTCTTACAGACTGGATTTTGTCACTCTTCCTGCTCCTGCAATTCAATCTCCCTCCCTAGGCTAAATGCAGATTGTATATGATACAAACGGTTAGCCCTTAGAAGGGCTGTTAGTATGATTGCTTAGCTTCAGCAGTATAAAAACTACAGACCTCTGATTCATTATACTGTGCACACAGGCCTTGATTAGCACTCTCTCCCTCCAATACAAAGTGTTACAGAGCTGTGCAATGGTGTCAGTGTGCCGAGCCAGGTGGCGCCTGTCCTTTTATAATCTCTGATGATGTTACACGGCCAGCCAATCACAGTAATGCCACAACCAAGATAGCTACAGCATTACAGTGACTCACAGGCAATCCCCCATGCTTATTGGCTGCATAATAAGTGCCAAAGTTGCAAGACGGGGATTCGAGTTTGAACTCGAGCACTGACCATTGCTCTCCGATTAATGAGCACATCCGAGCACCGTGATTCTCGTGTGATAACTGAGTATCACTGAGCACATTCGCTCATCTCTAACAACCAGTCCATATAAAGCACGCGCTTACCAGTTTAATGGTTAAATCTTCACTCTCAGACTCCAGCAGCGTCTGAGAAGCACATACAAGTCCTCCTCACCTTGCACACACACAGACCAAGTGAGACAGCACCAGCTGCCTTAAATAGAACATTCCAAGACTTGGACTGGAGGTAAGTGTGTAGCTGATTCCACCAAGCTCTTTCAGCTGCTTGTTAAATCCGGACCCATAATCTGGGCCTATTTAAATACCTCTTAGCACTATTTGTGCTGAAAACTACTACTTCTCGGGTTCTACTTCAAAGAAGCTTGGCACCTCAGGGACACATACCTCACATCCACGATGTCCAGTTGCCACCTTACAATTTTTAAAAAAAATAAATAAATGCAAGTAGCCTATTTTACTTAATGGATGCAGAAATGGTGCAGAAAATCTTCAACATCAAAAACTTACAGAAGCTGATTATTGTAATGTAATGCCCGATCCAGTCCCAGCTCGTCCCCTGTTCTGCCAGAGCTGTCTAGAACTAGTGTGAAAAAGCCAAAAGTCATAAAATGCTTGTGCAACATCATGTGGTACAAAAATTCAGCAACATTTAAATGTGTTTTAGACACTGAATAAAGTGGAAATATTTACTCAGACCATATATACTCTCCTCTGTCCTGTTCCTACATACACTGCTCTAATATGAATGTAGGATTAGACAACACCGAGGTATTTATTTTTTGTTACCATGGAGATACATAGAGCTCTATAGTAGCTTTAGAAATAAGTAAATCTATAATAAAGCTATTTGAAAATTTATTTTATTTTTAATTTAGATACAATGGAGAAATGAAAATAATTGCTCCAACTTAGAACTGTTGTATGAATGCTACAAAAAAGATTATTGCTTCTATGTGGAACCTTCACTTTTCTACATAATCTTCATTATACAGAATACTAACGTTAAAAAAAATGTGTTTACATTATATGAACTGCTGTGTATTAAAGGGGTTGTCCGGTCTAAAACTACAAGCCTGCAGTCACTCTATGTGACTGCAGACTTGTGAATCCTCACAGCGTGCTCACTGCGCACTGTGAGGATTATCCAGTGCTGGAGCCAGGAGCACAGTATACATACTTCCGGCCACAGATTGTTTCCAGCCTCTCACAATACACTTGCATTGAGTGAGGCCACGCCCATCTAGTTACAATGTAGGTGGGAGTTTGCATATCGCATACTTGCGGTCCCATGATTTCTGCTCCCATCACCAGAGAATCATCACAGCATGCCATGGGAATTCACTCCATGTGATTGCAGACTTCTAGTTTAAGACTGGACAACCCCTTTAATACGCCTGTAATGTACAGATTTCGTTTTTCACCGTGCATTTTAGCTGTTTTTTCAGACTTCTAACTGAGAAACTGTCTAGTTATGCAGTAATACATCCCTTGCTTTATATTGCTAATTAATTAGGCAGGTTTACCATCTGGGACTCATCACACTACACTATCAGCCATATTGAATATTTCATCATATTTTAGATGGAGAAAGTACTTCATGTTATTCACTTCTGCTAAATTAGCTGTATTTCATTTCCAAAGATCAAGATTTCATCCATAGATCTTTCCTTTCACTGCCATCTTTTGTTACAGGTGTTTATTAAGATAAAAAAAAAATGTAAGAAGGTGGCACGGAGTGGTAGTCGTGGGTGAGTTCACTAAGTCACAGTCAGTAAGCACCCCGACACCTTGTGCATGGAAAGACAAGTGAAGTTCCAGTCCTGTGGTACAGTCAGTTACCTCCATCACACGTTCACTTTGGTTGCAGGGGACCAGATCTTAGGAAATACCACAAGCCACAGCTCTGTTCCAACTGTAAAAATTTACTGAATAGTCACACCCATGACACGGTACAAACAAGGTAATGTTCCTGTGCTTTCCCTGCAGCCTCTGCATGTGGAACGCCACTGGCTCCTATCCTGGTCCTGAACCCTATCTTTCTCCTGGGGATTATCCCGCAGAGCCAGTGTCCATCCACGCTGCCCGTCCACCTGGGGCAGCTTTTATCTCCACGACCTGGGAATCCTCTGTGCTCACTATGGTGCATGTCTTGCCATGGGCAAGCCTACCCGGGTTCTGCCCTAAAGGCAGAAAAACCTTTCCCTAAGACTCTGTCCCCCTTTTAATTCCTCCCAACTGTTTAACCCCTAATACACCATTCTGTCCCTGAGCCAAAGAATACATTTTACATTACAGTAGTAAACATCACATTGTAAAACAGCACATTACACATTACAAGAACACTGGAAAACCGCACAGTATATCAATAAAACGTTAGGAAGCCGGTGTTCAGTAAAGAGAAGGCAACTGAGGGTCCCAGCCACCTCCTTACAAATACATTATCATAAAAAAAAGTTTTTTATCTCTATGTCCACATGAGACTGAAAAGTAATGAAAGTATTTTGCGGAGTCTAATTTCTACCATCAGAGAGATCCATGTCTCTTGACTTTTTTAAATCAAAAAGGAAACAGATTCCAATTGGGTGAATATTTTCCACATAGAAAGTTTTACCCATGTGACGACTCCTGGAGAGGACCCTCTGGGTCGCAATACCAACCCACCCCGGGCGAGCTGACCCAGTGAGAACCACCCCCTATACAGGGAGCGTCAGGGGCAGACCCAGGGGGGTAAAGTACCATGACTGCAGGAACCATGTGGCCGGCTCACAGAAGACGGGAAAGACCGTGTTAGCAAAGTGAAGACAGAAGTACGCAGGATTCGGAAGTGTGTAAAGCGAGGACACGGGAACACGCAGAGTGCAGGATAGTGCAAGGCATGTACATGGGGGCATGCAGGGTACAGGATAGTGCAGGGCGTGTACATGGGAGCAAGCAGGAGACAGGAGTGCATATAGTGTGCGCCGAGAAGCACGCTTGGATAAGAGGCAAAACCGGGCGCGTACGGGGAAGCATGCCTGGGTACAAAGCAAGGCAGAGCACACGCTGGATAGCACACCTGGGTATAAGGCAAGGGATCTTGGTACAGAGAGCAGCCAAGCAGGGACCAAGCAGATCTAGCTAGGAAGCACAATAATCAGGCGCCGCCTACAGGAAGAGGCAGCCTGATATAGGGCAAGTGTGCTGGAACTTCCGGGTCAGGTCCTCCAGGACCATAGAGACGTCAGAGATGGAGCGGCCGTATTCAGGCTCAGGAGGAAGCGCATGTGCACTGGACAAGGACCTGGAGTCGAGTGAACAGCCACAGAGTCAAGCGCTGGAGGTGCGCGTGCACACTCGAGACCCACGGACCTGCTGCGATACCGAAGGTGATGACGTTGAGGCGCAGAGCCCCGGCGTCGAAGGAATGCGGTGAGAGTGGCATGACAACCCAATTTTTATTTCCTTTAGGTTTCACAATGGATAATTTTCAGCTGACATGGTACTAGTCAGAACTAGAGATAAGAAGATTGATTAGATGCGAATTGAATTCAAGTTGTGAATTGCTAAAAAAGTGCTGGCAGCCTTTTTACACATTGTTTACACATTAGTTAAAGAACAACTATGCAAGTTTCCCTATAATGCCTTGCAGCTATCACATAATATAGCACAGCCAATCAGGAGGGACATAATAAAAATATAGACAGGGAATGCAGCAGCCATTAATATAAGATAGTGAGAGGATGTCAGCGCTCAGAGCAATAGAATTGGGAAGAGAAAGCTGAAATCATGGCGTAAAAATACTTCAGACTGTAAATGAGTTTCAATTGATAGGGGGAGAGAGATAGGAAAGGTGCTACTAGCAGCAGTGCTGAACAGTGTAATTGATTCATGAATTTTTGCATTTCTTGCGCAATCCCTATTTTTGAAGGGTGGAATAATTCTTGTATAAAAATGCAGAAGAAAATCCCCGAAAATCCAGAAATATAATTGCGACTGTTTATCTCACAAAGTGTGTATCCCAAACATTTTATTTCTGCTTAACTGTTTTTCAAGTAAAATTTTACATCTACATACTCTGCACCAATAAATCAGTCTGTTGCAGGTGCTGTCTTTATGGATTTTTACCTACCTAGCATTTGTTATATTTGGGAAGAAGGTTGAATTTGGTTAAAAATAATTGAAAAAAAAGTTAAACTCTGCATGTATGTTTTTAGATACATAGCAGGCATAAGAATGTGGGAGTCATAAGCAAAAAACAGAAGCACCATAACAACAATTAGGCCAGAGTCACACTAGCGAGAAATACGGACGAGTGCAATGCGAGAAAAAAAATCGCATTGCACTCGGACCAATGTTAACCTATGGGGCAGCTCCCAGCAGCCGATTTTTTCTCGGCCGTTTTATACGTGCGAGTGAAATTGCATCATGCTGCGATTTGCACCGTATATTGGATGAGAATCGCCAATGCAAGCCTATGGGAGCGAAAAAAATACGGATTACACACGGACGACATGTGTGACTAGCGAGAAATACGCACCGGTGTCCTTTAGAAAAGCCGGCAATTCAGTGCGCTATACTGTAAAATCATACTGACATGTTTAACAAAGAATGGAAAGAATACATGTACACTATGTAGCGATATTATGAACACATAGACAGATGGGAGAGTAGGGCATCACTATACCTTTGTATGTGGTTTGAGGACCTGTGATGATGTCACTGCCACATGACCAGTTATGTGTTCTGTGTTAGCTGGATGTCTGAGATATAAATGAGCCTACTGCTGACCACAGGTGTGTGGCTGGAGGTGTGGAGACCTCCAGTGTGTGTACTCTGCTAGAGTACAAGGACTGTATATATGCCTTTTGTTACTTTGTGCCAGAGAAGGCTGTTTTTGTTTTTCTGTTGTGAGCAGTTTATGAAGTTTGAATAAACTTGCTTGAAGAATCAAGTGAAGTCGCCCTCCTACTTACCTCCGGTCGCACTCAAGCGAGACCTAATCCTTACAATTGGTGGAGAATGCGGCAGCGTTCCCAGCAGAGAAGTGGGACTGGTTACTGCATGTCGTGGGTCAAGGCTATAGCAAGCCAGCCAGCATTGCCGGAGAGAATGGAGGACCTGCTGAAACACTTGGTCCAGGCACAGGTGCAGCAGCAAGAGGCCAACAGGATGTTGTTGCAGCAGATACAGCAGAGCCAGCAGGAGCATCGGCAGCAGATACAGCAGAGCCAGTAGGAGCATCGGCAGCAGATACAGCTTCTGACAACCGCCATCCAGGGCAGGACGAGCGCCCCAACCCCAGGTCTGGCTGATGACACCCGCGTCAGAAAGGCGGTAAGACGCACATTACAAAAATGACCCCCGGGGATGATGTTGAAGCCTTCCTGACTGTATTTGAGAGGGTCGCTGAGAGGGAAAGACTTCCCCCAGAGCAGTGGGCAGAGGTACTGGCCCCATACCTGACAGGGGAGCCCCAGAAGGCGTACTACGATTTGACTGTGCAGGACGCTCAGGAATATCCTAAGCTAAAGGTTGAGATCCTCGCACGTATGGGGGTAACATTGACTGTCAGGGCAAAGAGAGTGCACCGCTGGTCTTATCACCGGGACAAACCGCCTCGCTCCCAAATGTTTGACCTGCTGCACCTGGTCCAGAAATGGCTACAGCCAGAGTCCGCTACACCGGCCACGATGGTAGAAAGAGTAGTAATGGATCGGTTTGTGCACTCCCTGTCAAAGCCTCTACAGACCTGGGTTGCCCAGGGTGATCCCCGAAATGCTGATGAACTGGTCGGACTGGTCGAGAGGTATCAGGGATGGAAGGTTCCTTGGGGAAGCAGCCCATTACGTACTGGCAGCCCCAACAGGGGGCAGAGTCCAAAAAAGGGGTGGAGCGCCCAAGGTCAAAATGGCGGAGGGAGGTGGTGCCCAAGGTCACTGCGGGTGATATTATTTGTTGGAGGTGCCACGAGCCAGGACATATAGCTGCTCGGTGTCCGCAGACCACCTAGCAGATGGACTGCAGCATAGGACACCGTATTTCATGGTATGCATATCCAGCCTGCAGTGGAAACCCGTTCCCCAATCAGGGTCCTCAAGTATGTCCCGTGAAGGTGAACGGTGAAGCAGTAACGGCTCTGCTAGACTTTGGAAGCTTAGTGACCTTGATTAGGGCCACTTTTCCTCTCAACATACTACCAGGGAAAAAAGTCGGTGTTCAATGCATACATGGTGATGTAAAGGACTACCCTATAGCCAGAGTGGACATTGAAACGACGCATGGCACTGAGTCCCATGAAGTCGGCGTCGTTCAGGACTTGGTGTGTCCTATAATTATAGGCCGGGATTTCTGTCTGTTTTGGGATCTGTGGAGAAAGGGTTCTGAGGTCCCTAGCGAGAATGGGGAACCAGTAAACCCTAATAAACTACTGCCACACTCAGAAGGGGCGGAGTCCCAAACTGAGTCGATGAGGAGAAAAGAGGTGGCGGCGGATGGGCCGAGGAACTATTAACGGGATCAGGGTTTGAACAGCGTATGTCGCGAATGGTGTACTGACTTTACATCTGACCGGGGGGGCACTGAACTGTTCTCTAATAGTGATCGGAGAGTGTGTGAGTGGACTTCTAGACTCAGGAAGCCAGGTGATTCTGCTGAGCGACACACTCCCTGTTTATCTGATTCCCGGAAGGAAGATGGAAGTCCCTTGCATTCATGGGGTCACTAGGGAGTATCCGGTATCCAGGGTAATCATTGAGACATCCACTATTATTTCTACCCATGATGTCCCTGTAGTCCCAGACTTACCTGTTGTGAATGGGTTTGAGATGAGTTCTGAGCAGAGGCTCCCTCTGGTGGTTACAAGCGGTACTAGTGAAGATTGTGAGGACTGGGAATCAGGTGTTACTGACTGGTCTTATATAAGGGAGTCATTTTCCCATCAGGGTTGCCGGTGATCAATTGTTCTGGTCTGAATCCTTCTTTCCAGTTTCCCTTGTAGCCTGCTGTGTCGTGTCTGCATCTCCTGCTACCAGATAAGAATTTTTCTTCTTTTGTGTTTTTGCTATATTTTTGCATTTTGTCCTGCACTTCTGTGGGGGCCTTCAGGGTCCCCTCCGGGGGCTTTTGCCCTCTCTGTTTAGTTCAGCCACTGAGTTTTGTTCTTTTGCTTTTTCCAGTTTTTTCAGTGGCTGCTGTTTTGATTTTCTTACACCAGAGAACTAATTTAGGTGGTAGAGGTCGTGTGATCTCAGGTGATTTTGAAATTAGTAGAGTTGGTGTTTTTCAGGGTTTTCTGGGATTGCAGTAAGTACCCTTCCTATCCTTTTCTATTTAGTTAGTTTGGGCCCCAGCGTTTGCTCATACTATTTTCTTTCTGTGTCAGTATTTCCTCTTGTCTAACCGCCATTACATGTTTGGGGGCTTTCTATTATCTTTGGGGTTCTGCTCCGGGGCAGATAGCTTTCCTATTTCTGTCTTTAGGTGTAGTTAGTTTCTCAGGCTGTGACGAGGCGTCTAGGACCAACGTAGGAACGCTCCACGGCTGCCTCTAGTTGTGGTGGTTAGTCAGGGTACTGCAATCTCATAGATTCCAACTGCTCTGGTGTATTTCCTTTTTTACCTGCACTCCTCAGCTACCGAAACATAACAGTATCACCGGCCCATAAATTGTATGGTACTCACAGAAGGGAAAAAATATTGTGAAGGAAGAAAGGTTGTCAGAGTTGTCAGAGATATTTTTCTGTTTGTTGCATTTTTTTTTTTTTTTCCCTCTGTATCTCTGGGTGCTGGGGAGGATTTTTTCTCCCAATGGAGTTTGCACAGTTGTCTGGCCGTGTGGATCAGCTTGCCACTGAGGTTCAGAGTATTGCTGCATATCTTGCTAGGTTGCCTGTTGTGGAACCTAGGATTCCCATGCCAGATTTGTTTTTAGGGGATCGAGCTAAGTTTCAGAATTTCAAAAATAATTGTAAATTGTTTTTTGCCTTAAAATCGAAGTCCTCAGGAAACGCAGCGCAGCAGGTTCAAATTATCATCTCTCTCCTGCGCGGCGATCCTCAGGATTGGGCTTTTTCCCTGACACCTGGGGATCCTGTTTTGAGTGATGTTGATGCATTTTTTCAGGCTTTGGGGTTATTGTACGATGAGCCTAATGTCACTGATCAAGCTGAAAAAGCCTTGTTGGCATTAAATCAGGGGCTTGATAACGCTGAGTTGTACTGTCAGAGATTCCGTACGTGGGCAGTCCTGACCAAATGGAATGACGACGCTTTGGCGGCCCTTTTCCGGAAGGGTCTGTCGGATAATGTAGGGGATGTTATGGTGGGATTCCCTGTCCCCTCTGGTCTCAATGATTCTATGTCATTAGCGATTCAAATTGACAGACGTTTGCGTGAGCGGAGAAGTATGCGTGGAGTGGTGTTGCCTTGTGAACCTGCTTCTGAATCCATGCAGTGTGATAGAGTGGTTTCTGGGACACAGCGTCATGAGTTTCGAAAGCGCAATGGGTTATGTTTCTACTGTGGTGATGCCTCTCATGCTATTTCAGTCTGCCCTAAGCGGGGAAGACGTTTTGCACGCTCAGTTG
This sequence comes from Oophaga sylvatica, assembly GCA_033576555.1. Taxonomy (NCBI): domain Eukaryota; kingdom Metazoa; phylum Chordata; class Amphibia; order Anura; family Dendrobatidae; genus Oophaga; species Oophaga sylvatica. Next base: position 740,605,339 of record JARQOD010000001.1, read on the forward strand.
TCTTGGGTAGTGTTCAGACTAAGTTTTTATTAACTGTCACTCTGATATGCTCTCTGTCCTCATTTTCTGCTCAGGCTTTCGTTGATTCTGGAGCAGCTATTAACCTGATGGATTATGATTTTGCTAAACGTTGTGGGTTTCCCTTGATACCCCTACAGAAGTCTATTCCCCTACTGGGGATCGATTCTACCCCTTTGGCTGAGAATAAACCCCAGTTTTCTACTCAGGTGATAATGAGGGTTGAACCTGATCACCAGGAGTGCTGCAAATTTTTGGTTCTATATAATCTGCATGACATTATCGTGCTGGGTTTCCCTTGGTTACAGTCTCATAATCCTGTTTTGGATTGGAAATCTGTGTCTGTAACCAGTTGGGGCTGCCAATGTGTTAATACCAACACTCCTGTTTTTTCTGCCTCCCCCCAGGCTCAGGATGTTCCTGACTTTTTGTTTGATTTTTCTGATGTGTTTAGCGAAAGTAAATCTGCATCCTTACCTCCCCATAGGAGCTATGACTGCGCTATTGAATTAGTGCCGGGTAGTAAATTCCCTAAAGGTCGCCTTTTTAACTTGTCTGTACCTGAACATGACGCTATGCGGTCTTACATCAAGGAATCATTGGAGAAGGGTCATATCAGACCATCCTCTTCACCCTTAGGTGCCGGTTTTTTCTTTGTGGCCAAAAAAGATGGTTCATTAAGGCCGTGTATTGATTATCGTCTCTTGAACAATATTACTGTGAAATATCAATACCCGTTACCCTTGATTTCTGACCTGTTTTCCAGGGTGAAAAACGCTACTTGGTTTACCAAGCTTGACCTCAGGGGGGCGTATAACCTTATTCGCATTAAGCACGGGGATGAATGGAAGACGGCATTCAATACCCCCGAAGGGCATTTTGAGTACCTAGTGATGCCCTTTGGGCTCACTAATGCTCCTTCCGTCTTCCAGTCCTTCATGAATGACATTTTCAGGGATTTTGTGGACAAATTTCTGATTGTTTATTTGGATGATATCTTGATTTTTTCTAATGACTGGGACTCTCATGTGAAACATGTTCGAACTGTATTCCAGATTTTGAGAGAGAATGCTCTGTATGTGAAGGGATCAAAGTGTCTTTTTGGCGTACAGAAGATCTCATTTCTGGGATTCATTTTGTCCCCATCTGTTATTGAAATGGACCCGGTCAAGGTTCAGGCCATCTGTGATTGGGTCCAACCTACTTCATTAAAGGCTCTTCAGAGATTTTTGGGTTTTGCCAATTTTTATCGTAAATTTATTGGTAATTTCTCGGTTATTGTTAAACCATTAACTGATTTGACCAGAAAGGGTTCTGATGTGGTGAATTGGCCTCCTGAGGCAGTCTCTGCATTTCAGGAACTTAAGCAGAGATTCACTTCTGCTCCTGTTCTACGGCAGCCTGATGTTTCTCTGCCATTTCAGGTGGAGGTTGATGCCTCTGAAATTGGGGCAGGTGCCGTTTTGTCCCAAAAAGATCCAGAGACCTCTAAAAGTAACCCTTGTGCCTTTTTCTCTCGAAAATTTTCTCCTACTGAACGTAATTATGACGTGGGTAATCGGGAGTTATTGGCCATGAAGTGGTCTTTTGAAGAGTGGAGACATTGGCTGGAGGGAGCCAAACATCAGGTGGTGGTCCTTACGGACCATAAGAATCTGGTCTATCTGGAATCTGCCAAGCGACTCAATCCTAGACAGGCCAGGTGGGCCTTGTTTTTCACACGTTTTAATTTTGTGGTTTCCTTTCTTCCTGGCACTAAGAATGTTAAGGCGGATGCCCTCTCGAGGAGTTTCCTTGCGGACTCTCCTGAGTTATCTGATCCTTCTGTTATTTTGAAGGAGGGTGTAGTTCTTTCCGCCATCTCGCCCAATTTGAGACTTGCTCTGGAGGGGTGTCAGGAGGATAGGCCCGAGCGCTGCCCTGTTGGAAAATTGTTTGTCCCGGACCAATGGAAAAAGAGTGTGATGTCTGAGATTCATTGTTCCGCATTGGCTGGGCATCCCGGAATTTTTGGTACCAGAGACTTGGTTAGTCGGTCCTTTTGGTGGCCTACCTTGTCTCGCGATGTCAGGGAATTTGTGCAGTCCTGCGGGACTTGCTCTCGCTCCAAGCCTTGCTCTCGCTCTAGTGGTTTGTTGATGCCATTGCCTGTGCCCAAGAGACCATGGACCCATATCTCTATGGATTTCATTTCCGATCTTCCTGTTTCTCAGAGAATGACCACCATCTGGGTAATTTGTGATAGGTTTTCCAAAATGATACATCTTGTGCCATTACCTAAGTTGCCTTCCTCCTCTGAATTGGTGCCGTTGTTCCTTCAGCACGTGGTTCGTTTACACGGCATTCCTGAGAACATTGTGTCTGACAGAGGAGTCCAGTTTGTTTCCAGATTTTGGAGGACTTTTTGTTCTAAACTGGGTGTTCAATTGTCTTTCTCCTCGGCATTTCATCCTCAGACCAATGGTCAAACTGAGAGAACAAACCAGACATTGGAGACTTATCTAAGATGCTTTGTGTCTGCTGATCAGGATGACTGGGTCTCTTTTTTGCCTTTGGCTGAGTTTGCTCTTAATAATAGGGCTAGCTCTGCCACTTTGATGTCTCCGTTTTTCTGTAATTCTGGGTTTCACCCTCGATTTTCTTCAGGACAGACGGAAGCTTCTGTCTGTCCAGGTGTTGACTCTGTTGTTGAGCGTATGCAACAGATTTGGGACCAGGTAGTGGAGAGGTTGTCCCTCTCTCAGGAGAAGGCCCAGCGGTTTGCTAACCGGCATAGGACTGATGGTCCTCGGTTTAAAGTGGGGGACTTGGTCTGGTTGTCCTCAAAGAATATTCCTATGAGAGTAGCATCTCCTAAATTTAAGCCTAGGTTCATTGGACCTTATAAGATCATGGAGATTATTAATCCTGTTTCTTTTCGTTTGCTTCTTCCAGGGACATTTAAGATCCATAACGTGTTCCACAAGTCCTTGTTGAAGAGGTTTGTTGAGCCAGTGGTTCCTGCTGCTGTGCCTCCTGACCCTGTTTTGGTTGAGGGCAATCTGGAGTATGTGGTTGAGAAAATATTGGATTCTCGTTTTTCTAGACGAAGACTCCAGTATTTGGTTAAATGGAGAGGTTATGGTCAGGAAGACAATTCTTGGGTGTTTGCTTCGGACATCCATGCTAGGAGACTTATCCGTGCGTATCATAGAACTCATCCTGACCGACCTGGTTGCTCAAATGAGGGTTCGGTGACCCCTCCTCAAGGGGGGGGTACTGTTGTGAATGGGTTTGAGATGAGTTCTGAGCAGAGGCTCCCTCTGGTGGTTACAAGCGGTACTAGTGAAGATTGTGAGGACTGGGAATCAGGTGTTACTGACTGGTCTTATATAAGGGAGTCATTTTCCCATCAGGGTTGCCGGTGATCAATTGTTCTGGTCTGAATCCTTCTTTCCAGTTTCCCTTGTAGCCTGCTGTGTCGTGTCTGCATCTCCTGCTACCAGATAAGAATTTTTCTTCTTTTGTGTTTTTGCTATATTTTTGCATTTTGTCCTGCACTTCTGTGGGGGCCTTCAGGGTCCCCTCCGGGGGCTTTTGCCCTCTCTGTTTAGTTCAGCCACTGAGTTTTGTACTTTTGCTTTTTCCAGTTTTTTCAGTGGCTGCTGTTTTGATTTTCTTACACCAGAGAACTAATTTAGGTTGTAGAGGTCGTGTGATCTCAGGTGATTTTGAAATTAGTAGAGTTGGTGTTTTTCAGGGTTTTCTGGGATTGCAGTAAGTACCCTTCCTATCCTTTTCTATTTAGTTAGTTTGGGCCCCCAGCGTTTGCTCATACTATTTTCTTTCTGTGTCAGTATTTCCTCTTGTCTAACCGCCATTACATGTTTGGGGGCTTTCTATTATCTTTGGGGTTCTGCTCCGGGGCAGATAGCTTTCCTATTTCTGTCTTTAGGTGTAGTTAGTTTCTCAGGCTGTGACGAGGCGTCTAGGACCAACGTAGGAACGCTCCACGGCTGCCTCTAGTTGTGGTGGTTAGTCAGGGTACTGCAATCTCATAGATTCCAACTGCTCTGGTGTATTTCCTTTTTTACCTGCACTCCTCAGCTACCGAAACATAACACTTACCATACCCTATAGTAATAGGCCAGGATTTTAAACGGTTTTGGGAGGTGTGGGACGAAGGACTGGCTGATTGCTCAGAAGGGAACCAGAATGACCCTAAGAGAGGCCCATCCCTGGTGCCTGGTGACCGGAAGAAAGTGTGGCTCAGACCAAAATGGGGACTTTGGGGTGACCAAATATAGGACCGAAGAAAACTGGGTAGCTCCAGGAATAGGGGCCGACACCTGGTTAAGCAGGGACTTGCTGTTCCAAGATGACAGGGGGAGTGGGAATGACTCCTATGCAGACTGTAACTTAACCGCAAGTGAAAGCGAGTGCAGCAAGGTGGAGTCGGATACAAGTGGCAGATCTCCTCCTCACCGCAGGGGCTGCAGGAAGGCCAGACAGCCTATGCTCTCTAAGAAGAGAAATAAGGGGGAAAGGATGGTGCCACATGTACTGGATAAAAGAGAGCAAGTCCATGAGATGGAGCTGCTTAAAGAGACAGTCGGGCGAGAAAGGATACGGAGACAAGGGATTGAGCAACGAGTGGAGGACCTGGAGAAGGAAGCCTCTAAAGTCCAAGGTCAACTGTCAGTGTGCCAGACGGCGAACAAAATCCTAGTGAAAGATACGGAGATGCTCAGAGAGGCCCAGGAGAAGCATCAGCAGGAACTTCTACAGAGAGAGGATGAGCACCGTTACTGGGCAGAGGAGAGAGAAAATTCTCAAAGAACTCCAGATAGAGAAGGAAGCTAATGCCCAGCTCAGGAAATCCACGACAGACCGGGAAACCGAACGGTTGCGCTCTCCCGGTCCGATCGTACGGGAACTGGAGAGGCTGACCAAAGAAGGGGCCTCAATGGAGGAAGAAAGTCAGCAAGGGAACCGCCACCCAGATGGCCACACCCGGGAAGTCACAGTGAAGCGGGAGGCTGACATAAGGTATATTCCACTACAATGCCTCCGCGAGAAGCAGAGACGTCGGGAGCCAACAAGAAAACCTCCAAGTCGGAGGGGGTTGGTGGAAAACCTTGGGAAGATCCGGATGCTCCTGGAGGTGCACCAGGGAAGAATAGAGCAGCTAAGAATTGAGGAGGAGCAGACCAACAGACAGCTGCAAGAGTTGGGGGAAAAAGGCAGCCACCTTCAACCCGCAATATAGAGAGGCACAGAAGTTCGCTTCAGAGTGAAAGTCATCGAAGTGGAACTAAGACAGGACATAGATGGCCTGAAATGAGAGGTAGAGGCAGTGACACCTCAATTAGCTCAGGACTCAGTGACCTAAGCCAAACTCTGACAGACCGGTTAATTGTGGAGACGACTGAAAAGAGTTTCTAGTCGGTGAATGAAATGTGCCAAGCCCACGGCTTTAGGCAGAGGGGGAGGTATGAAAATCATAGAATCATGCTGTCACGCGGTCTTATGATATGTGTACAATGTCAGTAAACTATTCTTAAAAGAACAACACTCTATACAACATATAGATTAGCAACATCAGCATGTAAATATAGAATAGATTTACCTGACACGATATCCGTTGAACTCAGGGTTAATCTTGAGGACTTGATACACTGTCACAGGAAAGAGGAGGACCGGGGTCTAACCTGACCCTAAACTGGGGTCCTAACTAATCCCTCACCTTGGAGGTACTGATAATGGTTCAGAGGTCCAAGTCTCCAGCCTAACCCTGTCTCCTATCAGTCCCTGAACCCTGTAATCAGTCCTAAGAAGGATTCTGATTACCACCAAAGGGATATGGGCTGATCTCTGCTAAATACACAGATTAGACATATAAGACAGACTGGAGAAAACACAGACTTGCATACACACTCAAACACAGAAGGAACATAAATGATCTGGGATATTAAACTCTAAGCAAGGTGAGCTTAAAACAACTAAGGAGCTCTTTAACTTAAGTCTATACAGATACAATCCTATCTGTGGTCTGCATGAAGAATTTCACTGGCAACTCCCAACACAGACAACCAGAGATTTAAAGGAAACCAATCAACAAATAATTAATTGCAGCCGGAAGAAACGGCACCCAGTCCCAGAACTGAGCACAGACAGAATTAACTCCCTAACTGCCAAACACAAAGAAACAGCAACTCAGCTGTGAGAAGTCAGAATGTGCAACCGCGACGATCTTCGTGGCGATGCACACATGACACATGCCCTATAGGCAATCCTTTATTGATAAAATACCTCAATGGGTAGCACCCAAAAACAACCGTGATATAAAAAACAAAAAACAAAGTGTATTCCTAACTTAAAAGCTATGGGGATAGACTAGAGTCCCTGATGTAGGTCTGGGCTGTCACCTGCCTAACAGCGGAGGTTGGCACCCTAGGGGGAAGCGTTGTGGCGCCCCCGCTCCACGATGGCTGACCCTAGGGTCCCTGTTAGGCCCTTACACCTTAGGGGATACCTCTACCCAGATAGTAGGGAGACCCCTAAACATTAATACAGAGACCAGCTAACATTAAAGGTGACCCTAAGTCCCCAAAGTATTAAAAACAGTTCACAACACACGGGGTGGTGGGAAGTATAATGGAGATTGGCACAGATCTGCTGTACAACACTGCTAGTATACATCAGCCTCCTTTTATGAACAGGAGTTATGATAAAACTGCCTTCTTGTGCCACAGCTTAATGAAAGTGAATGTGAACAGTCTCATACTTGTTCACCCACTCGTCCAAGCTCCTCCAGTGTATGGGAAATCTAAATGTGTGTGCATACCAGACAGTCAAATATAAGCTAAGATGCAATCTATAATTGTCAGCTATTGGACCAAAAGTCTAGTCTGAACTTATAAACACACTGAAAGAATGACTAGAGCATATAATGACTGGCATAAATAAGACGCATCGGCGTCATGAGAAGGTCATTGACACTTGATTTTAGTGTAATGTTAGGGGATAGCAATATTTGAAGATAAATGTATAAGGCAACAAGATATAATTGATGTATACCTTCCCTAGCAATGCCCGATGTACCGAATAGGAGATAGGTACAGATATAACATAGTAGCGCTACTATTGATGGTGGTGGGGTGACCATGAGAAATGATGAGTATCGTTACGCATTTCTTATTAATATCATTTTATAATGGAGTTTCTCAGTGTATCCACATCATGATGAGGGTGATTAGTATTATACATACAGTAAGGCAATATATATACCTATTCCCCATTTAGCACCATACCTGTAGGAATGTTATATCTGTACCTATCTCCTATTCGGTACATCGGGCATTGCTAGGGAAGGTATACATCAATTATATCTTGTTGCCTTATACATTTATCTTCAAATATTGCTATCCCCTAACATTACACTAAAATCAAGTGTCAATGACCTTCTCATGACGCCGATGCTTCTTATTTATGCCAGTCATTATATGCTCTAGTCATTCTTTCAGTGTGTTTATAAGTTCAGACTAGACTTTTGGTCCAATAGCTGACAATTATAGATTGTATCTTAGCTTATATTTGACTGTCTGGTATGCACACACATTTAGATTTCCCATACACTGGAGGAGCTTGGACGAGTGGGTGAACAAGTATGAGACTGTTCACATTCACTTTCATTAAGCTGTGGCACAAGAAGGCAGTTTTATCATAACTCCTGTTCATAAAAGGAGGCTGCTGTATACTAGCAGTGTTGTACAGCAGATCTGTGCCAATCTCCATTATACTTCCCACCACCCGTGTGTTGTGAACTGTTTTTAATACTTTGGGGACTTAGGTGTCACGCTGTCTAGCAGATATATATATAAATAATGTCAGTAATCTATCAAGTGGGACAACTTTCTATATAACATATAAATAGGTAACATTAACATGTATATATAGCATAGTATTACCTGACATAATATCCTGTGGGTCAATACCGAATCCTTTACACGCTGTCTCTGGCTAGAGGTGGACCGGGGTCTATGCTGACCCTAAACTGGGGTCCTGACTAGTCCCTCTACCTGGAGGTACTGTTAATGGTACAGAGGTCCAGGCCGCCAGCGTAAACCCTGTCTCCTATACATCCCTGACCACTGTAATCTAGTCCTTAGAAGGACCCTGATTACCACCATAGGGAATGGACAGGTAAAGGTTAACAAACAGTACAGACAAACGTGACAGACAGGGGATAAAGTAAATACTGTCTTGCATACAACATTTAAACACAGAGGGAACACCAAAGGTCTAGGAGATAAACTATAAGCAAGGAGAGGAGAAACAACAAAGGAGCTCTTAGCTTAAGTCTTCTCAGAACCGATCCTATCTGCAGTCTGTATGAATGCTTTCACCGGCATCTAACACACAGACTGGCAGGAATATAAAGGAAGCTAATTAGAACATAATCAAAAGCAGCCGGGCGAGGCTGGACCTAGTCTTAGCAAAGAGCTAGGTAAAATTAACTCCCTCATTACCAAACACAAAGAAACAGCAACTCAGCTGCGAGAAGTCAGAATGTGCAATCGCGACGATCTTCGTGGCGATGCACCCATGACAGTACCCCCCCTTCTACGAGGGGCCTCCGGACCCTCAGGGCCAGGTCTGTCCGGGTAAGTCGTGTGGAAGGTCCGAACCAATCGATCTGCGTTAATCTCAGACGCAGGGACCCACGTCCTCTCCTCAGGACCATATCCCTTCCAATGAACCAAATACTGAAGGGACCGGCGATTCAGACGTGAGTCAATGATTTTCAACACTTGAAATTCTAAGTTACCATTGACCACCACTGGAGGAGGAGGTAGAAGTGACGGTATAACTGGCGCCACGTACCTCTTAAGCAACGATTTGTGGAATACATTATGGATTTTAACCGTAGGAGGGAGGTCCAGACGAAATGCCACAGGATTAATTATAGAACTGCTCCTGTATGGACCGATGAACCTGGGACCCAGTTTCCAGGAGGGAACCTTGAGTTTTATATTCTTGGAAGACAACCACACCAGATCGTTCACACCTAGGTCCGGACCAGACACTCTCCTCCTATCAGACCTCCGCTTGTAACGGTTCCCCATAGCACTCAGACCATTCAGCACTCCTCTCCAAACTGAAGCAAGTGACGACGAGAATCGTTCCTCCTCAGGAACCCCAGATGGACGGGTATGTGGGGTCTTAGAGCGAGCACAAACTCCACAGGACGCGACAAAACTTATTACCTCTTTATTTAAGTTAGGCCACCAAAACCGGCGAGAAAGGAGATCCACAGTTGCTTTACTCCCTGGATGTCCTGCTAAAGCAGAACTATGATGTGCCTCGATAACTTTTTGTCTTAACTGATTAGGAACAAACAGTTTCCCTGGAGGTCCTACAGGGGCGTCCCCCTGAGCCTCCAACACCTCCTCCTCAAGCTCAGAGCACACCGCCGACACCACCACTCCCTCCTGCAGGATAGGAACTGAGCCATCCGTCTTTCCGGCCCCTGGGAAACTACGAGATAAGGCATCAGGAAGCAATTTTATTGAGCAGTCATACGTGCGATGAGGAGGGAACTCTTGACACCCCTCCTCTGAGAACATCTCCCCAAAGTCCTCCAGAAAAGGAGGCAAAGTCCTAGGCACGACCGCACCGATGACCGTGTTCATGCAGTTATTCTTGCAAAATTCACCCCACAGGCTTATCTTTCTGGATTGCCAATCAATCACTGGGTTATGTTTAGTCAACCAAGGAAGTCCCAACACAATAGGAGTAGGAAGACCCTCCAACACATAACAAGACAACTGTTCTTTATGTATTGCCCCTACTCGAAGGTCTATGTTATGAACAGCTTGTACAAAGCTACCTTGACCGAGAGGTCTGGCGTCAATAGAAAGTATAGGGATCGGTTTGGCCAATACATTCAGTTGCATACCTTGCACCTGGGCAAACCGAGCGTCCACCATATTAGCCCCAGACCCACTATCAAGAAGAACAGAAATCCTCTCAACTCTCGCACCAACCACCACCTCCGCAGGTATGAGAAATTGAGATGGACCTGGGGACGAAATACCTACTCCCAGGTTGTCGTCCACCACACAACCTGGGATTAACAGTTTTTCGGTGACTTTTTTGCTCAATGAGGCACGGGAGGGACACCCCCAACAAAATGTCCCTCTCTCCCGCAGAAGAAACACCTTCTTGTCTTGTGGCGCACCGCCGATTCCCTCCTACCCAATGATGTCCCTCCCAACTGCATAGGTTCCTCAGAACAGACCAGGGGAACCTCCATATAAGGGACTTTAGTAGTGGGTGGAGACATAACAGGGGGCGGAGTTACCTCGCACCTCCCCCGAAGCCGTCTATCAATACGAATAGCAAGGGCCATAGCAGCCTCCAGTGACGGAGGAGAATCATACTGAGCCAAAACATCTTTTAATTTGTCAGATAACCCTTGACAAAACTGGCTCCTAAGAGCTGGGTCATTCCACTGAGTATCTGTGGCCCATCTACGGAACTCAGAAGAAAATTCCTCCGCCGGACGATCTCCCTGCTGTATCCTACGTAACTTCGTTTCAGCAAGGGAGACCCGATCCGGGTCATCATACACCAGCCCCAGGGCAGCAAAAAATCGATCTATTGACTGGAGGGCCGGGGAGCCCGGAGGAAGAGAGAACGCCCAGGATTGAGGGTCCCCTTGTAAGAGCGAGATGACAATTCCCACCCTCTGCTCCTCACTCCCCGATGACCGAGGCCGTAGCCGAAAGTACAATTTACATGCCTCCCGGAAGGTAAAAAATTTGTCCCGCCCACCAGTGAGCCTGTCCGGGAGAGCAACCTTAGGTTCAGATCTGGTTTGCTCCGGGGGGGACAAAACCTTGGACTTAATGTCCGTAAGCTCCATGGACAACTTCTGCAACTGCAGGGCAAGCTGGGCCACTGGATCCATGGTAGCTGGGGAGAATCTTTAGTATGGCCGGTGAAAATGTCACGCTGTCTAGCAGATATATATATAAATAATGTCAGTAATCTATCAAGTGGGACAACTTTCTATATAACATATAAATAGGTAACATTAACATGTATATATAGCATAGTATTACCTGACATAATATCCTGTGGGTCAATACCGAATCCTTTACACGCTGTCTCTGGCTAGAGGTGGACCGGGGTCTATGCTGACCCTAAACTGGGGTCCTGACTAGTCCCTCTACCTGGAGGTACTGTTAATGGTACAGAGGTCCAGGCCGCCAGCGTAAACCCTGTCTCCTATACATCCCTGACCACTGTAATCTAGTCCTTAGAAGGACCCTGATTACCACCATAGGGAATGGACAGGTAAAGGTTAACAAACAGTACAGACAAACGAGACAGACAGGGGATAAAGTAAATACTGTCTTGCATACAACATTTAAACACAGAGGGAACACCAAAGGTCTAGGAGATAAACTATAAGCAAGGAGAGGAAAAACAACAAAGGAGCTCTTAGCTTAAGTCTTCTCAGAACCGATCCTATCTGCAGTCTGTATGAATGCTTTCACCGGCATCTAACACACAGACTGGCAGGAATATAAAGGAAGCTAATTAGAACATAATCAAAAGCAGCCGGGCGAGGCTGGACCTAGTCTTAGCAAAGAGCTAGGTAAAATTAACTCCCTCATTACCAAACACAAAGAAACAGCAACTCAGCTGCGAGAAGTCAGAATGTGCAATCGCGACGATCTTCGTGGCGATGCACCCATGACATTAGGGTCACCTTTAATGTTAGCTGGTCTCTGTATTAATGTTAGGGGTCTCCCTACTATCTGGGTAGAGGTATCCCCTAAGGTGTAAGGGCCTAACAGGGACCCTAGGGTCAGCCATCGTGGAGCGGGGGCGCCACAACGCTTCCCCCTAGGGTGCCAACCTCCGCTGTTAGGCAGGTGACAGCCCAGACCTACATCAGGGACTCTAGTCTATCCCCATAGCTTTTAAGTTAGGAATACACTTTGTTTTTTGTTTTTTATATCACGGTTGTTTTTGGGTGCTACCCATTGAGGTATTTTATCAATAAAGGATTGCCTATAGGGCATGATTCTATGATTTTGGTTTTGAAGCCCTTCTGTACCTTATATATTTTCAGAGGGGGAGGTATGTAGCGATATTATGAACACATAGACAGATGGGAGAGTAGGGCATCACTATACCTTTGTATGTGGTTTGAGGACCTGTGATGATGTCACTGCCACATGACCAGTTATGTGTTCTGTGTTAGCTGGATGTCTGAGATATAAATGAGCCTACTGCTGACCACAGGGGTGAGTGGCTGGAGGTGTGGAGACCTCCAGTGTGTGTGCTCTGAGGAGACTACTCTGCTAGAGTACAAGGACTGTATATATGCCTTTTGTTACTTTGTGCCAGAGAAGGCTGTTTTTGTTTTTCTGTTGTGAGAAGTTTATGAAGTTTGAATAAACTTGCTTGAAGAATCGAGTGAAGTCACCCTCCTGCTTACCTCCAGTCGCACTCAAGCGAGACCTAATCCTTACAACACATAGAATACATATATATACAGTATATATATGTCATTGAGACACACATATAATATATATATATATATATATTGATAGTTCATACACTTCTACATAGCAGAGTAGCCGCTAATTCAATTGCCGACTTCTGCAAAATCATTACAGAACCCAACATGAAATGACACATGGTTTACATACAGTAAACCATTTCATTTCATGTAGTTTGATATATGGTTTTCATTAACAATTATATGAGTGTATGTGTGCAAAATTTCATACATGTAGGTGTTAATTTAATGTGTAAATTCGTTGAAACAAAATGCGTGGGCTCCCGTGGTTATTTTCTACTCCAGACAGGGAAATCCAGTGACTAAAGACAGATAATAATAGCCTAGGGAAGGAGCATTGCTTTTGTGCCCCCCCGGCTACTAACATCTACCCCCAGCCACCTCAGAAAAGGCACATCTATTATTAGATGCGCTTTTTCTGGCACTTAGCCAGTCTATTCCCATTGCCTTTAGCGGTGGCTAATGGGTTAATAATGGGTTAATGCCACCTTGCTGTTGAAAGGTGACATTAAACTGGGTTGATAATGGAGAGTTGACAATTAGACAACTATCCATTATTAATCCTATTGTAGGAAATGGTTAAAAAAACACACATTAATTTAAAATTCTTTTAATGAAATAAATACACATAGTTTTTGACCATATTTTATTGTACTGGTAATCCCTTGTTCTCCTGTAATAAAAATAAAATAAAAAAGCAACAATATCCATACCTCTCCGGCGTTCAGTCAGGTCCCATGCTGCAATCCATCTGAAGGGGTTAACAGGTTTACATCAGGGACCGATGCTAATGCAACCAGCCCTGCTGTAAACCCCCGCAGCCTCCCTGGCTGACAGGAGATGAACTGATTAGTGTGGGAAGTTTAATTGATTATTTCCCACGCTATTAAGTTCACTTCAGGTCAGCCGGGGACTCCCTCTGATGTCACTGATGCTGTGCGGACCTTTTTCTGGGTGTCTGTGTTTTCTTACAACGTCACTATGGGGTTAGTAATGGGGGAGTCTTATTGACACCTCTCCATTACTAATCTCAGGGCTTGATGTCACCTGATAATACAAAGGTGACATCAACCCTCCCAACTATAACCCCACTTGTCACCGCTATATGGCAAGTAGGAAAAGTGAGGCTAAGTGAGAGAATTGGCGCATCTTAGAGATGCGCCTTTTCTGGGGCGGCTGTGAGCTGATGTTTTTAGCCTGGAGGGGCCAGTATCCATGGCCCCTTCCTAGGATATTAATATCAGCCCGCAGCTGTCTGCATAGCCTATGCTGTTTATTAATTATAGGGGGACCCTACATGTTTTTTTTAGGGTCCCAAATTTTAATAGCCAGCAAAGGCTAAGTATACAGTTGTGAGCTGATATTAATAGCCTGGGAAGCTCCATGGGTATTACCCCCTTCCCAGGCATTAAACATCGGACCCCAGCCATCGGCTTTCCCTCTGCTGGTTACGATAATTGCACAGGAACCCATGCCATTTTTTTCAGAAAAATAATCTTTATTAATTAAATACAAGTACAGTATGCTGCACACACACCGCTTTAATTGTATTTGCCACAGATATCTGTATATCTACCTATTCTATTTGTATTTACTGTATGTAATCCATCTCTTCTATCCTGTTGGCTCCTGCTGTGATTTTACAGTACCCAGCACCCGTTCACAAGTACACGGCACAATCGCGGTTCACTGCCAGGAGTACAGACTGGCTGGGCACACATAGATTCATGGCGAGTGTTCCCACAGTCCATGGGCTCAGATGACACAGAACAGTTAATAGCCCCATATCCGGGCTCTTGTACACAGTCCTGAGTGGGTGTATACCTCTCAATCAATCATATCAGCAGGTCCTGGTTGCCCAGGTCCCTTTGCCTGACCCAACGCTGCTTGTCGGCTGGCAGAGACCACACCATCCAATCAACCACATCTCTCTCCACTATCTCGATCGGGGAAAAAATCAGAATGGAGCCACTCCTCCTCCAACTGCAATAAGAGACCTGGCGGGACGAGATTCTGCAAAGGACCACTGGTACACCTTTTAAACACCTTTTACCTTTGGGTCTCTTCTTCACACCGCTGAAGCTCTGGTAGCTTCCACTGCAGCACCTCTTGCTGCTGCCCTTTGCCTGACCTAAGGCTGCATAGCGGCTGGCAGAGCCCACACCATCCAATCAACCACATCTCCACTATCTCGATCGGGGAAAATAATCAGGATGGAGCCACTCCTCCACCAACTGCAATAAGTCAATTGCCTGAGACCTGGCAGGACGAGATTCTGCAAAGGACTACTGGTACACCTTCTGATCACCCCTTACCTTTGGGGTCTCTTCACATCGCTGAAGCTCTGGTATCTTCCACTGCAGCACCTCTTGCTGCCTCCATTGCTGACTAAGCACATACTGCTCCAAAAGTTCCTCCATTTCTCCAGCAGACATGCTCAATGATTTGCAGCATGCTTTGGGGTATGCCTCAGTTCAACTGCCTGCATTCTCCACCATGTGTAGTGCAGCGGTAGCACACTTATACAGTGATGAGGCAGTGACCCACAAAGTTCAAACACAAAAGTCTATTTAATGTGTTTCTTCACAGCATTAAATGTCCAGCTCATATAAACGCATAGCTTTAATGTCCATTTCATAGCACTGCATGATACCCGTCATCCTTTAGCTCACAGTCACTAAACACGCTGGACTTCCCTTTGTCCAGTTTCCATGGGCGACTGCAGCGCCGTATTAAAGTCTCTTCACTCACACTCACAGCCACACAGTCCGTGATATACTCCTGTTTGCAATCATTACACACGCCAGTCCTCCTATGACTAGTTACCGTGGACAACAGCACCTCTGTGTACGCTGTGGGTGCTAGGCCTCCTGGCTCCTCTCTGTCCTGTGTCTCCTCACACAGTCAAAGCTCTGCAAAACTTCTGCTCTGAACTCTCACCTGCCAGACTCAAATTGGCCCTGACACACCCATACCCTTTCCTGGGCTTTTAACAAAGAAACCTGTGGCCTTTAGCCACATAGAAAACCCGGGCCTGGAATGAAAATGACTGCACGACTACCATCCTGCAGTCTGTTTCACAACACAACATCCGAGAGCAGGTTTTCCCTACATCTGCCTTGGACACTAGCATGTCCAAGGCTAGCACTTACTTTTATTATTTCTAGTCTGCATTACAGTCACAGCTACGCCTGTGACTGCCATGCACTCCTATGGCCTCCATTCCATACGCCTCCGTGCACATCCTGGGGAGAACAAACAGTGACCCCTACAGGTAATACCGATCACTGCCTCACTATATATACATATATATATATATATATATACATGTGTGTGTGTTTTGACAAATATTTCCTTTGAAAACGATGTGTAAATGACAGAGAATTGCTGTATGTAAAAGGTCATGTTAAAATCACATTGCAATCGCACTGCATTCAGATATAAATTGGATGCTAGGTGTGAAAAATCGGATTGTGCTCGCATTACACTCTTGCGACTCTTGACAGGGAGACTCGGACCGATTTTTCATATGTTTAGTGTGACTGCGGCCTTAAGCAAGCTTCCAGTGAAGATCCCGCAGGCACAATCGCCATGACGTACCTATACGTCAAAGGTAATGAATCCTTTCCCGACAATGACGTGTAGGTACATCAAAGGTAGTAAAGGAGAGAGGGGAATTGGAGACTTTGCTGTATTGTAATTTGCTCTGACTCCAATTTTTTGGAAAAATTAACCGATCGTAGTGAAGTCAAATTTCAAAATACTCGGCCATCACTAGTCAGAACTAATCATAAAGTTTATTGTATTCTACTGCTTTACAGCACTGTCCATCTATTGTATATTTAGTGACAAAGAAGGATTTTTCCCATTCCAAGGAATTTCCCAAACATGTCCCAAATTACTTTACTGATTTAATTTGAAACAATTTGATTTAGCCCTTGCCTTTTAGTAGAGGGGTCCTGCAAACAGCCCTTAGGCTAGTTGCACATTTCCGGTGGGCGCCTAGCGGCGCCCCCGGCATTTTGCCGCAGCGCCGCATCTGAAAACCTTTCACACTTCCGGCAGCCAAAATGCGGTTTTTTGCCGGATGGTTTCTGATGCTTGGAGAGATCAGAAACCATCCGGCAAAAACAAAAAACGTTACATGCAGCGTTTTTTCCGGACACCGCAATGTACATTTGCCCGCATCCGGACAAAACCGCATGCAACGCATTGACATGCGGCGCCATCCGGCGCTAATGCATGTCAATGCGAAAAAAGCCGCATGCGGCGCATCAGATTTTCAGATGCGGCGCTGCGGCAAAATGCCGGGGGTGCCGCCAGGCGCCCGCCGGAAATGTGAAAGAGGCCTTACACAGCCACATGCATGAACCTCAGATCTGACTTGTTTCATACTGGCAAATACACCATTACTGTATGTTTTTCCTTGTAGATGATTTCCTTGCAGGTAAGATTAAACTGCAAGCGTAATTCATAGTGCAAGTAGCATGGTAAAAGCAATAGTACTCCAGGGAGACATTCACTTGACATAAATCAAAGGACATGTTTTATCATGACCAGAGAGACAGACTCATTTAATCATGAATTTAATTGGGCTTAGAATATATTTTAAAGGGGTTGTTCTACTGCTTGCTAAAGTGACCTAAATATAAGTATCTTGAAGTCTCCCACTGGTAAATAACACATATGTCTTGGTTTTATTTTTTCACATTAGAATAGCTAAAATCTTACTCGATATTGATATGCATTTAAGAGAGAGTATTCTGAGATACTAATTCATATACATTACCTGTCTCAAAGGTATGGACATACTTGTACATGCATCATTTGTTTTCCTTGTTGTTATTGGAATGTACACATTATAGATTTAGAATGAAGGCAACAAAACCATGAAGAGACACATGTAGAAACAAGAAGTAAAGAAACATATGTGAAACAAACTAGAATATGAGTCAAACCTTAGGTTCCTCATAGTACCCTATTTTACTATGTGGTGGCTTTACATCTCCTTGGCATTTTCTAAAGCAGCTTCATACGGTAACAACCTGGAATAGTTTTGCAACAGTATTGACAACAGTATTGAAGGAGTTCCAAAAAGTGCTGAGCCCTGGTTGTCATGAAGACCAAAAGTGCTGGTCTTCATGAGAACCAGTTTTATCATAGCAATTGATAATTTTCATGATTGCACTAAAGCAGGGATGTCAAAGTCAAACACACCGAGGGCCAAAAAAACAAATTTGCTACAAGCCGAGGGCCGGACTGGTTCAATGTTTATTAAAACATATCAAAATGATTGCACATAGCCTATTGAACCAAGACCTAACACAGTGTACATGGCTCTTATCTGCAATTTTCCCTGAGTCCATTCAACTGAAAAATAAATATAAATAAATAAAATACAAAAATTTATGGCACACAGACCAAACAATACTTCCTTCAAAGAAAATCACGTCTTGTAGAAACAAATGTAAAAATGTAACTGAATTAAAAAAACGAAAATACTTTACTGCTCTGTGATGCTCACTTGTCTGAGGCTGAGCCTGATACTTGGAGGTGTCTCATCTTTTGTACAAGTTCATCAATGTTCGGGGTTAGGCTCTGAGCTGAGGAAATCCTCAGGATTGAGTGAAGGTGATTATCAGTAAGACGACTCCTCTGTGATGTTTTGTTTAGCTTCATCAAAGAGAACAGTTGTTCACACAGGTATGTGCTGCCAAACATAGAGAGCGTCCGAGCGGCTTGGATGCGCAACTGGGGCATTGTGTCGGGGATGGAACGTGAAAACTCGGCAGGACCCACTCTCTCATATTTTTCCTTCAGTGTGTCATTGCACTGGAGCTCAATCAACTCCATTTGTAGATTTGGTGGTGCGCTTTCTACATCAACTGCAAAAGGATTCCTGAGCAGTTCAAACCTGCTTTTTTGGGCTTCAAAGTCAGCAAATCGGCGTCGGAAGTCGGCGGCAAGTATGTTGAGTTTATCGGCAAACTGTGCACACGGGAACACAGCGGTAGAGAGCTTCTCTTTCATGGTCTGGCAGCTGGAAAAGTGGCTTAAGTTTTCTTTCCGCATCTGCGTCTCCCACAGACTCAGCTTGGTTTTAAAGGCCTTCACTGTACTGTACATATCAGAGATGACACGTCCCCGTCCCTGCAGCTGCAGATTCATCACATTCAGATGGCTCGTGATGTCGCAGAGAAATAACATTTCACACAGGAAAGTTTCATCTCGGAGCTCTGTTGTGTCTTTCCCCTTGCTTTCCATGAACAGTCAGATCTCCTCACGCAGCTCAAAACATCTTTGAAGCACCTTTCCCCGGCTTAGCCATCGCACCTCTGTGTGATACGGTAAGTCACCATACTCTGTATCTAACTCCCCCAGAAATGCCTTGAACTGGCGGTGATTTAAACCTTTGGCTCTGATGAAGTTAACTGCTCGCGTTATGGTGCTCATTACATGCTCCATTTTCAAGGCTTTGCCACACAACGACTCCTGGTGTATGATGCAATGATACGCTGTTAGCTCATCTGTGACGTTTTCCTCCCGCATCCTTGCCACCAATCCACTCCTGTGCCCACACATTGCGGGTGCTCCGTCTGTGGTTAATCCCACAAGTTTTTCCCAAGGCAGCCCCATCTCATTTACACATCTGGATACCTCTTCATACAGATCTTGTCCTGTAGTTGTGCCATGCATAGGACGTAATGCCAAAAACTCTTCTGTTATGCTCAGGCTGGAGTCTACTCCACGGACAAAAATTGACAACTGGGCAATGTCTGATGTGTCCGTGCTCTCATCCACAACAAGAGAATATGCGATGAAATCTTTTCCCTTTCTCACAAGCTGTTCTTTTATGTTGGTGGAAAGCCGGTCTACGCGCTCAGCAATGGTGTTTCTGCTCAGGCTCACGTTTGCGAATAGTTGTCTTTTGTCTGGGCACACTGCATCACAAACTTCAAGCATACAGTTTTTGATAAACTCTTCTTCTGCAAAGAGCCGGGCTGATTTTGCCACCTCTTTTGCCACAATAAAGCTAGCCTTGACAGCAGCCTCGCTTTGTGATTTAGCATATGTGAACATAGCCTGTCTGGACTTAAGGCCTCGTTTTAATTCTTCCACCTTCTGTAGCTTTTGTTCATATTCCATATACTTGTCTTTGTCTTTGTGTGTTCCTTAGACGTTTGATAATGCCTTCTTAAATTAAATTCTTTCATTACAGCCACATTTTCTTCACACAGAAGACACACAGGTTTGCCTTTTACCTCCGTAAACATGTACTCTGCCTCCCACCTGGCCTGAAACCCCTGTTCTCAGCGTCCACCTTACGTTTAGCCATTTTTGAGGAGGGGGGTATCAGAAAGTTGTTCTCTGCTCTGACTACTGATGAATAATGAAGCCGCTTGTGCGCGCTGCAGTGACTTCGCGGGCTACCGGTGCATTGTGGGAAATGTAGTGTTGGTGCATGCAAAACACCAGCGGGCGGCTGTGGCCTGCGGGCCAGTTCTAATAGTAATTAAATATCATCGAGGGGGCCATAGATAATCAATTCTCGGGCCGGATCTGGCCCGCGGGCCTTGACTTTGACATATGGGCACTAAAGGATACCTTTAAGGTTCTAGCATTTTGACAGAATGACTGACCTTCATGTCTTAAAATAATGATGGACTGTTGTTTCTCGTTACATACAGTAAAGACCAAAAGTTTGGACACACCTTCTCATTCAAAGATTTTTCTGTATTTTCATGACTATGAAAATTGTAGAATCACACTGAAGGCATCAAAACTATGAATTAACACATGTGGAATTATACATTACACTTTACAAAAAAGTGTGAAGCAACTGAAAATATGTCTTATATTCTAGGTTCTTCAAAGTAGCCACCTTTTGCTTTGATTACTGCTTTGCATGCAGAAAAGGTGAACGGATGGACTCTACATGCCTGGTTCCTACCGGGAAGCATGGAGGAGGTGGTGTGATGGTGCGGGGGTGCTTTGCTGGTGACACTGTTGGGGATTTATTCAAAATTGAAGCGGTGAGTGGTCCAGCTCACCCCAAATCATCTCAATTGGGTTCAGGTCTGGTGACTGTGGAGGCCAGATCATCTGGCGTAGCACCCCAACACTCTCCTTCTTGGTCAAATAGCCCTTACATAGTCTGGAGGTGTGTTTGGGGTCATTGTCATGTTGAAAAATAAATGATGGTCCAACTAAACGCAAACCGGATGGAACAGCATGCTGCTGCAAGATGCTGTGGTAGCCATGCTGGTTCACTATGCCTTCAAATTTGAATAAATCCCCAACAGTGTCACCAGCAAAGCATCCCCACATCATCACACCACCTCCTCCATGCTTCACGGTGGGAACCAGGCATGTAGAGTCCATCCGTTCACCTTTTCTGTGTGCAAAGCAGTAATCAAAGCAAAAGGTGGCTACTTTGAAGAACCTAGAATATAAGACATATTTTCAGTTGTTTCACACTTTTTTGTAAAGTGTAATGTATAATTCCACATGTGTTAATTCATAGTTTTGATGCCTTCAGTGTGATTCTACAATTTTCATAGTCATGAAAATACAGAAAAATCATTGAATGAGAAGGTGTGTCCAAACTTTTGGTCTGTACTGTAGTTCATTTGTGTCACAATCCATTTTTGGATTCATAGTAGCTCTGGTTTCACTATAATTTAATTGTAGCTTTTTTCCTTTCAGGCCAGAAGGGGTTAATGTCAGCTTTTCTTGCTGGTAGCTTGCTGCAGTTGCTGAGTTGCTAGATCAGCTGATGTGGGTGGTGACCACTCCCACCATCCTTTAAATAGTCAACTGACGCATCTGCTGACTGTTGGTGATAGAGTTATTCTATATAGACCAGTCCTGGAGTATTCAGCTCTCTGGTGTGAAGCTTTGTATCAGCTACTTCTGGATTTTGGGGTCCTGTTTCCGTGTCCTCTGTGGTGAGGAGCTTGGCAGTGGTGCCTGGAGCTAAGTTTTGTGTTTTTACCTTGTCTGTCTCATGCTTGTCACTATCCCCTGGGTTTGTATCATCTGCATTGGTGAGGCTAGCGCCCTTGCTGGCCAGTGCACTAGCCAGGGCAGTGTGAGGTGACAGTGAGGGACGAGGTTCGTGACGGCAGCAGAGGTAAGGACCCACTTAGGGTGTTAGGGGAGTGCAGGGACAGGCTCAGGTTGGAGCTCAGGAGGTGTCCCATCCCTCATTCCCTATTGTTAGGGCCTTCCTCTCCCCTTTACCATCCTGTTGAGTGTGTGTTGTACTATCCGCTGACCGACCCCCTGTTGGGTCATGACAATTAGTTATTGGAAATCCAACTTACATTATATGGCATGACATGGCACCTTCTTTCTTTAACCCTGCTGTTTTATTATTTTTATTTTCTTTATTTTACTCATCGTTCTGTTTGCATTGTCTACACACTTGTACTGTTTGGGTCAATATTAAAATCTGTTAATTTAGCTACTCTAAGGGAATTATTTCAATATCAGTTGCATTAACTGTATGTGAACATGGTTGATGAAAAACAATTGAAAAATGAAAATCAAAACTTTGTTTTGTTTTATTTTCTTTAGAAAAAGGTTGCCCAGGTTCACTTATTGCTATATTCAGATATTCTTACATTTTGCCCAGAAATAACTCACATGTGCTTTACAAAATATTTACTACAACTAGAACTTCTAATATTTTTATTACATGAAGATGAATAAATGCTGCATATTTTCCTTTTTAGGAGGCCGGTGGAGGCCGTGGGTTTACTTTGTTGAGCATGCTGCTGGATACAGTTTACTATGGCTGTTGCTCCTTCACCTTAGGGTTTTACTTTTTTCCTAAAATAGATGGCATAACAAGTGATTTTCCTAACTTTTTCCAGGAAGAGTCTTTGTTTATGCAGTTTATTGGCATTCCAATCGGGGGTTCTTTCACTCATAAAACAAATGCATTGGAGGCAGATACATCAAGAATGCTATAAAATAAAACCATTGGCCACCAATTGGTTTTGTATTTGCTTGTGTATGTAGCTATTAGTTGGTCTAGTTTATCAACTTGGTGGAATTATAATCTAATATCATCTGCGGCTTTTTGTCATCTTGACTACTTATTGCATTGTCATGGCGCATCATGCTCATTAGAATGACTTGTTTTTTTTGGGGGGGATGTAAGAAACCACTGTCGTATCTTCAGTAAAGAAAAACGTTGAACTATGAACATCTGTTTTACCAACGGTACCTTACGGCAGTTCAGGCTTGCTTTTTCTTACAGTGCCCAGCATTGTAAGTTTTTGTTTTAGCAACACCTGCCCCACTTGATGCAATGTAAAAAAGTTGTCACATGTCACATTTTGTCCCTTGGTCCATATGTCAAATCTGAAACTGCTCACATACCCTGATTCTTTTCAGCTTTTTCTCCAGGCTTTGTTTCTGTATATACCTGAGTGTTTACAGCATATGAACTGCGGCTGTCACAAAATGTCCATATTTTTATGCCGTACTTGCTGGCTTACTTGGTATGTATTGATTAAACAGGCAGCTACCTCAGAATGCCGCAAGTTGTTCCTCCACAGTGACATTTTCACTAGTATTGTATAATTTTGAAAGAATCTCTATCCATTTATCCCAAACTAATAGCAGCTACACACGTGGTCAAAATTGTTGGTACCCCTCGCTTAATGACAGAAAAACCCACAATGGTGACAGAAATAAATTGAATCTGACAAAATAATAATAAAACAAAAATTTATGAAAATGAACAAATGAAAGTCAGACCAATGTCTTTTCTTCCATGCTTCCACAGAATTAAAAAAATAAATAAAACTCATGAAATAGGCCTGGACAGGGACACGTTAAATCAAGGTGTGTCCAATAATTAGCATCACAGTGTCTACAATCTTGAAATCAGTGAGTGGGCCTGTATAGAGGGCTACAGATACTCACTGTGCTGTTTGGTGACATAGTGTATATCACACTCAAATGGACCAGAAGAAGCAAAGAAAAAAATTTGTCTCAGGAGATTAGAAAGAAAATTAATAACAAACATGTTAAAGGTAAAAGTTATAAGACCATCTCCAAGCAGCTTGATGTTCCTGCGACTACAGTTTCACATATAATTCAGAAGTTTAAGCTCCATGGGACTGTAGCCAACCTCCCTGGACGTGGCCACAGGAGGAAAATTGATGACAAATCAAAGTGACGGATAATACGAATGGTAACAAAAGAGCCCAGAAAAATTTCTAAACAGATTGAAGGTGAACTTCAAGCTCAAGGAACATCAGTGTCAGATCGCACCTTCTGTCGTATGAGCCAAAGTAGACTTCATGGGAGAAGACTAAGGAGAAAAAATCATGAAAAAGCCAGACTGGAATTTGCCAAACTACATGTTGACAAGCCACAAAGCTTCTGGGAGAATGTCCTATGGACATATAAGACAAAAATGGAACTTTTTGGCAAGGCACATCAGCTCTACGTTCACAGATGGAAAAATGAAGCATATCAAGAAAAGAACACTGTCCCTACTGTGAAACATGGAGGAGGCTCTGTTATGTTCTGGGGCTGCTTTTCTGCATCTGGCACAGGGTGTCTAGAATCTGTACAGGGTAAAATGAAATCTCAAGACTATCGAGTAAATCCAGTGTCAGAAAGCTTGGTCTCAGTCGCAGGTAATAGGTCTTGCAACAGGATAATGACCCAAAATACACAGCTAAAACACCCAAGAATAGCTTAAAGAAAAACATTGGACTATTCTGAAGTGGCCTTCTATGAGCCCTGACCTAAAACCTATTGAGCATCTTTGGAAAGCGCTAAAACATGCCGTCTGGAAAAGGCAACCTTCAAACACGAGACAACTGGAGCAGTTTGCTCTTGAGGAGTGGGCCAAAATACCTGTTGAGAGGGGCAGAAGTCTCATTGACAGTTACAGGAATCGTTTGATTGCAGTGATTGCTTCAAAAGGTTGTGCAACAAAATATTAAGTTAAGGTTACCATCATTTCTGTTCAGGCCTATTTCATGAGTTTTATTTTTTTTTTATTATGGAAGCATGGTTGAAAAGCAATGTCTGACTTTCATTTGTTTATTTTCATAGATTTTTTATTTATTATTACTTTTGTCAGATTCAAGTTATTTCTATCACCATTGTGGGTTTTTCTGTCATTAAACGAGGGGTACCAACAATTTTGACCAGGTGTGTAGTTACTGGAGAATTATCTGATGTTAGCAGAGGACAATTTTCCTTCCTGGCCAGAAGGCTGTAAGTTAAAAATTACTTTTATTTAAACTGAATTGCTTACATTGGACTATGTGTCATGCCTCATCAGATTCAACTTCAGAATCAGAATTCTCATACTCAGGGCCGGCTCCAGGTTTTTATGGGCCCCGGGAGAAAGAGTCTCAGTGGGCCCCCTTAACACAGACCACGATTCATGATGCACAGATACTGCAGAGAAATATGGGTATAGCACAACGCCAAACACTTCTCTTCTTCCATTACATGACTGATACCTATTGTAAATTGTACAATAGCTCAAAAACCGCCAAATCCTCACAGCACAGTACAGACTGGACAGTACAGTCCTCCATACAATATTATGGGCACCACATAGTCTCCCCCTCATCACCCATATAATACCCCATGCAGGATGTCACCCCCCCATCCCCCATATAATGCTCCATACAGAATACTGGACCCAATATAATGCTCCATACAGAATACTGGACCACATATAATGCTCCATACAAAATATGGAGCTCTCCTCTACACTGTGCTGCGTTCTGCACTGTTACAGCTCAGGAAAGGGTGCTGTGGAAAGACTCCCCATTATCATCATCATTGCCTGCCCATCATCATCATCATTGCCTGGCCATCATCATCATTGGGGATATAGAACACACTGGTGCTAGCTACAGAGATATATTAAATAACCAAAAGATGTATGAAGAGGCTGCTGGAGTTGAGTCAGCTGCTGCGCTAATACCGACTCCACAGTAACCAAGTGTTGGTGTACATCAATAAAAACTCACAATCAACTACCTGCGCCTCTACACCAATAAAACCATGCAAAAATGTCCCCACAAAGTGAAAAAACTGCTGAATAAATGGCAATATAATAGTGACAGATAATTTAGCTGACATACATGCAAGTGTTGATATAGCACACTTACTGTCACATCAGCAGAGGGCTGGGTTGGAGAAGAGGAAGTCCAGGCTCAGTACAGTTGGTAATCGGACCGCGCGCCCAGGTCAGGCAAGCCGAATGGACCAGGGCAGGGAGCGTCCTCCCTGTTACTGGAACTGCTTTGCGAGACTGGGGAGCACGAAGTCCGGAAGTAGCGCGGCGTCCTCAGGCCACGAGGCTCCGCTAGTACGAGATGGACAGGACGGGGGCGGGACAAAAAATGGGTGACGTCACCGTGGTACCGTAGTACGAGAGGCAGGAAGGGGCAAAAATCGTTCCAACGCGTTTCGAAGGTGCACGGACCTTCTTCGTCAGGGATTACCATCTGTACTGAGCCTGGACTTCCTCTTCTCCAACCCAGCCCTCTGCTGATGTGACAGTAAGTGTGCTATATCAACACTTGCATGTATGTCAGCTAAATTATCTGTCACTATTATATTGCCATTTATTCAGCAGTTTTTTCACTTTGTGGGGACATTTTTGCATGGTTTTATTGGTGTAGAGGCGCAGGTAGTTGATTGTGAGTCATCATCATCATTGCCTGCCCATCATCATCATCATTGCCTCCCTATTATCATCATTGCCTCCCCATTAATATCATCATCATCATTGCCTTCCCATTATCATTGCCTCCCCATCATCACCATTATCATTGCCTCCCCATTAATATCATCATCATTGCCTTCCCATTATCATTGCCTCCCTATTAATATCATCATCATTGCCTCTCCATTAATATCATCATCATTGCCTTCCCATTATCATTGCCTCCCTATTAATATCATCATCATTGCCTCCCCATTAATATCATCATCATTGCCTTCCCATTATCATTGCCTCCCCATCATCAACATTATCATCATCGCCTTCCCATTATCATTGCCTCCCCATCATCATCATCGCCACCTCACCACCATCACTGCCTGCGCCCCCCCACCACCATCACACATACAGCACCGCAGGCAGCACTCTCTCACATACACACAGGCAGGCACACACACACACCTCACCTGTCCGGCGTCCGCGCTCTCTCTGCCACAGCCGGCCGCTGAATGATGACATCATTCGGCGGCACTGCTGTGAGAGAGGAAGCGCCGGCGCCCCCTGGAGCTCGGAGCTGCGGCAGCGGAGGCACGGGGAGAGGTGAGTATTGCGCCGGCTGCCGCCGGGGCCCTGAGCAAGCGGGGGGGGCCCAGTGGCGGCGCTGGCACCGCTAACGGGCGCTGGGGTGCCCGACGGCTAGTGGGCCCCCCCGCCTGCTCAGGGCCCCGGCACTTGCCCGGGTGTGCCGGGTGCTGACGCTGGCCCTGCTCATACTCACTTTCCCCGCCACTTATGTGGTCCTCATCTTTGGACACTTTCTCCAGTTGGATATCTTCTTCTGAATCTGAGGTGTTGGAAAGTTTTTAGGCTATGTGCGCTCGTTGCATATTTGATGCGTTTTCGCTGCGTTTTTTTTCATGCATATATGGTCAAAAAATGCAATGGAATACTTATGCAAGCTTATTCAATGACAATCATGAAGTGTTGTGCACATGATCAGTAAATTTCTGCGTGCATTTTCAGTGCGTTTTTTTCTGCAGCAGGCCAATTCTTTTTGCCTTCGTTTTTTACCCATTGAATGCACATGAAAAAAAAGCTTGCAAAAAATACATGTAACACAAAGCATTAAAAACGCAGCATATTTTACCGCAGTGTTTTTGCTGCCAAGAGATGCAAAAACCTTGCAGAAATTTCTGCAATCAAATACACAATGTGCGCACATAACCTAAGGGTATGTGCACACGATGCATTTTTGATGCATTTTTGCTGCGTAATTTTACACGTGTAAATGATCCAAAACGCAATGGAATACTTACGCAAGGTAATTACATGATAATTCTGAAGTGCTGTGCACTTGATCAGTAAATTTCCATCGCTATTTGCAGCGTATTTTCTGCAGAATGTCAATTCTTTTTGCGTTTCTGCAGCGTTTTTGACTGATTGACTTCAATTAAGTCAGTCAAATCTGCAGCAAAAACGCAGGTGTAAAAAGGTTTACATCTTTGCTGCATATTTACTGCTTATTTGCTGCCAAAAATGCTGCGAATTGGAAAAACGCTGTGAATTGTCAAAGGAAATGATATCAGGAGGAAGAGTGTGTGGGCGGAGAATTTGTGTGTGAGTGGAGAATATGTGTGTGAGCGGAGAATATGTGCGTGTCTGTGTCTGTCTGCATGTGTCTTTGTCTGTCTGCTTATGTCTGTGTGTGTACCCATGCGACGAACAGCCCATAGTGATTGTACTTAGGCGTTGTCTGATGGGACTACTACTCCCATCCGGCTATGCCTTTTGTCACATGTAACAGAGACCTCATGAGCCGATGATGGGAGAATAGTCTCATCATCCGGCGCCTGTGTTTAATTGTAAAAAAAAAATCGAAACATTTACATAATTCCATACTTATTCACATACAAAATACATACTCACAGAAATGCCCGCATCTCCTGCAAACAATCAAAAATAATAAACCAACATATACTCCCTGTCCTCCATAGTCCATTTATTACCAAGTGTCCCACAGCAATCTCACATGTAGAACAGTCATGACTGCTCTACCCGGCCTCCGGTGATACACTGTCAGGAGATAATCGGTCGCGCCATGTATCACTGAGCAGCCGTGAGAGTTCACAAGAGTTCATCAGCTGATCAGCTCTGGTTCTCACGCATCGGTGCCTAAGTGAGAGCACCGGACCTGATGAACTCCGGTGAACTCTCACAGCAGCGCAGTGATACACTGCGGGAGTGATTACCTCCTGTTAGTCTATTGCCGGAAGCCGGGTAGAGCAGTAACATCTCCCGATGTGACTGTTCTGCACGTGAGATCGCCGTGGGACACTCGGTATTAAATGTATTACATCGGACAGGTTAGTATTATATGTTGGTTTATTATTTTCTGATTGCAGGAGACAGGGGTGTCAGGGATTAGGAGTTCAGTAAGTATGGTAAATTTAGATTCAATAAAGGAGTCTGTGCAATTATTTCAAATAAAGGACTTTATTCTGGGTGTCTGTGTTTTATACAATATCACTATGGGGTTAGTAATGGAGAGGTATCTTATAGACGCCTCTCCATTACTAACCTGTGGGCTTGATGTTACCTGACAATACAGAGGTGCCATCAACCCCACAAATATGAATCCCACTTGCCACCACTACAGGTGAGTTGGAAGAGCAAGGCTAAGTGCCAGAATTGGCGCATCTATAAGATGCACCATTTCTGGGGCGGCTGAGAGCTGTTTTTAGCCTGGGGGGTGCCAATATCCATGGCCCCTTCCCAGGCTATTAATATCAGCCCGTAGCTGTCTGCCTAGCCCTTGCTGGTTCGATTTTATAGGGGGACCCCATGTCAATTTTTTTTCTGGGGTTACTCTGTAAACTAGCCAGCAAAGGCAAAGCAAACAGCTGTGAGCTGATATTAATAGCCTGGGACCCTTTATGGCAATTGGCTCTTTCCCAGAATATTAACATCAGCCCTCAGCCATCGGCTTTCCCTCTGCTGGTTATGAAAATTATGCGGGAGCCCATGCAATTTTTTTTTTAAATTTTGTGAAAAATAAACAGATATTGCGTTTCACGCAGATTTCTGACAGTTGCTGTTTTATTACAGCATATGTAGGTTAATTATGTTAATGCTCCTACATAAGCTGGTAAAATCAGCATTGTGGAATAAAATAGCACTATATAAATAAACAACAATAATAATAATAAAATCGCAGCAAGCACTAACCAGTTTAGCACAGACCTGTACTGAAAGTCCATCCATCTGCAGTAACTTGCAAGTATCAAGCGCACGAACCTGCAGGAACTGGAGAAAGCGATAAACAATGGTAGATGCAATAAATAATTCACAATTATATTATAAATCATTTATGTTTATAAATTGCGGGAGATCTGTATAAAACACGATTGGGTCATGTTGACCCAAACAATACAAATGTAACAATCATTATTTCATATAAAAAACAAAAAAACAACACTCATAATAACAACATCTATCCATAAACAAACTCCCCCCACAATGATTTGCAGATCCTCATAATAAATAATCTGCAGCTTCACAAACTTTTTTGGGGGGTCAAATAGATCCAAACAGTATAGAAGGATTAATTCCCTTTTATTTCCTTTTTTTTATTCTCTCCAACATCTTGTATCTTTTTATTTTCAGATTTATCCTTCTAATTCTTTTCTTGTATTTGTTCTACCTCTTTCTTTTTTTCACACAAGCATAGAGGTTTCCAGTAAGAGCCTCCTTTCCCTGCTGGGGGACAATTTAGTCTATATATTGTCAATTTGAAAGTGATGCTGAGATGCCTAGGTGGTTTTAGAAAAAAACATGGAATTTGTGATTTTCATACAATTTTGACCTCAAGTTATCATTCTCTGTTTTAACTCTTAAGTCAAAAGTGCTGTTAGTTTATATGTTTTTCAATAGATTATATTGATGTCCAATTCCAAATGGAAACTTAAAAATATATACCGGTACACACAAAATAGTATACATGCAAATATAAAAGTGACTTTTATAAAGGTTTCTTGGTAACTGCAGATGAATCAAATATTTATTTGTAACTGTATATCATAGATCATAGGGATCTGAAAACAATAATTTCAACTATAGTTTCTATATGTTCTTAAAGAAATTAATGTTCATTTTTATGAAAATACTTCACATGCAATCCTTTAAAAGGGCTACAAATCATAAAACAACAATGCCAGTCTCTTGGAAAGATGATGAATCATCTCAAACAGAATAACATGTATGACATGATATTTTGATTAATTTGACAAACTATGTATTAAATAAGATAAATGGCAATAACAATTAATTCAGATTATGATTTTTAAAGGAAGATAACTTATATAACCTTTGTTTGCAGTTTGGTGCATATAGATAATCTGAATTTAATTGCTCTTGTATTAATCACTGTTTTCATGTAGAAAATTTTGATTGGCACTTCTACTATCAGACAAGTGATTCTGATAGGCATCAATTTGTTAAAATTTTATGGGTGAAAAGGGTTAACTGTAGGGACACCCAGGTCAATGGATCAGTTGTCTGCTTCTTCTTCACACCTGCCACTTCTTCTTCCCATAATGCTCATCTCCATGCAAGCTTATCTGCCATGCACCGTCAGCTCTTCAAACACCTGGAACATTATACTAAATTATCCACATACACCCCGCCAGACGAAGAGGCTTCTTATAGAGATATTCTTTCATCCTAATCAAGCTGAAACCAATTCGCCTTCACCTGCTGCAGCATCCACAAGCTTCAGACGTGGCAAAGAATAAACACTAATCACAATTTCATAGGCTTTCTTCAAGCTGCATGTATATTTTTATTAGCATTCAGCTGAACATGTGCACAGTAATTCAGTCAGACTTAACAACGCATCAGTAGTTTTTACAGGCATATCCAAAATTGCATATTTTCCTTTTACTTACATCAAGTAGACCTCTTGAAAATCAGAGTTTACCAGAATATATTACGGAAATATGTTTTCTATTTGCATATTTCTATACATTATTAATGAACTTTTAATATGAAGATACAGAGCATAAAAGAGCTATCTATATTTATCTATCATATCTATCTATCTATCTATCTATCTATCTATCTATCTATCATCTACTATCTATCTATCTAATCTCTATCTATCTATCTATCTATCATCTATCTATCTATCTATCCTATCTATCTATCTATCTATCTATCTATCTATCTATCATCACTATCTATCTATCTATAATCTATTACTATCTATCTATCTATCTATCTACCCATCTATCTATCTATCTATCTATTATCTATCTATCTTATCATATCTATATTCCCATATGTCTATCTATATCTATCTTTCTATCTATCTATCTGTCTATCCATCTATCTATATCATACTGTATCTATCATTTATAGATTGTCAAAAATATTCATGCACGTTAGATTCAGAACCTTAGTAAATTTAATCACTCAGTCCGATGCTTTACATAAGCTTTGACCAGGGCTGGACTGGGATTAAAATTCAGCCCTGGCATGAGAAGGTGCATAGGCTTGCTTGTCATATGATGAGTTTGTAATATGTTTGTGCACTTGTAGGGTTGCAAGAAGTAAGGTGCATGTAACACGACTATATAACACAGTGGCGTAGCAACTGTTTGTGGCGCCCGGGGCGGCAAATTTTAGGCCACACCCCTAACCACACCCATTTCACTGGTCACACCCATATCCACGCCCTGACCACACCCACTTAGCACTGCTGATCACACTGTTTCATAAACAATAATTATAAACACATACCTCTCAACCGTCCCGGTTTCAGCGGGACAGTCCCGATTTCGGGACCCTGTCCGCTGTCCCGGCCAGGCGGTTTACTTTCCGCATTAGAATCGTACATACGGAAACCCCGGGGACCTCCCACACATTCTGGCAGCCACAAGTCACGTTCCATCGCTGACCTCATTTCCCCAGGATGTGGGGATCTCACCAGCTATGAGGCGCTCCATTCAATACCCGGCTCTCACTGAGCGAGACAGGCAGGATCTGGGGATCTCTTCATCTGTTGAACAGATCCCATTTGAGATCCCCACATCCTGCCTGTCTCGCTCAGTGAGAGTCGGGTATTGTATGCAGCGGTCCGTACAATACCCGGCTCTCACTCCAACAGATCCAGCGGCTCGATGCGTCGCCGTTCTGAAGACTCTCCCGAGAACGAGTTACAGTACCTGCAGCTGTAAGCTGACCGCCGGAAATGAGGTCAGCGGTCATTTCCAGCGTTCAGCTGACTTACAGCACGTCACCTCCGGTGGAACGTGACGTGTGGCTGCCAAAAAGTGTGGGAGGTCCCCGGGTTTCCGCATGTACGATTCTAATGCGGGAAAGTAAACCTCCCGGCCAGGACAGCGGGACAGGGACCCAGCCCTACACAGATAACAGCATTCGCTCTGTCCCCACGCAGACCCATGCACATAATGGCACCCCTCCTTCCCCCCTGCAGCCCCCAAGCACACAGATCCCGCAAGTAACAGGACCCTTGTACATGCGCGGCTCCACTCTTTGTGGCCCTGTACACACACGGCTCCGCTCCACACACCTCACACGCACAAGGCTCCGCTCTGTACACCTCGTACACACACGGCTTCGCTCCGTACACCTCGTACACAGACGGCTCCGCTCACACACGGCTCCGCTCTGTACACGGCTCCGCACACCTTGTACACACACGGCTCTGCTCCGTACACCTCGTACAGACACGGCTCTGCTCCGTACACCTCGTACACACACGGCTCTGCTATGTACACCTCGTACACACACGGCTCTGCTACGTACACCTCGTACACACACGGCTCCGCTCCGTACACCTTATACACACACGGCTCCGCTCCGTACACCTCATACACACACGGCTCTGCTACATCCACACTGTAAACCTGAGTCCTGACCCCCACACACACACACAAACTTACCCTCATCCAGCACCATGACAACATCACAGCAGAGTCTTGCACACAATGAGGACACTGATCATCTGACCCCTGACTCCTCCCCTCCTGTGACCTCATCACAGGTCCTGTGGGCAAAGAAGACTACAGCAATAGCAGCGTCATTGCTAGCTGCTGTGAGGCTAATGCTGTAGAGACGGAGAGCAAGGAAAGGGTGCAGGGGGCGTGGCGGCTCATCACTGCGGGACACATAGTGTCCTCAGCAGGACAGCGGGACGGGGGGTCAGAATCGGGACTGTCCCGCGCCGCCCCCACACACACGTGCCGCCTGGGGCGGACCGCCCCCCCACCCCCCCACGCTACGCCACTGATATAACATCTAGTCACAGCTGTGCCCAGTATTACAGCTCCATCCTCTTTATTGCTCTTGATTTGAACCCAAGACCCCAGCGCTGCAAGCTGCAGTGCTAACCACTGAGCCACCAAAATGCTCTACAAAGGCCAAGATCTTTATTGCCTCCATATGGTGACCATAAAGTGGTAGATACCAGTCCTGCAGAACATGTAAGAGATTACAGCACAGCTATAGATGGAAACTTACAGCTGACTTCCTTCTAACGGAATTGTTCGCTTCCCATCTTTTCCATCTATCCCAGACAAACATGACAACTTCTCCAGCAAGGACTCGGCGGCAGAGACAATAACAAAGACACATTGGACTTCTCACATTTTCAGCACTGTCCCCATCTATTCCCAACCTGCACAAACTCCTCGTCCTGCTGATACCCCAATACTGAGCCGCTGCTGCCGTATGTGTCCATATTACTGCACCAGCTGTGTGGTACAGTAACCGTGCTCCTCTTTCTGCCCCACATAATAATGTCCACCACTGTGCTCCTTACATAGTAATAATGACTCCTTTGTGCCCTCTAGAATGGTAAAATTGTCCCTTAGAAAATTTGAATGCACTGTGCAAATGCACTAGAAAATAGTATCCGCATTTTTTCCCCTAAAAAGTAATAATGCCCCATGTGCACATATGATGGCCACATACTCTGAGTGCCCCTATAACAAATATGCTTCTTAAGTGCCCACTTAACATATACTAATGTCCCATGAGTCCCCAATGTACAACTCCTCTATATACAGTTGCATCTCACAAAATTAGAATATCAATAAAAAGTTAATTTATTTCAGTTCTTCAATACAAAAAGTGAAACTCATATATTATATAGTCATTACACACAGAGTGATCTATTTCAAGTGTTTATTTCTGTTAATGTTGATGATTATGGCTTACAGCCAATGACAACCCAAAAGTCATAGTCTCAGTAAATTAGAATACTTTATAACACCAGCTTGAAAAATGATTTTAAAATCCTAAATGTTGGCCTACTAAAATGTATGTTTAGTAAATGCACTCAATACTTGGTTGGGGCTCCTATTGCATCAATTACTGCATCAAAGCAGCGTGGCATGGAGGCGATCAGCCTGTGGGACTGCTGAGGTGTTATGGAAGCCCAGGTTGCTTTGATAGCAAGCCTTCAGCTTGTCTGCATTGTTGGGTCTGGTGTCTGTCTGGTGTCTCCAGATCAGGCTACACTGGAGCCGATGACTCCAACTGACAGCATGACCCAATCAGTGTGTAAGGTTCTATGTATATATTCCTGAAACTCAGTTTGTTCGTCAGCCATTTTACTTTCTGTCTTGCTGCAGCTATCTTGCCCTCAGTCAAAATGGAGTTTCCAGCTTGCATGTTCCCGCCCTGATTCTCTCCTTTGCTTCTTAAGCAGCCACAGCTGAGCAATCAGTGCTTCAGAATCTAGCCTGCAGTGAACCTGTGACTTGACTCCTGTAAGCCTTGGACCTTGTACTCCAGCTATTCCTACTGAGGAACTCTGAAGCACTTGTGGACTCTGAACCCTGCTCTTTGAAAGACCCACGTTTGCATGGACTTACGGTAACAGAGAAGAAGATCCTGAATCTGTATTGGAGAGTGATTGCTGAGCTTGGATTACTCTGGCCTGCTGTGTCTCCTGTTTCTGTGTCTGCAAACTGTGTGACTATTTCTGCCAACTTGTATGAAGTAATACAGGACTTTTCTATATCAAACCTGTGTCTCATGTATGTTCATCGCACCCAAGCACAAGACGCTATATGAACTGTACTACATACATTACAAGATTCTGAAGCCAAAACGTTAGTGTCTGCTGGGTCTGGAAGGCTGTGTCTGCTGTACTGTGGATATCAGACGTCCGGTTGTACTTTCTGTGATGACAGTGGTTGTGACTTCTCACAACCATTCCAGGTGAGCAATTCCCTTAAGTTTTTCTTTTTTGCAGTGTTACCACAGGTAAACACTATTGTTTTTTTTTTTTTTTTTTTTTCTCCTTTCTTTTCTCTTTTTTGTCTGCTGTAACTCTGGATATCAGATGTCTGGTTGAAACTTTCTGTGATGATAGTGGTTGTGACTTCTCACAACCATTGCCAGGTGAGCAGTTCCCTTAATTTTTTTTTTCTCTCTGCAGTGTTGCCACAGGTGAACACTATTGTTTTTTTTTCTCTCCTCTTCTTCCAGTAATCCTGTCTTAAAAGATCTGGAAAATGGAGGCCCGCATAAAGGAACTTTGCGGAGTGACTGATAATATCCTTGCAGATTTGCAGAATATAAAGACCCGTTTTACAAATCTACAGGACCTCAATAATCACAATTTGCAAGTGGTTGGACAGACTACCCAGGATTTGCGAGCCAGGATTGAGGTTCTAGAGGGGCGAGTCCAGGCTCCTGCCGTAGCCCCGAGTGCTGGGATTCCCAAGTTGCCCCCTTTTCGTTTTGGCGGTGAACGTGAGAAATTCAGGGGATTTATTAATCAATGCAATCTTTTTTTTTCTGCACATGCTTCACAATTTCCCACTGAACGATCTAAGGTGCTTACTATAATTATGTTGATTACCAACAAGGCTTTAATGTGGGCAAACCCTCTGATTGAGACTGAGGATGATTGTTTGAATCACCTTGATGATTTTATTTCAGCCATGGGGCAGGTGTTTGATGACCCCAATCGAGGTGCAACAGCTGAAGCAGCCATGTTAGCTTTGCGCCAAGGTAAGCACTCGGTAGCTGAATATGCCTTGGATTTCAGGAGATGGGCCCTTGATACCACCTGGGACAGTTCCGCCAAAAAATCTATTTTTCGAAAGGGGTTATCTCCACTGATTAAGGATGAACTTGCTCGTGCCGACCCTCCCACTGCGTTAGGTGACTTTATTAACTACTGCATCCGTATTGATACTCGTCTGACTGAACGCAGGCAAGAGAGATGGTTCGAAAGCAATCGTACTAACCTTTTCCTACCTTCCTCTCCAGCTAAGGAACCTTTGAGTAGGATTACACGGGAACCTGAACCTGAACCCATGCAGGTAGACTCTTTACAACGACGGGTTAGTGATGCACGCAAGGAACATCGTTTTAAGGAGAATCTATGTTTCTATTGTGGTAAGTCAGGGCACTTCATTATAAACTGCCCCAGCCGTTCTCGTAAGACTACTGCAGCACTCATTCATTGTGAGTGTTGCGAGAGGGGATCTGTCAGGTCCGAGCCTCAGGCTCCAGAGAGATCTGCAGCAACAGATCTTGATTTCTCGGACTTAAACTCCGTTACCTCTGAGGACGTTGACTGTGTAAACGCTGCCATTTTTCAAGTTTCCTCAGCGGTGTCCCAGCTGAGTTGTAAGAAAAACAATTCTCATTGCTTTCTTTCCATCAAACTCTGGGTTGACTCAGCTTGGGTGTCTAGCTCTGCTATGATCGACTCAGGGGCAAGTGGAAATTTTATGGATGTCTCCTTTGCTCTGAAACAGGGAATACGTTCAGTGAAGAAGGCTACTCCAGTACAGATGGAAACTGTGGATGGCTCCCTGCTGACCTCTGGACCAGTGGATCAGGAAACAGAGCCTTTGAGGGTTCTTATGGGTAAAGATCATCAAGAGAAACTGTCCTTTATGCTTATCTCTTCTCCCCACTTTCCCATTATTCTAGGGCTACCATGGCTGCAGGCTCAGAATCCTACCATTAACTGGGAGACCAAGGAATTACACTTTCCAGAGAAACAGATGAGTCCAAAAGTTTCAGCTTGCTCTGTTCCTAAAGGAATCATGTCAGTCCCTGAACTACCAGCTGTATACCAGGACTATGTGGATTTATGTGACAAGAAGAACGCTGACCAGCTTCCTCCTCACCGTCCATATGATTGTCCAATTGAATTATTGCCTGGAGCAGAGATACCTTTTGGTAAGATCTACCCCCTGGCGGGGCCCGAGCTAAAGGCTTTAAAGGATTACATAGATGAAAATCTAGCCAAGGGCTTCATACGCCCCTCTTCATCTCCTGCAGGTGCACCCATTTTCTTTGTAAAGAAGAAAGATGGATCTCTGAGACCATGCGTAGACTATAGGGAACTCAATAAGGTTACTATTAGAAACCGTTATCCATTGCCTTTAATCCCTGAGTTATTGGAGAGAGTGCGAAATGCCAAAATTTTTTCTAAACTAGATCTTTGTGGGGCCTATAACTTAGTCCGTATTAGACCTGGGGATGAATGGAAGACTGCATTCAGGTCACACTATGGACACTTTGAATATCTAGTTATGCCTTTTGGTCTGAGTACCGCCCCAGCCACTTTCCAACACTTGGTGAATGACATCTTCAGGGATCTCCTAGATACATTCGTGGTAATTTATTTGGATGATATTCTAATTTTTTCTAACTCCACAGAGGAACATCATGGACATGTGAGAATGGTCTTGGAACGTCTAAGACAAAATCATCTTTACATCAAACTTGAAAAGTGTGAATTCCATAGGACCGAAATTCAATTTCTGGGGTATGTACTGTCTACACAAGGAATTAGTATGGATGGAAGCAAAACCCAAGCCATCAAGGATTGGCCAAGTCCTAGAAATGTGAAGGAGGTACAGCGCTTCATCGGGTTTGCCAACTTCTATAGACGTTTCATTAGAAATTTCTCTGAGGTAGTGTCACCTATCACTCAACTTACCCGGAAAGAGTCTAGGTTTTCCTGGACTCCCCAAGCCCAGGAAGCATTTTCCCGTCTAAAAGATAAATTTACCACTGCACCTATCCTAGTACATCCCAACCCCGAGCTTGCCTTCATAATAGAGGTGGATGCTTCAGACTGTGCCATTGGAGCTATACTCTCTCAGAGAACAGGTGAGAAGAATGTCTTGCATCCCTGTGCCTTCTTTTCCCAGCAGTTGTCTTCGGCTGAGAGGAACTACGATGTGGGCAATAGAGAGTTGTTGGCCATTATTGCCGCCTTCAAAGAATGGAGACACCTTCTTCAGGGAGCTGCACAGCAAATAGTCGTCCTGACAGACCATCGTAACCTTGAGTTTATCAGGTCGGCTAAGTGCCTGACTCCTCGCCAGGCTCGCTGGAATCTTTTCTTAAACCAATTTAATTTTATCATCTCTTATAGACCAGGATCGCGCAATGGAAAGGCTGATGCACTCTCTAGGATTTACTCAGCAGAGACACGTCCAATTACTACTCCTAAGACTATTCTTCCTGACTCTAGATTCCTAGGAGTAATTCATAATCAAGACCTACTTAAGGACATCAAGGAAGCATACCATGCGGATTCCTTTTTGGCACAACCCCCAAGGGACGTAAGTCTTGTCTTTAAGAATGGTGTGTGGATTCAGGGACAACGCCTGTATATTCCTGAAACAGTCAGATTGAGAGTATTGCAACTCATTCACGATTCCAAGATAGCTGGGCATAGAGGAATTCTAAAGACACAGGAATTTCTTTCTCGTTTCTTTTGGTGGCCCACTTGCAGGGAAGGATGTTTTGAATTATGTCACTTCATGTGAGGTCTGTGCAAGATGCAAAACACCTCGCTCCTCACCAACTGGTCTGTTACAGCCTCTTCCCACCCCGTCCCGCCCGTGGGGATCCATTTCTATGGACTTCATTGTGGAGTTACCAACCTCTCAGGGAAAGAACACCATTCTAGTGGTGGTTGACCGTCTAACAAAGGCAGCTCATTTTATCCCTTGTGTCGGCTTACCCACTGCAAAACAGACATCAGATTTGATGATTAAAGATGTGTTTCGCTTACATGGAGTACCGGATGAGGTTATTTCGGATCGAGGGGTGAAATTCACTTCTAGGTTTTGGCAAAATTTCTGTGCAGCATTGGACATTAAAGTAAACCTTTCTTCTGCTTTTCATCCCCAGACTAATGGACAGACCGAACGAACCAATCAAACCCTGGAGCAGTATCTCCGCTGCTTTATCTGCCACCTACAGGATGATTGGGTGGATCTACTTCCATTAGCTGAGTTCTCTTATAACAACTCTCAGAGTGCCTCCACTAAACAGTCTCCTTTTTACTCTAATCTAGGTTATCATCCTAACATTCTACCACGATTTCCCATAGAAACGCCTTTACCAGCAGTGGCTGAAAGAATCACGTCTTTACAGAAGAATATGGATCTTCTAAAGGAGAATCTGGAATCGGCTCAGGAAAGGTACAAGAAAGCAGCAGATAAATTTCGTAAACCTGCACCAGCTTTCAAGGTAGGAGACCTGGTCTGGCTGTCAACCAGAAATCTTAAGTTAAGGATTCCATTGTCTAAGTTGGGACATAAGTACATTGGACCCTATAAAATCTGTAAAATTATAAGTGCCGTTGCTTGTCGTCTTCAACTGCCCAGAACTATGAGAATCCACCCTGTCTTTCATGTATCCCTACTAAAGGCTGCGACACCCAATACGTTTCCTGGACGTTCTTCTCCTTGCCCTGACCAGTGCTAGTCGATGGTCAGGAAGAATTTGTGGTGGAAAGGATTTTAGATTCCAGGTTGTATAGAAATCAGTTACAATATCTGATTAAATGGCAGGGCTACCCAGTGGAGGACAACTCATGGGAACCGGTCAATAACGTTAATGCTCCTCGCTTGCTCCGTCAGTTTCATCAGAGGTACCCACACAAGCCTGGTCTGAGGTCATCCGGAGGTTGTCCTTAAGGGGGGAGTAATGTAAGGTTCTATGTATATATTCCTGAAACTCAGTTTGTTCGTCAGCCATTTTACTTTCTGTCTTGCTGCAGCTATCTTGCCCTCAGTCAAAATGGAGTTTCCAGCTTGCATGTTCCCGCCCTGATTCTCTCCTTTGCTTCTTAAGCAGCCACAGCTGAGCAATCAGTGCTTCAGAATCTAGCCTGCAGTGAACCTGTGACTTGACTCCTGTAAGCCTTGGACCTTGTACTCCAGCTATTCCTACTGAGGAACTCTGAAGCACTTGTGGACTCTGAACCCTGCTCTTTGAAAGACCCACGTTTGCATGGACTTACGGTAACAGAGAAGAAGATCCTGAATCTGTATTGGAGAGTGATTGCTGAGCTTGGATTACTCTGGCCTGCTGTGTCTCCTGTTTCTGTGTCTGCAAACTGTGTGACTATTTCTGCCAACTTGTATGAAGTAATACAGGACTTTTCTATATCAAACCTGTGTCTCATGTATGTTCATCGCACCCAAGCACAAGACGCTATATGAACTGTACTACATACATTACACAGTGTCAAGCTTCAAGCTGGGAAATAGATAATCTCACCTGCCTCAGAGCGACTGCAGACACCATGACAAGGCAAGATCCGACCCTGCCAGAGACCTCCTGCTCCAGCCCCCTGCTCTGCTGATCTCACTGCAGAGAAGCTCCTCTCAGTCCAGCCGGCTCGCAGAAGATGTCCACCCTCACATCATGCAGTGTGTCTGCAATACTGGGATTGCCGGGCCGGTACTTGTACAACTCTAAAGTACAGTACAGTGCCAGGAGGCCTAAACCATCTGCACGGGGAACTGCCCACCCCTGCTTGTGTACACGATCACACTGCAGAATTGAAAGCAGGGCCAAGGGTGAAGGGTCGGCACAGAACAGCACAGCGCGCCGCCCCTGGTCCTGCTGGTTTCATCAGTGCAGCGTGATAGTGTGTGCATAGCAAACTAATGCTGCCTGATATGCACATTGAAGAGGGAGTGGAGGTGATAGAGCGGCCCATTAGAGGGACCGGCCATTCTGACATTTGCCAGAAATGCCAGATGGCCAGTTCGGCCCTGGCTCTGACATACTGGAATCAGTTTCATAAGGGCAATCATTATTTTTTGGCAGCAAACAGACA
Organism: Oophaga sylvatica; assembly: GCA_033576555.1. Taxonomy (NCBI): domain Eukaryota; kingdom Metazoa; phylum Chordata; class Amphibia; order Anura; family Dendrobatidae; genus Oophaga; species Oophaga sylvatica. Next base: position 740,646,796 of record JARQOD010000001.1, read on the forward strand.
TGCAATAGAATGACATATTGGTAAGTAAAATTTAGTCTTGGCCAGGAAACAGTAAATTAATCATAAGATTCATTTATAGTCATGTACGTTTCAAATAGAAAACCTATTGAGTATCCCTTGAACAATTCCAAAATTAGTGATCATTACCCTTGATGTACTATTATCAGGAAACTGACAAACTCTCTATACACAAATGCAAGACAAACGTTACATTATAAGATTGCTCAAATAGTAAAAACTCTAATCAGAAGTCGTGAGCTGATGTCGGTGTGCACGTCGCTGTCGTGTGACATCACTGCCATTCGCCGACGCGTCTGAGTCGCACTAAGTACCAGGGCAATGGGGTACTCGGCACCGAGCCCATGAAAGTCTATGGGGTTTGTCACTGGCAGCAGGACTCGGTCCGTGGCCCTGGGCGCTCATACAATGGGGGATATTTACAGGGGAATTGTAGATTAGATAGTTCGTGACGCCACCCGTGGTATCTGATCAATTGGACCAGCGCTGCTATATGGATCTTCACAGGGGATGTTATGGGGCAGCTAGATGGTAGGTCTCCCACAGGTGAGACTGGTCCCTGGAAGTCTATGGTGGTGCAGGGTGTAGGTAATAAAGCAGTCTCACACAAGGCAATCTCTTTCCATACCTTTACTTGCAGATGTTTCAGGCAGGTCCCGGGGAGCTGGTCGGGTGGAGAATGCACATTCAGAATCACCGCTGAGCAGGTTAGAGGCCTCCTTTACTTCATATATATCTAAGTCCAAACTTGCATGAAGCGAAGTTAACTCTGTAATCTCCAGCTTTCTCAATAGCTGCAAAGCCCGGCTGACATTGTGGTGGAGCCTTCTATGTCTCTGATAATCAGATGTTGAGAGAACTAAGTCCTTACTTTTGTCTGGCGCTTGACTCAAAGTCCCCGTTCTCCCTGACTCTGGTTACGTATCAGCGCTTAGGGCTGCTCTCTGCGACCTGTAGTCCAGAAAGCCTCCGGTTTTCTTGTTACTAAGCATGAAGCATTAGCAACGCTTCGGACCCCGGTGTCCGGTGAATTAGTGCAGGTAATCCAATACCCGAAGCACTTCTCTCTGTCTTCTCCACTATGCCCTTCGCCCTGCTTCCCGCTCTTAACATAAGCACTTGTAGCTTTTGATGGAAATGTCAGCTTTGTCCAGAGCTCACTGAACAGCTCTCAGTATCCTCCAAGTCCAGACTGGACTGAAACTGAACTGCACTGTCCTAAGACAGGAAGCTGACTGAACTCCTCTCCCTCCAAGACTTGACTGACTGTGCCCACTCACTCCTCCTGCACAGACTGTCTAGAAAGGACTGAACACTGACTGCTACGTGTCACTACTCTTATACCCCTGGTGAGCGTGTCTGAAAGTGTGAGTGACGTGAATGGATATCAAGCGTTGCGGTTACCTTCCTGTGCATTCTCCTGGATTATTTGTGTGCCTGACATAGCTGGGCCACACATCCCCCTTGGTTAAACACAGCACTCCCGGGCTGTAAAAGAGAAAAAGAAAAACATTTTTGTTTTGCATATAACAACAACATTTTAACTCTTCCCATCCGGAGGTATGAATTCTTGAACGTTACAATTTGTACATTAGAAAAAATACAAAAGTATCAAAAGTATCAAAACATTCTCATAATACAAGACAAATTCTTGTGGAGGACCCGCACCAAAAACCTCCCACGTGGGTCCTGGGTGGGCTGCAGGACTTCTAACTGCAGACCTCACTCTAGGCCACACCATACGGGTTTTTCTTCAGAGGTAGTTAGTAATGGTTTCGTGTAAAACCAAGATAAGGCACCGTAGTGCAACTATTTACAAAGCAAGTTCTTGGGCTGGCACAGTCCACAGCCACGCAGTCCATGCATGATAAAAGACACATATATATATTTCAAATATTCACATTAATTCTTCAATTTCACTTTTACTTGCTTTACCCAACCGGGTATTCTACTTTAAATATGTAAACTATGTAACATTTTCATACATATCAGTAAAAGACAATAAAGTGCAATTCTGCCAAACTTCTTCCAACTTTTTACATTTACTGACGCAGTAAACCCCTGTCTGGGTCCTACTGATTTTCATTTTTCTTGTAAACTTCAATAACGTCTTCCACTCCTGGGGCTGGAACGACGCGGTGTTCTTTTGAACGCATAACAAACAAGTCATGGCCTGCTATCAGCGTTTGAGTGGCCACAGTTCTCATTCTAACGGTGGACCCAACGGGTACTTCTTTTCTGTAGGACGCCGATTGCGTCGCTGCAGGGGCCACAGTAATTTGCGATGCAGGTTGAGTCACAGATTGCGATGCAGGGGGCGACATAGGTCGAGATGAGTATGCAGGGGGCGACTCCAGTGCACGGTCTGATGCTGTGGGAGCTTGGGACTGGGAAGCTTCAGTATTGTGTACGGTACCGGCGTCGGGGACGGGGTCACGGATAACAGAGACGTTTAGGGCATACCAGCCCTTTAAACCCCAGTGTCGCGTGTAGCTCACTATGTCCCCATTTATCAGGTCCCTCCCAGGATGACCGATGGGCAAGTGGGACTCTAAGTCCCGGCGGCTCACAAAGACCCCCGGATAGAGGCCCGGCTCGCGGATAAAGCCCCAGCCCTTGCGGAGTTGAAATTCTGTGACGCACCCCTGACGCCGCGGTTCCCGTCGGGTACCTTTATCTCGGCGGACGGTTTTCTTTATCAGCGAAGAACTTTTCATGCCATTCCTGTCGGTCTCGCTGTAGCCTTCTCTCTTCCTCCTGCTGTTGTCTCACTTTCTCGCAGTGTTGCCAGGCATTTCCGGTTTGGAGGTCGTAAGTCACATCATCCAGACGCTCCATCTCGTCCCAGTCGATTTCCGCAATGATGGCTGGGACCCCTCCGGTGTTCCTACCGGGGAATCGTAGTCTGCTGCGGCCTCCTGGCCTGGCTGGCACTCCGGAAAGGGCAGGGCCTCCTCAGCCTCCTTCTCCTCCACCTCCGCATCGGTGGGATCAGGTACAGCACTTTTGGGGGCAGCCTCCGGTTTCTTTTCAGCCTTCTTTAGCAGAGACGTTGGAAAATCAGGTGACGGCGTTATGCTTGTGGGAGAGAGCACTGCGTCCCACAGCAGCCGCTGTGTCTGGGCACGCCAGCGTCTCTCTGTCTCCTGCATGTCTGCATGACGCTGGATTAATCTTCTGAGCACCGCATTCTCTTTCTGCAGCTCCAGCATAGCGGGGTCAGTGTCCTGATCTGGGGACAGCTCCGGCACAGGCAGTAAATCCTCCGGTGAGCAGGGTTTGTACGCCTCTGCTTCTCCGCACAGATTCTCCTGTCCTTCCGCCATCTCGTCCCAGGTCAGACTGTAGTTTCCATCAGGAACTGTCTGGTCTCTTCCGTGGAGGCGGGATTTGCGTCTCCTCCTCTTTGCATAGAAGATGAAGAGGAGGCGGATTTCCTTAGCAGTGGGGCAGGACCGCACATTATAGTAGCATTTTGAGAGGGCGGCCATATCTTTCGCGCCACAGGGGGGGTACACGCCCACGAATGCACGCCCACCTTCTTCACCAGCGCCTTAGGGCGCGAATATAGTGGTAAAAATGGCGGTATTTGGCGCCAAATGCAGCAAACAGTCTTTTTCACCAAACAGTTCAATAGGCACACAGGACTCACAATTGCAAGTTTCGCATCCTGTTCGTGACGCCAGAAGATGACGCGCACCACACTATGGTGGATACCAGGGCTATGGGGTACTCGGCACCGAGCCCATTGATTTCTATGGGAGATGTCACTGGCAGCGGGACTCGGTCCGTGGCCCTAGCGGTCATGCAATGGGGGATATTTACAGGGGAATTGTAGATTAGATAGTTCGTGACGCCACCTGTGGTATCTGATCAATTGGACCAGCGCTGCTATATGGATCTTCACAGGGGATGTTATGGGGCAGCTAGATGGTAGGTCTCCCACAGGTGAGACTGGTCCCTGGAAGTCTATGGTGGTGCAGGGTGTAGGTAATAAAGCAGTCTCACACAAGGCAATCTCTTTCCATACCTTTACTTGCAGATGTTTCAGGCAGGTCCCGGGGAGCTGGTCGGGGTGGAGAATGCACATTCAGAATCACCGCTGAGCAGGTTAGAGGCCTCCTTTACTTCATATATATCTGAGTCCAAACTTGCATGAAGCGAAGTTAACTCTGTAATCTCCAGCTTTCTCAATAGCTGCAAAGCCCGGTTGACATTGTGGTGGAGCCTTCTATGTCTCTGATAATCAGATGTTGAGAGAACTAAGTCCTTACTTTTGTCTGGCACTTGACTCAAAGTCCCCGTTCTCCCTGACTCCGGTTACGTATCAGCGCTTAGGGCTGCTCTCTGCGACCTGTAGTCCAGAAAGCCTCCGGTTTTCTTGTTACTAAGCATGAAGCATTAGCAACGCTTCGGACCCCGGTGTCCGGTGAATTAGTGCAGGTAATCCAATACCCGAAGCACTTCTCTCTGTCTTCTCCACTATGCCCTTCGCCCTGCTTCCCGCTCTTAACATAAGCACTTGTAGCTTTTGATGGAAATGTCAGCTTTGTCCAGAGCTCACTGAACAGCTCTCAGTATCCTCCAAGTCCAGACTGGACTGAAACTGAACTGCACTGTCCTAAGACAGGAAGCTGACTGAACTCCTCTCCCTCCAAGACTTGACTGACTGTGCCCACTCACTCCTCCTGCACAGACTGTCTAGAAAGACTGAACACTGACTGCTACGTGTCACTACTCTTATACCCCTGGTGGGCGTGTCTGAAAGTGTGAATGACGTGAATGGATATCAAGCGTTGCGGTTACCTTCCTGTGCATTCTCCTGGATTATTTGTGTGCCTGACATAGCTGGGCCACACACGTCAGCACCTCAGATGGATGAGGAAAAGGATGCCGCTGGACCGCAGCCAGGTAATAATAATTTTTTTTTCTTTTTGTACTGAAAGCCACAATATGGGGTTAGGATGGAGACACATGGGCCAGGATGGGAGATCAGATTGGACAGGATGGAGACACATAGAGCAGGATGGAGACACATGGGGCAGGATGGGGAAGGATGGAGAGTTGGAGACATATGGGGCAGGATGGAGACACATGGGGAAAAAATATAAATACATGGAGGACATGATGGGAGGACACATAGAGGCAGGATGGAGACACATGGGGACAGGATTGGAGTACATATGAGGGCAAGAATGAGACACATGAGGCCAGGATGAGGGATGTTATTACAGGAAGGGGCCAGGATTTGGGACATTATTACTTAAGGGGCTAATTAAGTGATATTATTACTGCTGTGAGGTATTTTATTTTTGAGAATACTGTTTTCAGTCGGGGTAGTAGCCCTGTTACTGTGCAGGGCAATACTGTCACTTTTGTTTCTTATCAGGAACAGTGTAGAAATTGGGGGAAAATTGGGTAATGTGCTTTAGATAACTGTGTTATTTTCTGTAGAGAAGAGTACTGACTGGAACAAGTGATGGCGGTCTGCGCTGGATTAAAAAAAAACATAGATGAATATCTTCAACTAGAGACATCACTCGTTAGTCAGTATGTTACCTTTACGCTTACACTACACACTGTATACTATGTATAGAGCTCCTGTGTATAATGTCACTGGTGATCACTGTATTACCTGTACACTGACACTATATTCAGAGCTCCTATGTATAATGTCAGTGGTGATCCCCGTATTATTATGTTTGATTTCCCTATTCAGATACCAGTGCTTAGGGATCCAAAAAGATGGCACCACACGGGGATACTTTCTGCTGCATTACATGATTTCCGGTGGGGCAGTCATGGACTCCTCTGTTCAGATACCAATATTTGTTCCTTGTGTGTGGTATTATTGGTCATTTTAAAAAAATGTATGTGACACATTGTGACACAAAATAAATGAAAATATTTCTAAAAAGAGAATTTGATATTTTAACAAATTTTTAATAGGTTAAAGCAGAGTAGGGCCCTGCCAAAAGAGTCCACCTTGTTGTGGTATGTATGTGATGTGTTATTCGATGGGATCTGTTAATGTATGATTGGTGAGGACATGGTGCAGAAGTGGAGTTTTTCCAAGAGTAGGTGGTGGTGTTAGGGTCTGCGGAACGCACCAAATATATGATGTAAAGAGGTGCGTTCGCAGCCCGGGGTCCACCGTGCAGGCGGAGCCTGCTGCTAGTAAAATGGCGCAAGAAGCAAACTCTGTTATCCCACAGAGTCGCCAAAATAAACGCCGTAACGCGCTGTGGCAATATGTGCGAACTCTGTTATTCCACAGAGCCGCTAGAAGGAGTGCCGCAGCGCTATATGGCGATGTGTGCGAACTCACTTAACACCACTGAGTCGCAAAATAAACACGCTAGGGCGCTGTCTAGCGTTGAAAGCGAACCCTGTTACTTCACAGAGCCGCTGAGAAAAACTTCTGTGTCCTGTCAGGCACCCAGGTACACAGTTGACTGCTAAGCGAACATAGAACGTGATCATGCGTTAATGTCCTTGCGGAGACACCCGCAATCTATGGCGTCTGAACGCCAGGCCCTAAATACGGCAATCAAACTCCTCACCGGTTATGCCGGTAATCTAGGGCATCTAGGACACCGACCCTGACCAGCTAGCATACCAAACTCCTCACCGATTAAGTCGGTATTCTAGGGGCTTATTTCAGCTTTGCCCTAACCACACACACGCATGACCACACTGGCGCAAAGCAGATGACGATTGATATTAGCGCATGGCGGCCCAGCCATGCCACCCTTTTATAGCAACAGCTACAGGACCTGCCAGAAACAAGGACCAATGAGAAACTGTTCCAAAACACATGCAGTTTCAGGACCTTCCTGGCGGACCAATAGGAGCTGCTGCAATATCTTGAACATGTGACCCCTGATCTCCAATGAGAGATCTTACCCTGGGCATGCTCAGAAGGGGAAACACAGGACTTCGTCCCAAAGACGTCTGCTCCAGCACTGGCTATAATAGCAGATCCAGGAAAGGCAGCAGTAAGTCTCTGCACAGTACTGGAATGGGCAAGACGCTGGGACCGACGTCTCTGCTGAGCAGGCTCCACTGCGGCCGGAGACGAATGGGGGACCGCAGAGGGACTGGTTTGAGACTCCCCTTGTGCAGCAGCGGGAACTCGAACCCTAACATTGCCCCCCCTACTAGAGCCCCCCTTCTTTGGGCCTCGCTGCGTTCAAAGGCAGCGATGAGCTGCGGAGCGTGAACATGCTCGGCAGGCTCCCAGGACCATAACCCCTCCAATCCACCAAATAAAATTTTTTGCCTCGTACCACCTTGCACCCAACAATGGCGTTCACCTCATGATCGTCGGTAGATGAACCCGACGTCCCGGCCGATGACTCGGAAAACTGGGAAATGGCCACGGGTTTCAGGAGGGACACGTGAAAGGTGTCGGTGATACCAAGGCGAGGCGGAAGGGCTAGGCGGTAAACCACCGGGTTCACCTGCTCAAGAACTTTAAAGGGGCCCAAAAAGCGAGGTGCCAACTTGGTGGACTCTACACGTAGCCTGATGTTTCGGGCAGAAAGCCACACTAGGTCACCCGGAGCAAATGTAGGAGCGGGGCGCCGATGGACATCGGCCGAAGACCTCATCCTCTCCTTGGACGCCTGAATGACATCCTGGGTGCGGTCCCAAATGTCCCGTGCCTCCACAGCTCAGTCTGCCACCCTGGAATCGGCGGAAGACATGGGCATGGGCACTGGTACCCGCGGATGCTGACCGTAGTTCAGGAGGAATGGGGTCTGTCCGGTAGAGTCAGCCACAGCATTATTTAGAGCGAACTCAGCCCACGGTAGCAAGGATGCCCAGTCATCCTGCCTGGCAGAGACAAATTGTCGCAAATATGTGACCAAGGTCTGGTTGGCCCTCTCTACCAACCCATTCGTCTCGGGATGGTATGCAGAGGAGAGATTCAACTCAATGCTGAGTAAACGACACAGCTCTCTCCAGAACCGAGACGCAAACTGGGTACCTCGATCACTGACAATTTTGTCTGGCATACCGTGTAGGTGGAAAATATGCCTAATGAACAATGCTGCCAAGGCCCGTGCAGACGGTAACCGTGGTAACGGCACTAAGTGCACCATTTTGGAGAAGTGGTCGGTTATCACCCAGATGATGGTGCAGCCCCGAGACTTGGGTAAGCCCACCACAAAATCCATCCCGACCATCTCCCAAGGCCTGTCTGCCACCGGTAAAGGGAAAAGTAGCCCAGCTGGCCGTTGTCGAGGGGACTTATTCTTAGCGCAGGAGACGCACGCCTGAACGTATTCCCTGACGTCACGGACCATATGTGGCCACCAGTATGTCCTCGCCAGCAACTCAGATGTCCTTTTTGCCCCAAAATGTCCACCCACCCTGGACGAATGTGCCCAAGAGAGTACCTCCGGTCGCAAATTATTGGGCACAAAAGTCTTGCCCGGAGGCACAGACTCAAGCGAAACCGGGGCCACAGTTCTTAGGCTCTCTGTGGGGACAATCAACCGAGGCTCCTCATCCACCTCCTCAGAGGACACCACGGAGCGAGAGAGCGCATCGGCCCGAATGTTCTTCTCACCGGAGAAGAAATGGAGGGTGCAATGAAACCGGGAGAAGAACAGGGACCATCTGGCCTGATGAGAATTTAGCCGCTGGGCAGTCTGTAAATAGACCAAATTTTTGTGGTCAGTGAAAACTTGAAAGGGAAAGCGAGCCCCCTCCAGGAGATGTCTCCACTCGGAAAAGGCCAACTTCATGGCTAGCAACTCCCTATCCCCAATGGAATAATTCCTCTCTGCTGGTGTGAAGGTCTTGGAAAGAAGAAACAAGGATGTTTCCGACCTTGAGCATCCTTTTGAAAAAGGACTGCTCCAGCACCAACGGACGAGGCATCGGCCTCCAATAAAAAAGGCTTATCAACCTCGGGGCGATGTAAGATGGGAGCGCTAGTAAAATGGGACTTAATTGAAGTAAAGGCCTTGGAGACCTCCTCTGACCACAATTTGGGATTGGCTCCCTTCTTGGTGAGGGCTACCAAGGGAGCTACCAAAGTGGAGAAGTGGGGAATGAATTGGCGATAGTAATTAATGAACCCCATAAAGCGCTGCACCGCTTTAAGAGAATGGGGTTCTTGCCAATCCATCACAGCCTGTAGTTTGGCAGGATCCATAGCCAATCCCTGGGCGGAGATGATATAGCCCAGGAAAGGTAAAGACTCCTGCTCAAACATGCATTTCTATAACTTTGCATAGAGGGAGTTCGCCCGTAACAGGTCGAAGACTTTGCAGACATCCCTCCGGTGAGAGTCAATATCTGGAGAAAAGATGAGAATATCATCCAGATAGACTACTACAGAGGTGGAAGCATATCCCGGAAGATATCATTGACAAAGTCTTGGAAAACGGCTGGGGCATTACAGAGCCTGAAGGGCATCACCAGGTATTCATAATGCCCATCCTTGGTATTAAAAGCCGTCTTCCATTCGTCCCCCTCACGGATGCGAATCAGGGTATAAGCACCACGCAGATCTAATTTAGTAAATACCCTTGCTCCCCGGAGCCTATCAAAGAGCTCAGAGATCAGGGGCAATGGGTACTTATTCTTAACGGTGATGGCGTTAAGACCTCTGTAATCTATACACGGACGTAATTCTCCACTCTTCTTCTGCACGAAGAAGAACCCCGCTCCTGCTGGTGACAACGACTTTTTAATGAACCCTCTTGCCAGATTCTCCTGGATATATTGAGACATAGCCTCCGTCTCAGGAAGAGAGAGGGGATAGACCCTTCCCCGAGGAGGTTCTGCTCCAGGCAAGAGGTCAATAGGACAGTCGTAGGGACGATGGGGCGGCAGAGTCTCCGCAGCCTTTTTAGAGAACACATCTGCATATGACTGATAACACTTAGGAAGAGGAGAAAGATCTGCAGGTATCTATGTAGTGGTAACCTGAATGCACTCCCTGACACATCTGTCCTTACATGACTCACTCCAACCCAGTATCCTACCGGAGGTCCACTCAATATGAGGGGAGTGGGAACGGAGCCAGGGTACTCCCAGTAAGATTTCGTCTATTCCCTCGGGAAGGACCAGAAGGGAAATAATTTCCTGATGGGAAGGGGGTACACACAAAGTAAGAGGGACAGTCTGATGTGTAATTGGCGAGGGCAATGTCAACCCATTCACTACCCGGACAGTCACTGGTTTGTCGAGCGCTATCAGATGTATTGCGTGGCGACGAGCAAAGGTGGATGACATGAAATTCCCCTCTGCTCCTGAGTCCACACAAAGCTCGACTGTAAGTGTGGAAGAGTCAACAGTGACTGTCTCTTTAAATGTCATCTTGGAGGAAAATGCCGCTGTCTCTAGTGAACCTCCTCCCAGGGCCACTAGACGCGATCGCTTCCCCGATCGCTGTGGACATTTGTTGGCATAGTGTCCTGTCTGCTGACAAAGGTTACAGACCACAGATACTCGGACGACTCGAGACTTAGGTCCTGCACGAGGAACCTCTGTGGCCTTTTGGGGTTCAGACGCCAGATCGGGGGATTCGAGAGGTGTGGCAAAGGTGGGAGCGAACCGAATCCTCTGCCTACACTGGGCCCGCTCCAACCTCCGTTCGTGAAAATGGAGGTCGATGCGGGTAGATATGGAGATAAGCTTCTCCAGTGTGGCGGGAATCTCCCTGGTAGCCAAAGCGTCTTTAACATGGTCAGCCAGTCCTCGCCAGTGGACTGGAATGAGAACTTTATCCGACAAGTCTAGCTCTGAGGCCAGAGTCCGAAACTGAACGGAAAACTGACTGACCAAAGACGAACCCTGTGCCAATGCCAGCAGTTTTAGCGCCGTATCATGGGTGACCTGAGGTCCTAACAAGACCTTTTTAAGAGCCTCCAGGAAACGAGGAGCACTCCGCACCACACGATCGTCACGCTCCAACAGCAGCGTTGCCCACTCCAACGCTCTGCCTGAGAGTAGAGACAGTACAAAACCCACTTGTGCCCGATCCGTGGGGAAACGTGCAGCCAGAAACTCGAGCTGTATAGAGCACTGACTCACGAATTCCCGACATTGCTTGCTGTCACCGGCAAACTTGTCAGGAAGCGGGAGGTGGGATAATGTAGGGGCAGAGGTGGCAGAGGACAAACTGGCTGCAGCCACGCTAGCAGCCTGAACAGCGACTGCGGTAACATCCACAGCTGAGGTTGTGCGCTCAAGAGCCACCAACCTACCCTCCAGCTGCTGGATGTACTGCGGTAGACACTGGTCATCCGCCATTTTACTAGCCAGACCCTGGCGCTAATATTATGATAGGGTCTGCGGAACGCACCAAATATATGATGTAAAGAGGTGCGTTCGCAGCCCGGGGTCCACCGTGCAGGCGGAGCCTGCTGCTAGTAAAATGGCGCAAGAAGCGAACTCTGTTATCCCACAGAGTCGCCAAAATAAACGCCGTAACGCGCTGTGGCAATATGTGCAAACTCTGTTATTCCACAGAGCCGCTAGAAGGAGTGCCGCAGCGCTATATGGCGATGTGTGCGAACTCACTTAACACCACTGAGTCGCAAAATAAACACGCTAGGGCGCTGTCTAGCGTTGAAAGCGAACCCTGTTACTTCACAGAGCCGCTGAGAAAAACTTCTGTGTCCTGTCAGGCACCCAGGTACACAGTTGACTGCTAAGCGAACATAGAACGTGATCATGCGTTAATGTCCTCGCGGGAGACACCCGCAATCTATGGCGTCTGAACGCCAGGCTCTGAATACGGCAATCAAACTCCTCACCAGTTATGCCGGTAATCTAGGGCATCTAGGACACCGACCCTGACCAGCTAGCATACCAAACTCCTCACCGATTAAGTCGGTATTCTAGGGGCTTATTTCAGCCGGGCCCTAACCACACACATGCATGACCACACTGGCGCAAAGCATATGACGATTGATATTAGCGCATGGCGGCCCAGCCATGCCACCCTTTTATAGCAACATCTACAGGACCTGCCAGAAACAAGGACCAATGAGAAACTGTTCCAAAACACATTGTAAGCTTTCAACTCACTCAGCAGCTTCAGAGGCAATCAGGAGACACTTTTCTTATCCAAAAAGTCATCAGGTTTATTACGTCATAAACCTCACAGCCACATGCAATACAAGTCTTCAGTACTTCAGCTCCTGCCTGGAGCCTCACTCCTCAGACACAGAGACCTCTCTGTAATGTCCCGCCTGGACACAGGGAAGTCTGTCCACACTGGCAGACTCCCACAACACTCTCCAGACACAGAGACCTCTCTGTAATGTCCCGCCTGGACACAGGGAAGTCTGTCCACACTGGCAGACTCCCACAACACTCTCTACAGGTGCCAAACACACTCCATTACATAGGTGTAACTCCACCCACAGGTGAGGTCAGGAATCAGGATCACATGGTTAGATCACATGGTCATGACCTCACCACAGGTCCTTTAGATACACACCATTACATACAGGTTTTATCCCAGGTATTCAGACACATACCCCTTGGGTGGGTTTGTAGGTGACTGGACCCGCCCAGCTCTCCAAGTCACCTGGAAGCCTCCCAATGTATAGCACAACTCAGCAGTAGATCTGCTGAACCAAAACATATCCAGGCTTCCATCACAGGGCCACCCACCTCTGCGATACATACCGTCCATCCATCACATGCCTCCATGCATATCCCGAGGGCCATACACAGTGCCCCCTAGCTGCATCAGGGGTCATTACATCACATACCTCCCCCCTCTGTTCAAACTTGTGGAGTTGAACATTTGTTACCCGACCAGAGATCCTTCTCGGTCGTCTCTGCCAGTCACCCGTCTCTCTAAGTCGGACCCTGCTACTAAACTCTTTGGTAGGCGTCTGTCCTCCGACTCTGTCACATCTGTTGCTGACGCCCCCTGTCAGACCACCCGCATCCCCAGCGGTCAGCACGGCGTCGCAATTCCCTTGCACCCCTACGTCCTGTCTGGTCTGCGTCCTTTTAATTTTTTCCACTATAGGTTCTCCTACTTAGGTCACTCATCACTGAGCTAACTGAGGCATCACTACTTCTACCTCTTCTCCTCTCAATACCACGGGTTGAAGGTGGAGGCCATCTTCTTTCCATTTCCTGCAGGTTTCTGTTGACCTGGTCCCTCTCAAGTCGTAGCTGCTCTACTTCTCTCAGGTATGACACACGATACTCCAGGAGCATCCGGATATTCCCAAGGCTCTCCATGGATCCGATAATGAGGAACGGAACCATCCCATCTTTACCCACTACCTGGAGTTCGTCATCAGCCGGAATCCTGACTCTCGTCACACCGGACTTGTTCACCATCGCCTGCATCACTTTCCGAGTCTTCCGATGACTTTCTTCACCAGACCTCTGGGCACTTGAACGATGTCTTCCATCAAGCCAAGCTGATTTTGAGCCTTTCTTGCTTGCTCCAGACGTCGAGCGGCTTCTTTATTTCTCAACAGGATCACCTGTTTGCTAAGTAGTTAACAATTCTCCAGATATTAATTGTGTGTAAATTGCATTGCATTTGACTTTACAGTAAGAGGTGAGAGGTTCCACATAGACCTACTTTTCTGTTCTTCAATTAGGCAGCTGTGTTTAATGGACACGTCAAACTGGAATCAGAATTGATAAATGCTCATTTTCTGTAAAGTGGCTTTTTTGCATAGTAGAACACTATTTTGAAACCCAATTAAAGAAGAAAAAAACAGAGGAATATTCGGATGCTTTTAAAGGCAGCATATAAAACTAGATGGAAATTAGAGTCAGTGCTAATTATTATAATCAGTCTAATTATAGTGTATAACGAGAACGTACAGGACTCTTCCCACCTGGTATTATCTGTAGTGTGTGAAACACTTCTTACTTTGGTATGCCAGGCAGTTCTGTGCAGCCGTGCTGATACATCTCAACTACATAGATGTTTTCGGGATCTCAGTGAACTCACACATTAAGGACCACAATATCAACTACAAGACCATGTAACAAGGCAGCATTAAAGCTCTTCACTCATGCAAGCCTGGGATTGCAAAAGGAACATTTAACTAGTGAGGAAATAGAGAATAACACTGTAAATCATCATGTTTAGACTGTTAACTAAATGTGAGATAGCAACACATGCCAATATTGTAATGTTCTGTCATAGTAGGACATTTCTGTCCTACTACTTTGTAAATTCAAACAAAATAATGATCAAGTATGAAAAATATATGTGTATTAGTTTCCTAGAGATGATCCAGTTCTGGTCTCCAAAAATCATCTACAAACTGAATACTTTTCTGACGTTTACTAGTCTCTTTTGGGACAGGGAACAGTATGGGACCAATTAATAAAGACTGGCATTTTGCACAATGGAACTGGAGTAAGATGTGACTAATTCATTAAAAGACGCAGGCTGGTGTACATTTCTGGCATAAATTTTGATAAATTTGCCTTTCTACGTCCTGCCCCACCCAAGCTCCTCCAGTTCATCCTCCAGAGAAAAAAGATGGGTGAGCACTACAGTGCTCAGCTTAAACTTGGGGTGCTTAAGATTGTTAAATAGGCCACTTCTGTTGGAGAAGATATAGTCAAGATTCAGTTACGTGAAGGCCTGAGCCCTGAGTGATAGTGGGCTTGGACCTTAAAAATGTAGTATCTGGTCAAAGTGTGTCTCAAAACAAAGAAGTAAACCCCTGAATGACGATTCTGCCTCTAGATTGTTGGAAGTACCTCTGCCTCTGTTACAAGACAGTGCGTCACTCACACTGCGAATGTATGATCTGGTTAAACTTTAGTACAGCTGGGATTTGAGGTCCCACCTGCTAGTGAACCTGTGTTTTACTGAATCAGCTCTCTGCCAGGAGCCTTGATGGAGGCCATACCCTATATAAACTAACAGCAGTCTCCTGCAATCTGCAATCTGTTTAACACTTACCCTAGTCTGCTGTTAAGCCCCATCACACACAGCGATCTCGCTAGCGAGATCGCTGCTGAGTCACTAGTTTTGTGACGCAACAGCGATCTCCCCTGCGATATCGCTGTGTGTGACACTGATTAGCGACCGGCCCCCTGCCGGGTATCGCTGATCGTTGTCCAAAGGCCAGCACATTTTTTTGATCGTTGGTCTCCCGCTGACCAGCACGCATCGCTGCGTGTGGCAGGCAGGAGACCAGCGATCAGCTGGTAACCAAGGTACACATCGGGTTTCCAGGCGTCGGGCAGCGCCTGGAAACCCGATGTATACCTTGGTTACCAGCTCCCTACACTAGCGGGCTGGTATCCAACGTACACTGCGGTTAACTAAGCGACGTTACCCCCAGTGTCGCTGTCCTGATCGCTGCCTGAGCTGCTTGTTTGGCAGCTCACCAGCGATCATGTAGCGACACACCAGCGATTCTGACAAGTGCATATCGTTGTCGGGATCGCTGGTGAGTCGCTATGTGTGACCGGGCCCTTAGTGCTGCTGAGTTTGCTGTTGTTACTAGATACTGACCTTGGAGTGTTTGACCCTTCATTTGTCTTAGTATTTTGACCCTGACTCTGTCCTCCTGGTTTTGACTTTTGCTACGCAATACTCACCTCTCCCCGTGCCTCCGCTGCCGCAGCTCCGAGCTCCTGGGGGCGCCTGCGCCGGCGCTTCCTCTCTCACAGCAGTGCCGCTGAATGAGGTCATAATTCGGCGGCCGGCTGTGGCAGAGAGCACGTGGACGCCGGACAGGTGAGGCGTGTGTGTGTGTGTCTGTATGTGAGAGAGTGCTGCGTGTGTGTGTGCCTGTATGTGAGAGTGCTGCCTGCGGTGCTGTATGTGTGATGGTGGTGGGGGGAGGCAGTGATGGTGGTGAGAAGACAATAATGATGATGATGGGGAGGCAATGATAATGGGAAGGCAATGATGATGATGATATTAATGGGGAGGCAATGATAATGGGAAAGCAATGATGATGATGATATTAATGGGGAGGCAATGATAATGATGATGATGGGGAGGCAATGATAATGGGAAGGCAATGATGATGATGATAATAACGGGGAGGCAATGATGATGATAGGGTGGCAATGATGATGATGATGGGCAGGCAATGATGATGAGGGGAGGCAATGATGATGATAATGGGCAGGCAATGATGATGAGGGGAGACATTGATGATGATGGGGAGGCGATGATGATGATGGGGAGGCGATGATGATGATGGGCAGGCATTGATGATAATGGGGAGGCAATGATGATGACGGGAAGGCGATAATGATAATGGGCAGGCAATGATGATGATAATGGGCAGTCTTTCCACAGCGCCCTTTCCTGAGCCGTAACAGTGCAGAACGCAGCACAGTGTAGAGGAGAGCTCCATATTTTGTATGGAGCATTATATGTGGTCCAATATTCTGTATGGAGCATTATATGGGGACCAGTATCCTGTATGGAGCATTATATGTGGTCCAGTATTCTGTATGGAGCATTATATTGGGTCCAGTATTCTGTATGGAGCATTATATGGGGGATGGCGGGGTGACATCCTGCATGGGGTATTATATGGGTGATGAGGGGGAGACTATGTGGTGCCCATAATATTGTATGGAGGACTGTACTGTCCAGTCTGTACTGTGCGCTGTGAGGATTTGGCAGTTTTTGAGCTATTGTACAATTTACAATAGGTATCAGTCATGTAATGGAAGAAGAGAAGTGTTTGGCATTGTGCTATACCCATATTTCTCTGCAGTATCTGTGCATCATGAATCGTGGTCTGTGTTAAGGGGGCCCACTGAGACTCTTTCGCCCGGGGCCCATAAAAACCTGGAGCCGGCCCTGCTGGGGGGCAGGAAAATTGCTGAAATTGATGGAAACAGCGTTCATATGGAGTGGGAACAGCATGGGGAAGACACCTATATTCGTGTCTGACACTGAGGTCGCTGCTGGGAAGAATGTTGTCAGAATATTACTCCACTTTTACAGACTGACAATAAAACATGCAAAACTGAAGATAAAATGGATTTTATAGGAAAAAATGTTAGGAAACATTCTTTCCTGTATAATGACTTGTATATAAGGCATAATTAAAGAGAGAAAAAAAATCGCCTCCTCCACCAATTAATAGCAGGGCCATCACTCACCGTATTTCCCCCTCGGCTATGACTACAGTACATGACATAGTAGAGGGAGGAATAAAACTACACTCACTGGCAGTCAACAGTAAATACAATAAGTGCAAGGCCTGTCCACAATTAGAAGTAGGGACTGCAATACAGTACACCCTGCAAGACAAGTAGAGGAGGGCCTCAGAAAACATTTTTTCCCATTTTTAAGGAGGGGGACTCTGAGAATGGTAAAGCCTATGCACTAAGTGCAAAGGCTGAAAAACGTTTACCCGGGGGATGGGGGAAATACAAATCCTGTAAAACTTATTAAAGCCGGTCGATTGTCAAGGGGACTGACTTCAATCCCTGGTTTGGCGATGCTTTCCAAGCAGCTGGTCCCGGCTGTACCCAACGAACTTCTTGCTGAGGGAGACTCTTCGCTTTTCTCAGAAGGCACCTGGAATATGCAAATTGTCCTCCTCAAGTGTCAATCCCTGGTTTGGCGATGCATTCCAAGCAGCTGGTTCTGGCTGTACTTAATGATCTTTGTGCTGAGGTAGACTCTTCGCTTTTCCCAGAAGTCACCTGGAATATGCAAATTGTCCTCCTCAAGCTTCAATCCCTGGTTTGGCAATGCTTTCCAAGCAGCTGGTCCCGGCTGTACCCAATGATCTTCTTGCTGAGCGAGACTTTTCACTTTTCCCAGAAGGCACCTGGAATATGCAAATTGTCCTCCTCAAGCCCTGCTCTATGTAGCAGATATGCTCACTTGCTATGAGCACCAACTGCTGGGCGGTGCTCATAGCTATCCGGTTATGACAGCCATAGGGGTCTCCTGCTGACCCTGAATTGTCATGTCAACCCATCCACGACCCGCGGTCGTGTGACACAAGTGCCGATGGGAGGAAGTAATGACGCATTTCCTGCATGTGCATGTTAAATGCCTCAGTCAGAGTTTGACAGCGGCATTTAGCATGTTAACAGCCACAGGTAGATTGAGATTCCACCTCCGGCTATTAGGGGCACATGTCAGCTGATCAGAGCTCAAAATATGTTCACCACACTCCTATGTGTTATACATGTTTTCCTAGCAATTAGAGACTTTCCATCATTGCAATTTGTGGCAAATTTACTCACCGCAACTCAAATTTGGGGGGAAAATTCATCAAGTCTGGTCGATTTCAATTTCAAACAACCAACTGCTATGTAATTCTGCGATAAAAAATATAGGAATTGCACATTATTTAGACTATATTAACTTAGATTTTAGTGTGAAAAATATTGTTTACAAAAGCTCCATTCACAGTAGCCAGCGACAACTGTTAATTGACTGCTGATTGGCTATGATTGGTGGCATTTAGTGATGAGTGAGTATACTCGTTGCTTGGGTTTTCCCGAGCACACTCGGGTGATCTCCGAGCATTTGGAAGTGCTCGGAGATTTAGTTTCTGTTGCCGCAGCTGCATAATTTATGGCTGCTGGACAGCTTGAATACATGTGAGGAATGCCTGTTTGTTAAGGAATCCCCACATGTATTCAGGCTGTCAAATAGCCGCAAATCGTGCAGCTATGGCAACAGAAACTAAATCTCCGAGCACTTCCAAATGCTCGGAGATCACCCGAGCGTGTGCGGGAAAACCCGAGCAACGAGTATACTCACTCATCACTAGTGACCTTTTAGCTATGCACCCACGTTGCGTTTTTTAAGGGTTTTGCCGCGTTTTTCTGTGGCGGAAACACTTATAAAACGAAACACATCCCATGTAATCCTATGGGATTCCGCAGCTGCTGTGCCAGTGCTGCAGATTTTTCCACTGCAGATTCGCATAGCGGAAAAATCCGCAGCATGTTCATTATTTTAGCGTAATCGCGGCGATTCCGCCGCCATAGCATGGCATTAAAACGCTCACTTTACGCATGTGGCCATGCCCACCATGCGTAAAGTGAGTGCTTCATGTGCTGTTGGTACCCAGGGTCTGGAAGAGAGGAGACTCTCCTCCAGGCCCTGGGTACCATATTCCTGTAAAAAATAAAATTAAAATAAAAAATAGGGATATACTTACCCTCTGTCGGCCCCCGGAGTCCTCCTGGTCCTCAGCGGCGCTGCCGGCAAGTTCCATTCCCAGGCGTGCTTAGCGAGAATGACCTTTGCGACGTCGCGTAAAGAGCATAGTTTAGAATTGCTGCTTTTTAACCCCTTACTGACAGAGCCGGTTTGCAGCTTAATGAACAGGCCAACTTTTACAATCTAACCACTGTCACTTTATGATGTTATAACTCTGGAACGCTTTAACGGATCCCGCTGATTCTAAGAATGTTTTTTCGTGACATACTGTACTTCATGTTAGTGGTAAAATTTGTTCGATACGACTTGCGTTTATTTATGAAAAAAATGGAAATATGGTGAAAATGTTTAAAATTTTGCAATTTTTGCCCTTAAATCAGAGAGATATGTCACACAAAATACTTAATAAATAGCATTTCCCACATGTTTACTTTATATCAGCACAATTTTGGAAACAATTTTTTTTTTTTTTGTAGTTATAAGTTGACCAGCGATTTCTCATTTTTACAACAAAATTTACAAAACCATTTTTTTTTAGGGACCACATCACATTTAAAGTCACTTTCAGGGGTGTACATGGCAGAAAATACCCAAAAGTGACACCATTCTAAAAACTTCACCCCTCAAGGTGCTCAAAACCACATTCAAGAAGTTTATTAACCCTTTATGTGCTTCACAGGAACTGAAGCAATGTGGAAGGAAAAAATTAACATTTAACTTTTTTTTACAAACATTTTACTTCAGAACCATTTTTTTTTATTTTCACAAGTGTAAAAAGAGAAAATGAATCACAAAATTTGTTGTGAAATTTCTCCTGAATGCGCCGCTACCCCATATATGGGGGTAAACCACTGTTTGGGCGCACGGCAGAGCTTGGAAAGGAAGGAGCACTGTTTGATTGAGATCGGACGCCATGTCGCGTTTGGAGAGCCCCTAATGTGCCTAAACAGTGGAAACCCCCACAAGTGACAACATTTTGGAAACTAGACCCCTTAAGGAACTTATCCAGATGTTTGATGAGCATTTTGAACCCCCAAGTGCTTCACAGAAGTTTATAACGTAGAGCCGTGAAAATAAAAAATCATATTTTTTCCCCCAAATTTTTATTTTCACAAGGGTAACAGGAGAAATTAGACCACCAAAGTTGTTGTGCAATTTGTCCTGAGTATGCTGGTACCCCATATGTGGGGGGAAACACTGTTTGGGCACACGTCGGGGATCGGAAGGGAAGTAGTGACGTTTTGAAATGCAGACTTTGATGGGCAACCATGTAATGCAAACAATGCAAGAAAGAGCGCTATCATGAATGTTAGCAAGAACTTAGACATATTATATATGCATGAAAAACATACAGAGAGTTCAATTACCCATGTTAGTAGAATGTTCAATCCACGAGGTGGCCGGAGACCCGATGCGCGTTTCGCCAGCTGAGGACTTTCTTCCTCAAATGGGGGCGTGGTTAAAGTTGTTACACTGCCGCATATAAATATCCGGCCATTCCGGTCACATGATCGGATATGGCCAATCAGATGTTGTGCCTGGGCGCAAGCGCATAATTCTCGCAGGTTCTGAATGTGAATTCTCTAACATAGCTACACTAGTCACATGGTCGGATGCAACCAACCAAATCAGTTACAGACATGTGCTGAACTATTACTGACAGGTCCTAGTTTTGCACGTTCCTCACACACCGTTCACCGCAGCCGAAGGAAGTGGCTGGCGCCAAACCACACACCAATCGGCTAGCGAGTGAAGGGGAGGAGAAGAGGCGCAAAAAGACAACATGAAAAAGGGGAGAAAAAAAGGGGGAAAAAATATATATAAAAAATATACATAAGAATGATGATGCACCCAAAGTATACATATGTAAATATAACAATTATACAATATAACAATAATATAAATATCAAGATGTATAAATGTGCAATGAAGTGACTATAATACTATACAAAGTGTACTGTAGTACATACGTAAATATATGACAATTATACAATATTACAATAATATAAATATGAAGATATATAAATGTGCAATGAAGTGACAATAATATTATATAAAGTATGCTGTAATGACTATCATAAAATATAACATAAGTGAAAAATAATAATGTAAAAAATAATAATAATTAACCACATAAACAAATCCACTATATCAATATCATGTGTAATGTTCAAGTGCATACAATGTGTAGTGCCAATTATTGGTGTCACAAAATAATCCATAATAGTCAGTAAAAGTGAAGAAGAAAAGTTTCTTTCCCCTTTATGTCTTCAAATTCCCGATAGTATCTTCAAGCGATGGTAACATCCAGTAACATCCATAGATACAAGGATGTAATATCCACAATTAATGATCAAGATGAAAAGCGGACCATATGAGACTAAAAATAAGAATAAAGAACAAAACATGAGTAAAACATACTAAAAAACAATAAAAGAAACCGACAGCAAACAACTGAAGGAGACGATATATCTGGAGAAGGGGCGCATAACCAAAAAATGAACCTCAAAAAATAGGCTACAGGAAGGACGAATAGCCTGTCACCTCATTTAATCCTCAGGGTACCATCGTACCCAAAGTGAAAATCCATTTGCATTCTTTCTGGGCCAACAAACGGTGAATATCACCACCAACGTAGGTTTTAGGACATGTGCAAGTGGCATAGTAGATGACTTGAGTCGTATTGCATGTGATATGCTGTTTGATGGAAAAATTTTTGGCCATCTACAGACTCAAAATTAGAGGAACGAATAATATTGATGCAAGCAACGCATCTACCACAAGGGAAACAACCCTTGATTGGCCCAGAAGTGCCCTAAGGATTATTCGTTTTACTTGGAGTTGGGATATAATGACTATTCATCAAAATGTCACCTAAGTTTCTACTACGTCTAGACGTCATGAGGGGACCATCTGTAAGAAATCGTGCAAGGGTGGGATCCGTTTTTAGAATGTCCCAATGTCTTTGCATACAGGCCCGCATTGTAGACCATTCTCCGTTATATGTTGATATATAACGGATTTTATCATCTTTCTTTGTTTCCTTGGCTCTAGGATATAATAAATCATCTCTAGCACATCTTTTTGCTCTATTGTAGCCAGCCTTGATGCATCTCTTTAATATCCCCTTGCTCGAAACCTATCACAGAGGTCTGATGCCTGCAATTGAAAATTGGATTCGGTGGAGCAGATCCGCCTCATCCTGAGGAATTGACCAACAGGGATGGCTTTGATGGTACTGTAAGGATAACTAGAATTAGCATGGAGCAGTAAATTAGTTGAAGTGGGTTTCCTGTATACATCCGTTTGTAAAAAAAGATTTTTTTGGGATAATTCCTCTTTCAAATGCATTTGACAAAATGTCCTCAAGTTCACCCTGAAATGTAACAAGAGGTTTACAATCCAATTTTTGGTAAGTATTGGTGTCTTTTAAATGCCTGCTGGCTTCACGCTCATACATAATAGTCGGCCACAAAACCACATTCCCCCCCTTGTCAGCAGGCTTGATTACAATGTCATCAAACGATTTTAATTCCTACAGGGCTTACCTCTGTTTGGCTGTAAAATTGTCATGCTCTCGTCTCGTAGTGATTTGTAAAAAATCCTGCGAGACGAGGCGTGTAAAAATATCCACAGCAGGAACCATTGACAAGGGGGGAAACTTAGTAGATTTAGGGCAGAGGTGATGAGGGAACCCACCTGTATTATCAGGATTCTGTTCCTGCAGAAGGTCCTCGAGGGCCCTCAAAGCTTCCTGCTCCGTAGGATCAGATTGTAAATTATCCTTAGTCATGAGTTTTTTCATAATCAGTTTCCTTGAAAAGAGTAAGAGGTCTTTGGTAGCTGTAAAAAGATCAAAATTATTAGTAGGAGAGAATGTCAATCCTCTCCGGAGTATCTCAAGATGTGTTTCCGTTAAAATATGATTAGATAAATTAATTACCTCCGATCCATATTTTCCTTTTTTATCATGGATGTCATTTTGAGATTTTCCATATCTGGTTGTCATCCTCTCATGACGAAAACCCACATTCGATATCTTAGATTTAGATCTAACTGATTCTTCAGTTGAAGCCACAGATACTGAGGAGGCTGATCGGGCACGCGAAGACCCCCTATATTGATGGCGCTTCCTATTCCAGTGATTGGTAGAATTAGTTTGGTGGTCCTTAATGTCCCGCTGGAATTTCTTTGCCTTGATGTCACAAATGTTTTTCTCCCATTTTGAAAATTCGACTTATATTTCTTTATTAAGTACAATTAGCGCCTCACTAGACATGGGCGCGGCCTGTGCGCCTTTTTTCGCCAACCTCTTCCTAGGTTACTGGGAGAGGGGTATTTTTGGCGAGGAAGGCGTGCAGGGTGCGGACCATGTGCAGTGCTGGTTACGTTATATAGATGATTTATTTATTATTTGGCAGGGTTCAGAATTACAACTTCACAATTTCATGCAGCAGTTGAATCATAATGACTACAATATTAAACTTTCATATGTGGTCAATGGGACTTCAGTGGATTTCTTGGACATTAAGATCCAAGTGGATCAAATTTTTTTTTACAAACGGATGTATACAGGAAACCCACTTCAACTAATTCACTGCTCCATGCTAATTCTAGTTATCCTTACAGTACCATCAAAGCCATCCCTGTTGGTCAATTCCTCAGGATGAGGCGGATCTGCTCCACCAAATCCAATTTTCAATTGCAGGCATCAGACCTCTGTGATAGGTTTCGAGCAAGGGGATATTCAAAGAGATGCATCAAGGCTGGCTACAATAGAGCAAAAAGATGTGCTAGAGATGATTTATTGTATCCTAGAGCCAAGGAAACAAAGAAAGATGATAAAATCCGTTATATATCAACATATAACGGAGAATGGTCCACAATGCGGGCCTGTATGCAAAGACATTGGGACATTCTAAAAACGGATCCCACCCTTGCACAATTTCTTACAGATGGTCCCCTCATGACGTCTAGATGTAGTAGAAACTTAGGTGACATTTTGATGAATGGCCATTATATCCCAACTTCAAGTAAAACGAATGATCCTTAGGGCACTTCTGGGCCAATCAAGGGTTGTTTCCCTTGTGGTAGATGCGTTGCTTGCATCAATATTAATTGTTCCTCTAATTTTGAGTCTGTAGATGGCCAAAAACAATTTTCCATCAAACAGCATATCACATGCAATACGACTCAAGTCATCTACTATGCCACTTGCACATGTCCTAAAACCTACGTTGGTCTAACATCTAGACGTCTTGGCACCAGAACACGTGAGCATGTCCGTGATATATTGGCAGCAAAGTCAGAAACGGATGTCTCACAATTAAAAACTTTGCCTCAACATTTTTTCCATTTTCATAATTGTGACCCAAAATCTCTTTCGGTTAGAGGTATTGAACATGTGCAAAGTGGCATCCGAGGTGGTGATTTTCACCGTTTGTTGGCCCAGAAAGAATGCAAATGGATTTTCTCTTTGGGTACGATGGTACTCAGGGATTAAATGAGGTGACAGGCTATTCGTCCTTCCTGTAGCCTATTTTTTGAGGTTCATTTTTTGGTTATGCGCCCCTTCTCCAGATATATTGTCTCCTTCAGTTGTTTGCTGTCGGTTATTTTTATTGTTTTTTAGTATGTTTTACTCATGTTTTGTTCTTTATTCTTATTTTTAGTCTCATATGGTCCACTTTTCATCTTGATCATTAATTGTGGATATTACATCCTTGTATCTATGGATGTTACTGGATGTTACCATTGCTTGAAGAAACTATCGGGAATTTGAAGACATAAAGGGGAAAGAAACTTTTCTTCTTCACTTTTACTGACTACTATGGATTATTTTGTGACACCAATAATTGGCACTACACATTGTATGCACTTGGACATTACACATGATATTGATATAGTGGATTTGTTTATGTGGTTAATTATTATTATTTTTTACATTATTATTTTTCACTTATGTTATATTTTATGATAGTCATTACAGCATACTTTATATAATATTGTCACTTCATTGCACATTTATATATCTTCATATTTATATTATTGTAATATTGTATAATTGTCATATATTTATGTATGTACTACAGTATACTTTGTATAGTATTATAGTCACTTCATTGCACATTTATACATCTTGATATTTATATTATTGTTATATTTACATATGTATACTTTGGGTGCATTATTTTTTCCCCCCTTTTTTCTCCCCTTTTTCATGTTCCCTTTTTGCGCCTCTTCTCCTCCCCTTCACTCGCTAGCCAATTGGTGTGTGGTTTGGCGCCAGCCACTTCCTTCGGCTGCGGTGAACGGTGTGTGAGGAACGTGCAAAACTAGGACCTGTCAGTAATAGTTCAGCACATGTCTGTAACTGATTTGGTTGGTTGCATCCGACCATGTGACTAGTGTAGCTATGTTAGAGAATTCACATTCAGGACCTGCGAGAATTATGCGCTTGCGCCCAGGCAAAATATCTGATTGGCCATATCCGATCATGTGACCGGAATGGCTGGATATTTATATGCGGCAGTGTAACAACTTAAACCATGCCCCACCTTTGAGAAAGCGAGTCCTCAGCTGGCGAAACGCGTGTCGGGTCTCCGGACACCTTGTGGATTGAACACTCTACTAACATGGGTAATTGAACTCTCTGTATGTTTTTCATGCATATATAATATGTCTAAGTTCTTGCTAACATTCATGATAGCGCTCTTTCTTGCATTTTTGCATTACATGGTTGCCCTGAGTCTTAAGGGATTTATCCCATTGAATCCATGTATTCCCAATTAGGGATGTGGTTGACTTAGTATTGTGGTACATGTTTACAAGCGCTTCATCTACTGTATGTAGTTTAGCATATTTTAGTTCGCCACTTGGTGTCCTTGGTGTATATATTGTGAGACAGTGAAGGGGTGCGTACTTGGCGGGGTGTACATCTCGCCCAGGTTTCTTAGCTGGGTGGCATGAGGAATGTAGGAGTGAAGGTAGGATGGCAGTGCGACGTTCACTCCACTCCCCATTCAGTACAGGCTTGCAGCCCAACCCTGAGTGCACTCAGCTGTCTAATTAAGCAGCCAGAAGTAGGTGGTGGAGTTACACAGACTGAGCTCTCAGTCTGAATCTGGCTTCAGACGCTGCTGGAGTCTCCTGGAAGCCAAGCTCTGGTAACTACAAAATATGTGTTGTTTTGGCCAGGCTGTTAGAGCCTAGACCACGGTAGTGAGGAAACTAACTGTATCTAGCTAGCAGCCTGCCAGGCTTAGGACTTTGTTTTATGATTTGGTTTATGTTTGTTGCTGTGGACTTTAATAAAACTGGTTGCCGCCAGTTTACACCAGTACTGCTGTCTGTGCTTGAACTTTTTCTATGCCACTCTGTCTACCCGAGACGGCGATCCCAGAGCTATACCCCCTGAACTGGTTACAATTGGTGCTCGAATGCAGGCAGCACAGTGGCTAAAACAGCAGCAAAGGAAAAAAAAAGGAAACGTCTGTCAAAGCAGCTTTAAAGAGACAGTAGCCCTAATAGTGTCTGCACAGAAAAAGCTGAACTTGCTGTGGTAAAGACTTTGGAGTGTGCATGTCCTGGGTAAAGGCTGCTGTTGCCGGGACAGACAAGTCTGACAGCATGGAGGAGCTGCTTAAACATATGGCGCAAGCTAGTGTGCAACAGCAGGAGACTAACCGATTATTAATGGAGCAGGTTGCAGCACTACGCCAGTCTCTCAGCACCTCGTCCCAGAGTGATGACGCAAGGTCACCTGCGTTGTCCGCGGTAAAGAAGGCGGTAAAACAGACCCTGCAGAAGATGATGCCTCATGATGATGTGGAGGCATATCTCGCTATATTTGAAAGACTGGCAGAGAAGGAGAATCTGCCACCATCTGAATGGGCCATGGTGGTCGCACCCTATCTGACTGGGGAACCTCAAAGGTGTATTTTGACCTTAGCGAGCAGGACAGCAGAGACTATGCCAAGCTGAATGCGGAGATTCTTGCCCGCCTGGGGGTTACGGTTGCAGTCCGTGCCAGGAGAGTCCATAACTGGAGATACAGTGAGGACAAGCCTGCTCGCTCACAAATGTATGATCTAATATATTTAGTAAAGAAGTGGCTGGAGCCTGACGTCAGCACCCCTGCCCAAATGGTCGAAAAGGTAGTGGTGGACCGGTACATCTGGGCCCTGCTCCTGAGGTGCAGCTCTGGGTCGGACAGGGAGACCCCAAAGACGCCAATCAACTGGTCAGCCTGATAGAGAGGTATTCCGCTACCAAAGACTACCTCCGTGACCAGCCGTCCGAGCGGTCGTCACTTCGGAGTTCCCGGCCTCTGACATCTCCCGGTAAGAGAGTTCCAGCTGGTGAGGCCAGGGGTGCTGCTGATAGATGGGGCCAGGCCCGAGGGGACATGTGTGAGACAAGGGCCGATGCTTCCCTGTCAGAAGTTCCCAGGCCTAGAAAGGTCTCCCCGTCTGAACCCCCAGACCTAAGATGTGATGGAGATGCCGTGAACGGGGTCATATTTCAGCCAACTGTCCACTAGTGGGGGATGCTGGAAGGTCTCTCTCTCTCCTCGCGGAACCAGTATGCGTGGCCACCCCAGCCGAGGAGAATGGCCCACAGGTGTCCCAGGTGGTTATAAATGGCTTCCCCGTACAAGCCCTCCTAGACTCAGGGAGTCGAGTGACTCTGGTACATGCCAGCCTGGCTGATAGGGACTTCATCCCCGATAAACACCTGAGCGTGGTGTGCATCCATGGAGATACTAAAGTCTACCCAGTGACTTCCGTGGACTTCGTCACAAAACTCGGGGAGATCTCGTATGAAGTGGGGGTAGTGAAGAACCTGATGCACCCCGTCATATTGGGTCGTGACTTTCCCCTGTTTTGGGGTCTGTGGGGAAAAAATGGTTCTACCGGACAGTGTGATGAAGCTCCTACTGAGGTTGCGCGGTCCATAGGGGCGGACCACAATGCTAGTGTGTTGTTGAACTTAGATGATGATAATGATAATGATGAATTTCCATTTCAGGTGATGTTGGGGGAGGGGGATAATGGTTCTCTAGAACAGAATGTCCCTGACCTACCTGTGGCCCGTGACAATTTCGGGAGTGAGCAGTTGCGAGACCCCACTCTTAAAAATGCCAGGGAAAGTATAACTGTTCTGAATGAGATCCCACAAGAGCCCGGCTCTGATAAATGATTTCCCCATTTTGCCATGAACAATGCCCTGCTATATGGGGTCACTAAGGTCAATGGAGAGGTCGTGAGTCAGCTCCTGGTACCTAAACCATATAGAAGTATGGTGCTAAATTTGTCACATAACCACGTGCTTGGTGGGCACCTGGGGATGGACAAGACCCAGGAAAGAATCCTCCAGAGGTTTTACTGGCCAGCGGTTTATCGAAATGTGGGGGATTATTGCAAATCTTGCCCCACGTGTCAGATAAATGCTCCGGTTTCCCACTTCCGTAGTCCATTAGTCCCGCTTCCGGTTATAGAGATACCATTTGAAAGAGTAGCGAAGGACTTGGTAGGTCCTATTGTGAAATCAGCCAGGGGGCACCAATACATACTAGTGGTACTTGATTATGCAACCCGGTACCCCGAGGCTGTCCCTTTAAGAAATATGGCGTCCAAAAATATTGCACGGGAACTCTTTCATATGTTTTCCAGGACAGGAATCCCTAAAGAGATCCTCACGGACCAAGGCACACCTTTTATGTCCAAGGTGATGAAGGAGCTGTGTAAGTTGCTTAAAATCTCGCACATTCGAACATCCGTGTATCATCCACAGACGGATGGGCTGGTTGAACGTTTTAATAAAACGTTAAAACATATGTTAAAGAAAGCAGTGGAGAAAGATGGTCGGGATTGGGACTACCTGTTACCCTACCTAATGTTTTCGGTCAGAGAGGTGCCCCAAGCCTCTACTGGGTTTTCTCCCTTTGAGTTGGTATATGGTCGGCACCCGCGGGGCTTGCTAGATATAGCCAAGGAAGTATGGGAGACCGAGGCAACCCCGTACAAGAGTGTTATAGAGCATATTGCCCAGATGCAGGATAGAATTGCTAAGGTTATGCCATTGGTTAAGGATCACCTGCAGAGAGCCCAAGAAGCTCAAAGCAAAATATATAATCGGTCAGCAAAAGTTAGGACATTCAACCCCGGGGATCGGGTCCTGATCTTAATCCCCACGGTGGAAAGTAAGTTTTTGGCCAAGTGGCATGGACCCTACGAGATAGTACAGAAAGTGAGCGAGGTCACCTACAAGGTACACCAGCCAGGGAGACGGAAGCCCTACCAGGTCTATCAACCTGATCAAGGCCTGGAGGGACAGAGTCATTATTGGCCTCGGGTGAATTAGAGAAAGGGTTAAAACCACCTATACCTCCTGTGATAGTGGGTGAGACGTTGTCAGCACACCAAAAACAGGAAGTACGGGAGTTTCTGCAGAAAAATCAGCAGAGGTTTTCAGACTTGCCCGGCCGGACTTCTCTCGTGAAGCACCATATCGAGACCGAACCCGGCACTAAGGTCAAGCTGAAACCATACAGGATTCCGGAAGCCCGTAGAGAGATAGTCTCCACTGAGATCAAACGGATGCTAGCCCTAGGGGTCATTGAGGAGGCCCAAAGCGAGTGGTGTAGCCCGATTGTCCTGATCCCAAAACCTAATGGAACCTGGAGGTTCTGCAATGATTTTAGAAAGTTGAACGACGTGTCAAAGTTTGACGCCTACCCTATGCCCCGGGTAGACGAGCTAATCGAGAGGTTAGGGGGCGCCCGTTATATTACAACCCTCGATCTGACAAAAGGGTACTGGCAGATACCCCTGTCTGAGGAGGCAAAAGAAAAAAACGGCCTTTGCAACCCCGACGGCTTTTTTCAGTACCTTGTGATGCCATTCGGTTTGCATGGAACCCCGGCTACCTTTCAGAGGCTTATGGACCTGATCCTGCGCCCGCATCAATCTTATGCGGCTGCCTACCTGGATGATGTGGTAATTTTCAGTTCCGATTGGGAGAGCCACCTCGCTAAGACTCGATAGGCGGAGCTGGGCTGAACATAAACCCAGAGAAATGTGCAATTGGCCTAGAAGAGGCCAAGTACCTGGGCTACTCATTGGCAGGGGGCTGATTAAGCCCCAAAACAATAAGGTAGAGGCGATTCAGAACTGGCCTACACCCCTCACAAAACGACAGATCAAAGCGTTTCTGGGCATCACTGGGTACTATCGCAGATTTGTACAAAATTTTGCCTCCATTGCTGCCCCGTTGACCGACCTGACAAAGGGTGGGAAGTCAAAAATAGTAGTTTGGAATCCGGAGGCAGAAAAAGCATTTCAGTCTTTGAAAATGGCTTTATGTCAAAGCCCAGTTCTGGTCACCCCTAATTTCAGGAGGAGTTTCTTGTTCAAACTGATGCCTCTAATGTGGGGTTAGGGGCGGTTTTGTCGCAGGTCGTGAAGGGTGAGGAGCACCCGGTCATGTATCTGAGTCGAAAACTGACACTGGCTGAACAAAATTATGCCATTCTGGAGCGAGAGTGCCTCGCAATCAAATGGGCGCTGGACTCGCTACGTTATTACCTCTTGGGCAGGAAATTTAAATTGCAGTCAGACCATTCTCCTCTGGCATGGATGAAGCAGAACAAGGAAAGGAACGCCAGGGTGACAAGGTGGTTCCTTTCGCTTCAAGAATTCAATTTCTCGGTAGAGCATAGGCCTGGGAAGTTACAAGGTAATGCCGATGCCTTGTCCAGAGTTCACTGTCTCTTTGGGGTTGTTGACCAGCCCTCTGGTCCGGAGAAGAGGGGGGATATGTGAGACAATGAAGGGGTGCGTACTGGACGGGGTGTACATCTGCCCAGGTTTCTTAGCTGGGTGGCATGAGGAATGTAGGAGTGAAGGTAGGATGGCAGTGCGATGTTCACTCCACTCCCCATCCAGTACAGGCTTGCAGCCCAACCCTGAGTGCACTCAGCTGTCTAATTAAGCAGCCAGAAGTAGGTGGTGGAGTTACACAGACTGAGCTCTCAGTCTGAATCTGGCTTCAGATGCTGCTGGAGTCTCCTGGAAGCCAAGCTCTGGTAACTACAAAATATGTGTTGTTTTGGCCAGGCTGTTAGAGCCTAGACCACGGTAGTGAGGGAACTAACTGTATCTAGCTAGCAGCCTGCCAGGCTTAGGACTTTGTTTTATGATTTGGTTTATGTTTGTTGCTGTGGACTTTAATAAAACTGGTTGCCGCCAGTTTACACCAGTACTGCTGTCTGTGCTTGAACTTTTTCTATGCCACTCTGTCTACCCGAGACAGCGATCCCAGAGCTATACCCCCTGAACTGGTTACAATATATTATATATTGGGATCATTTTCATCCATGTTTATTACTGATCTAAGATTTAAAAAAAAATATATATATATATCTTTTGTAACTTTTTATGGTACATCTATTTGCTATTAAAACTATTGTTTGAGATACAATTTTTTGACTCATTTTGCTCCTTTATTATTTATTGCTGTTCTGAGTCTGTATCGTCAGAGTTATATTCTGGTTTCTAATATATAGCCCCCCAATGAACTTATCTAGATGTGTGGTGAGCACTTTGAACCCCCAAGTGCTTCACAAAAGTTTATAACGCAGAACCGTGAAAATAAAAAATCATTTTTTTGCCACAAAAATGATCTTTTCACCACCAAATTTTTACATTCACAAGGGTACCAGGAGAAATTGGACCCCAAAAGTTGTTGAGCAATTTGTCCTGAGTAGGCTGATACCCCATATATGGGGGGAACCACTGTTTGGGCACATGGCAGAGCTGGGAAGGGAAGGAGCGTTGTTTTGGAATGCAGACTTTGATGTAATTGTCTGCGGGTGTCGTGTTGCGATTGCAGAGCCCCTGATATGCCTAAACAGTAGAAACCCCCCACAAGTGACCCCATTTTGGAAACTAGAACCCCCAAGGAGCTTATCTAGATGTGTGGTGAGCACTTTGAACCCCCACGTGCTTCACAGAAGTTTATGATGCAGAACCGTGAAAATAAAAAATATTTTTTTTCCACAAAAATCATTTTTTTTCCACAAAAATCAATTTTTAACCCCCATTTTTTTATTTTACCAAGAGTAACAGGACAAATTAGACCCCCAAAGTTGTTGTGCAATTTTTACTGAGTGCGCTGATGCCTCATTTGTGGGAGTAAACCACTGTTTGGGCACACAGCAGAGCTCAGAAAGGAGGGAGCACAGTTTGACTTTTTGAACGCAAAATTGGCTGGAATCAATGGTGGTGCCATGTTGCGTTTGGAGACCCCCTGATGTACCTAAACAGTGGAAACCCCTCATTTCTAACTCCAACCCTAACCCCAACACACCCCTAATCCTAATCCCAACCCTAATCACAACCCTAACCTCAACACACCCCTAATCTCAACACATCCCTAACCCTAATTCCAACCCTAACCCCAACACACCCCTAACCCAACCCTAACCATAACCATAACCCTAATCCCAACCCTAACCATAACCCTAACCACAAACCTAACCCCAACAAACCGCTAACCCTAATCCCAACCCTAACCCTAATCCAAACCCTAAAACTTTAGTCCAACTCACTTTAGCCTAACTCTATCCCTAACCCTACCTCTAAAGCTTTAGCCCAACTCACTTTAGTCTAGCCCTAACCATAAAACTTTAGCCCAACTCACTTTAGCCTAACCCTAATCCTAAAACTTTAGCCCAACTCACTTTGGCATAACTCTAACCCTAACCATAACCCTAACCCTAAAACTTTAGCCCAACTCAGTTTAGCCTAACCCTAAAACTTTAACCCAACTCAGTTTAGCCTAACTCTAACCCTAATGGAAAAATGGAAATAAATATATTTTCTTTATTTTATTATTTTTCCCTAAGGGGGTGATAAAGGAGGGTTTATTTACTTTTTTTTATTTTGATCACTGTGATAGCGTTTATCACAGTGATCAAAATGAACCAATAGGAAAAACCTTCCTATTGTTGCCGGGTGCCGGCCGTCAGATCTCGGCGCACTGCGCATGCGCCCGCCATTTACTTCCAGGAAGAAGACGCCAGGAGCTGTGGGGGATTCCTGAGGGTCTAGGGACACCGGGAGGTGTGGGGGCAGTGACCGGGGATGCTAGTTCTCTCTCCTCTGATGTGCGATCACATCAGAGGAGAGAGAAATTAAATGGCACAACGGACCCCGGAGAAAATCCGACTCTGGGGAGCACTATAGGCTTTTTCCACAGTGCCGTTAATTGCAGCTGCCTGAGAGAGAGGTGCTGTGCGCTCAGTGACTGTACGTACCGCGCATGTGCCAAGGAGGGAGAACTGGATACCGGACAGACTCTTGAAGCCTTCCCTGCCACTTGCTTCACGCCTGTTTCCGTGTGACTCTGGGAGTGCTTCGGCCGCACTTGTTTCTGGACTAGGGGCTCAGCGGAAGGTACTGGAGACCAAATTCTGCCGCCAGAAGACAGACCACCGTTTAAAGGACCCCATCTGAGAATGTATCCCCCGGACTCTGCCGGTGCTACATCCCCTGCGGAATCATCTGCTGCAGAGGATCACATAAGATACGATAAGTTCTTCAATTGGACTGCTATTGTTTCACATTTGTTACTGCTATTATTCCGCCTTTAACCATTTACCTCCCTGCGAGGAGTGAATTACTTGTTCTATTAAATTTGTTATATTTTGTTAACTCTTGCTTTTCCTCCCGCCTGTCACCGCATCCTGCAACCTGCTTGCACCTTCACAGTCCAATCGGCAGCCCTTGTGGTGCAAAGTAGCACCGGGAGTACAGGCACCATCTTAGATCCCATGTTCTCCTACAAGAAAACCTCCTTTGTTTTTGTGGGTAATGGTTCTAATGTAAGTGACACTGCTTCATTGAGCACTCTTCTACCATTAGGGAAGTAGATTTGGGCACTTTCAGATGTTATTTGGTTGAAGTGTGGAAAAAATGCAGGGCATGTCATGGGTGCATCGCCACGAAGATCGTCGCGATTGCACATTCTGACTTCTCACAGCTGAGCTGCTGTTTCTTTGTGTTTGGTAATGAGAGAGTTAATTTTACCTAGCTCTTTGCTAAGACTAGGTCCAGCCTCGCCCGGCTGCTTTTGATTATGTTCTAATTAGTTTCCTTTATATTCCTGCCAGTCTGGGTGTTAGACGCCGGTGAAAGCATTCATGTAGTCTAGCAGACTGGAGCGGTTCTGAGAATACTTAAGCTAAGAGCTCCTTAGTTGTTTTTACTCTTATAGCTTATAGTTTATCTCTGAGACCTTAGGTGTTCCTACTGTGTGTGAGTGTTGTATGTAAGACTTTATTTACTTTATTTCTTGTCTTTCTTGTATGTCTTTCTGTTCATTAACCGTTACCTGTTCATTCCCTTTGGTGGTAATCAGGGTCCTTCTTAGGACTAGATTACAGTTGGCAGGGATTGATAGGAGACAGGGTTTACGCTGGTGGCCTGGACCTCTGTACCTTTAACAGTACCTCCAGGTAGAGGGATTAGTCAGGACCCCAGTTTAGGGTCAGCATAGACCCCGGTCACCCTCTAGCCGGAGACAGCGTATAACGGATTCAGTATTGACCCACTGGACATTCTGTCAGGTAATTCTATGTTATCATATATCTATGCGCATGTTATATAGTATGTTGCCCTTTTGATATAGATTACTGACATCACATATATATATCTGCTATACAGCGTGACATTTTCACCGGCCATACTAAAGATTCTCCCCAGCTGTCATGGATCCAGTAGCCCAGCTGGCCCGGCAGTTGCAGGGGTTGTCCATGGAGTTTGCAGACATTAAGTCCAAGGTTTTGTCCCCCCCGGAGCAAACCAGATCTGAACCTAAGGTTGCTCTCCCGGACAGGTTCACTGGTGGGCGGGACAAATTTTTTACCTTCCGGGAGGCATGTAAATTGTACTTTCGGCTGCGGCCTCGGTCATCTGGAGTGAAGAGCAGAGGGTGGGAATTGTTATCTCGCTCTTACAAGGGGATCCTCAATCTTGGGCGTTCTCTATTCCTCCAGGCTCCCCAGATCTCCAGTCAGTGGATCGATTTTTTACTGCCCTGGGTCTGGTAATAGATGATCCGGATCGAGTCTCCCTTGCTGAAACAAAGTTACGTAAAATACGGCAAGGAAATCATCCAGCGGAGGAATATTCTTCTGAGTTCCGTAGATGGGCAACAGATACTCAGTGGAATGACCCAGCTCTTAGGAGCCAGTTTTGTCAAGGGTTGTCTGACAAATTAAAAGATGTGTTGGCTCAGTATGATTCTCCTCCATCACTGGAGGCTGCTATGGCCCTCGCTATTCGCATTGATAGACGACTTCGGGAAGACGCGAGGTAACTCCGCCTCCCGTGATGACTCCACCTACTAGTAAAGTCCCTAATACTGAGGTTCCCCTGGTCTGTTCTGAGGAGCCCATGCAGTTGGGAGGGACATCATTTTGTAGGAGGGAATCGGCGGTGCACCGCAAGACTAGAAGGTGTTTCTTTTGCGGGAGAGAGGGACATTTTGTTGGGGGGTGTCCATCCCGGGCCTCTTTGAGCAAAGGAGTTAACCTGGGAGTGTGTATTTCGTCCCCAAATCCCTCTCAGTTTCTCGTGCCTGCGGAGGTGGTGATTGGTACTAGAACTGAGAGGATTTCTGTTTTTCTTGATAGTGGGTCCGGGGCTAATCTGGTGGACGCTCGGTTTGCCCAGGTGCATGGTATGCAACTGAGTGTATTGGCCAAACCGGTCCCTATAGTCTCTATTGATTCTAGACCTCTCGGTCAAGGTAGCTTGGTACAAGCTGTTCATAACATAGATCTTCGAGTAGGGGCAATACATAAAGAGCAATTGTCTTGTTATGTGTTGGAGGGTCTACCTACTCCTATTGTGTTGGGACTTCCTTGGTTGGCTAAACATAACCCAGTGATTGATTGGCAATCCAGAAAGATAAGCCAGTGGGGTGAATTTTGCAGGAATAACTGCATGAGCACGGTCATCGGTGCGGTTGTGCCTAGGACTTTGCCTCCTTTTCTGGAGGACTTTGGGGAGATGTTCTCAGAGGAGGGGTGTAAAGAGTTACCTCCTCATCGCGCATATGACTGCTCAATAAAGTTGCTTCCTGATGCCTTATCTCGTACTTTCCCAGGGGCCGGGAAGACGGATGATCCGGTTCCTATTCCTCAGGAGGGAGTTGTAGTGTCAGCTGTATGCTCTGAGCTTGAGGGGAGGTATTGGGGGCTCAGGGGGACGCCCCTGTGGGACTTCCAGGGAGACTGATAGTTCCAGATCGCTTAAGACTGAAGGTTACGGGGAACCGTTACAAACGGATGGCTGATAGGAGGAGAGTTTCTGGTCTAGATCTGAAGGTGAACGATCTGGTTTGGTTGTCTACCAGGATATAAAACTTAAAGTTTCCTCCTGGAGGTTGGGTCCCAGATTCATCGGGCCGTACAGGATCAGTTCCATAATTAATCCTGTGGCATTTCGTCTGGACCTCCCTCCTACGTTTAAAATTCATAATGTGTTTCACAAGTCATTACTTAAAAAGTATGTGGCACCAGTCATACCGTCACCTCTACCTCCTCCTTCAGTGGTAGTCAATGATAACGTGGAATTTCATGGGTCGAAAATCATTGACTCACGTCTCAGTCGCCGATCCCCTCAGTACTTAGTTCATTGGAGGGGGTATGGTCCTGAGGAGAGGACGTGGGTCCCTGCGTCTGATGCTAACGCAGATCGATTGGTTCGGACCTTTCACACAACTTACCCGGACAGACCTGGTCATGAGGGTCCGGAGGCCCCTCGTAGAAGGGGGGGTACTGTCATGGGTGCATCGCCACGAAGATCGTCGCGATTGCACATTCTGACTTCTCACAGCTGAGCTGCTGTTTCTTTGTGTTTGGTAATGAGAGAGTTAATTTTACCTAGCTCTTTGCTAAGACTAGGTCCAGCCTCGCCCGGCTGCTTTTGATTATGTTCTAATTAGTTTCCTTTATATTCCTGCCAGTCTGGGTGTTAGACGCCGGTGAAAGCATTCATGTAGTCTAGCAGACTGGAGCGGTTCTGAGAATACTTAAGCTAAGAGCTCCTTAGTTGTTTTTACTCTTATAGCTTATAGTTTATCTCTGAGACCTTAGGTGTTCCTACTGTGTGTGAGTGTTGTATGTAAGACTTTATTTACTTTATTTCTTGTCTTTCTTGTATGTCTTTCTGTTCATTAACCGTTACCTGTTCATTCCCTTTGGTGGTAATCAGGGTCCTTCTTAGGACTAGATTACAGTTGGCAGGGATTGATAGGAGACAGGGTTTACGCTGGTGGCCTGGACCTCTGTACCTTTAACAGTACCTCCAGGTAGAGGGATTAGTCAGGACCCCAGTTTAGGGTCAGCATAGACCCCGGTCACCCTCTAGCCGGAGACAGCGTATAACGGATTCAGTATTGACCCACTGGACATTCTGTCAGGTAATTCTATGTTATCATATATCTATGCGCATGTTATATAGTATGTTGCCCTTTTGATATAGATTACTGACATCACATATATATATCTGCTATACAGCGTGACAGGGCATTAGTGAAAGATCTCAGTGTGTAGCCGTTCGCCTTGACAGCAAAGCCAGGTCCCGACTAAAAAGTAATTTAATGCTATATGCACAATTTTTTTCTAATGTCTATTGCCACATGAAGATATCACTTTCAATATCTGTCATAATTATAAAATAAAAGGGTGCAGCGTCAAAATGGGAAACAATGCAGTAACATTTATTGTTTGTAAACAGTGACAATTAATTGGCACTAAAATTACTATTTGGTGCCAGATCCATCCAAACCTATGGCTGTTTAGCAGATCTCTCATATTCGATTTGGCAGTACAAGGAAAGTGTGGGCTACATGCCATTTAGCAGATGTATATATGAGCTGGCATGGACCATAAAATACAAGGGATACCCAAGACCAGCCAGGCATTGTGCTGAAGATCTACTTTACTGGAACTGAAATGTGCTCTTTAAAGAATAAATGAAAACACTTGCATACAAGAGCAGCTTCTAATCCATTGTAAGATACAGTAATAGCATATGTTGCTAGTTTTTAGAATAAACTGGCATGTGAAAACTACAGCCAAATTATGCAAATTATCCAAATTACCTAAATATCCAAATAAATAGAAATTATTCTATTCATGTACACGAAGCAAGCAACGAGAAAAAGTGGATGGCACTCACCGGGTAAATATTCAAGCATTTATTAGGACAACTTCAGCGGGAGAATGGGAGCCAGGGAGCAAGAGTGACAACGGCCGTTTTGCGCAAACTGCACTTCCACGGGTCACTTGCCGGCTACAGCTTCTCCACAGTAAAAAGCATTGACGAGTGAGCTGTGATAGTGGTGCCGATCAGCTGTTTTCTCTTTGCAATATAGTGACTATTTATGTACATGTTAAATATCGAAAAAGATCATTGTTCATATCGTATTCATTAAACAATGTCTCCTTTTTCTCTTAATAACAAAACTGATACATAATTTTATCGTGATAAAGTTGTCAGAGTATTGTATCTTCTCCAGTCATCAACCTACCTTTGTTCTGAAAGCACTGGGACCTTGTGATAACTAAGAAACTAAAGAATCTTATCAAGGCCGTATTTCTCAATGTTCCATATTTCTATAAGTTCTGTTAAAAATTGTCTTTTGCAGACTATACAACACTGCTTCTTACAGGCATACAGTCAGAGGATTAAGGGTGTGTTTCCAAATAACACAGGCCTATGTAGCCCTGCGGTCATTCCGGATGTGTTCCGGATGTGTTCAATGAACACATCCGGATTGACCGCGCGTTCACTAGTGGGCGGGGCTTTGGGCGGAGCGGACTTTCCACTCCGTCCAAAGCGCTGTGTTTCCTGATCATGGAAACACAGCCTAAAGGGAATCTGTCAGCAGGTTTTTGCTATGTAATTGGAGAACACTATGAGGTGGGCGCTGAAACACTGTTTTCAGTGATGTGCCACTTACTAGGCTGTGTATAGTAGTTTTAATTAGAGATGAGCGACTTTCCCTTTTTTAGGGTCGAGTCGGGTTTCATGAAACCCGACTTTCTCAAAAGTCGGGTCGAACGAAATCGGCCGACTATCGGGAAAAGTCGGTGGTCCAACTGTAAGACGAAACCCAATGCAAGTCAATGTGAAAGCAAAGTCACCATGGAGTGGAGGACAGTAAACATTCCTACAGTGCCCATTTCAATGCCAACAACATAAATTCTTATTACTTAAGCTTGGCAACCTTAATTAACTTGATACTAATAGTTACGCATTGAAAACTGGGGGTTATTTGGCTAAACTTGTGGGGGAGCGTAGGGCTGGCTCTCGGTTTTCGTGTGCCCCGGGCCAAAGAGTGTCAGTGGGCCCCTTTAACACATACCACAATTCATCATGCTCCGATACGGCACAGAAATATTGGTATAGTACAATGAAAAATACTTCACTTCTTACATGACATGACTGATATCTATGTTAAAATCTACAATAGCTCAAAAAATGGACAGTATATTCCTCCATACAGTATTATGTCCACCACATAGTGGTGCCATACAGAATAATGAGCCCCATATATTGCTCCATACAGAATGGGCTCCATATAATGCTCCATACAGAATAGGCCCCATGTGTGCCCCATATGATGCCCCATAAATAATTAACTCCATATGATTCTCCAGCATATGATGGGCCCCATGGATGATGCTCCAATGTCTAATGGGCCAAAATCATGGTCCATATATAATGGGCCCCATTATTAATGATCAAGTGTATAATGGGCCCCGTAAATGCTGCTCCATTGTCTGATGTCCCCCATTTACAATGCTCCAGTATATGATGGGCCCCATGGATGCTGCTCCAGTGTCTGATCTGTCCTATTTAGAATGCTCCAGTATATGTT
Source organism: Oophaga sylvatica (assembly GCA_033576555.1). Classification (NCBI taxonomy): domain Eukaryota; kingdom Metazoa; phylum Chordata; class Amphibia; order Anura; family Dendrobatidae; genus Oophaga; species Oophaga sylvatica. The sequence goes on from JARQOD010000001.1 coordinate 740,686,904, forward strand.
GGGCCCCATGGATGCTGCTCCAGTGTCTTATGGGTCAAATCATGGTCCATATATGATGGGCCCCATTATTAATGATCCAGTGTATAATGGGCCCCGTAAATGCTGCTCCAGCGTCTGCTGTCCCTCATTTACAATGCTCCAGTATATGATGTGCCCCATGGATGCTGCTCCAGTCTCTGATCTGCCCCATTTAGAATGCTCCAGTATATGATGTGCCCCATGGATGTTGCTCCAGTCTTTGATCTGCCCCATTTAGAATGCTCCAGTATATGATGGGCCCCATGGATGATGCTCCAGTTTCTGATCTGCCCCATTTAGAATGCTCCAGTATATGTTGGGCCCCATGGATGCTGCTCCAGTGTCTTATGGGCCAAAATCATGCACCAAATATATTGGGCCCCATTATTAATGATCCAGTGTATAATGGGCCCCGTAAATGCTGCTCCAGTGTCTGCTGTCCCCCATTTACAATGCTCCAGTATATGATGGGCCCCATTGATGATGCTCCAGTGTCAGATCTGCCCCTTTTAGAATGCTCCAGTATATGTTGGCCCCATCTATGATACTCCAGTGTCTTATGGGCCAAAATATGCTCCATATATCATGGGCCACATTATTAATGATCCAGTGCATAATGGGCCCCGTAAATGCTGCTCCAGTGTCTGCTGTGCCCCATTTACAATGCTCCAGTATATATGAGCCCCATGGATGATGCTCCAGTGTCTGCTGTCCCCCATTTAGAATGCTCCAGTATATGTTGGGCCCATGGATGATGCTCCAGTGTCTGATCTGCCCCATTTAGAATGCTCCAGTATATGTTGGGCCCCATGCATGATGCTCCAGTGTTTTATGGGCCAAAATCATGCTCCATATATAATGGGCCCCATTATTAATGATCCAGTGTATAATGCTCAACATATATTCCTCCAAACATTACAAAAATGAAATACCTCTCCTCACTGTGCACTGCTCTACTCTGGACTCCTCAGTGTCGCCATCTTACAGCTCTCTGCACTTTGAATGTTTAGGCAGAGGGCGTACAGACGTGACGTCTAACGCTCTCTAACCTGAATGTCACTGTCAGGAAACGTGGAAGACGTCACAGCGGTGGAGCATGGAGAGGTTAGTATTGCAAGTGCTGGGGCCCTGAGCAAGCAGGAGGGCTGACTCATGGGCGATGGCACTGGCACAGGGCCCCTCATAGTACGCCAGTGTGTCTGACGGTGAGTGGGCCCTCCCACTGTCAGAGACACATTTTTATACTATGAGGGGCCCTGTGCCAGTGCCATCACCCACGAGTCGCCCCTTCACCTGCTCAGGGAACCGGCACTTGCCCGGGTGCGCCAGGTGCTGATGCCATCCCTTGGGGGGGGGATATTTGTAGGTTTTGTAGTCTGTCCACGCTTGCAAGTGCATGTTCATTAAATGTCTAAGCATGCAACTGGTATTCAAATTTCTGAGATTTTTCCCTCGGCTAAAGTCCTTCTGCACTGCTTACAGCTAACCTTTGAGTCATCAATAGGATTTAGGTAAAAAAAGTGCCACACTGGACTCTTCCTACTATGGTATAAATTTTCAGGGCTTGCATGCTGTGCTAATTTGACCGTCTGGCCAAGCTGTACTGCAACTCTTTTTGCTTTTTTAACACCTTTTTGGACTGCTACGGGCCTGCCAGATAACCACTGCTGCGATGTCGATGCCTGCTGCCGATCCTTCTCTTCTGAGCTATTGCCAGCGGCACACTCTTCCCCCAATGGATGCCAATCCGGGTCAACAACTGGGTCATCCATCACCTCCTCTTCAATTTCATCTGGGGCACCTGAGTTTCATCAGGGTCACATTCTGGCTCAGTAGACTGCGAGGGAAATATAGTGCTCTGGGTGAATGTACCAGCAGAATCATGTAGCAGTGGCTGTGCATCAGTGCACTCCATCTCTGATTCATATTAGACTGGGGAATTCAGGATTTGACTTGATAACCAAGGCATGTTATGTGAAAATAGCTCCATGGAGTAATCTGAAGTGTGGGCTGCCGCATCCTTCACTTTTAGTGGGTGTGAAGCACACAAGGAAAGGTGTTGTTCCTGACCAGGAGCCTGCACTGACACTCAGTCCTTCCATTTTTTGAAAGTTTAGAAGAGGAGGCGATAGAGATGGAGGCTGTTTCGGCAATGTAAGCCAAAATCTGTTTCTGATGCTCCGGCTTTAAAAGCAGTTTACCTACTCCCAGTAAAGGGAGCCTTCCAGGCCTTCTTGAGCCAGAAGACTCTTTCTGATAGCACACTACCAGCAGGGCAAGCAAGCTCCTGTATAGGTGAAAATATTCTAAATCTCCTTTATATTTCAGGAGGCAGACACTGATGCTCTCAGGCTCAGTATGGATTACACAATAATATAATATGAAAAAGGGGTACTGTATCAGCAGATACCAGGTATATATGGTTGTGAATATTAAATCTCCGTATATTTCAGAGCAGGATCCTGACGGTCACAGCTCATCGGTACACAAGAAAAATAACAAAAAAGGTACTATCAGCGAACAAAGTGTATATTGTATAGTCAAAATTCCTAAATCCAGTATATATTTCAGAGCAGCCACTCACCTCTCAGCTCAGAATAACACAATAATAAAAAGCAAAAAGGTATTGTTTCTACCAATACAAGTATATATATATACTGAAATATTCTAAATCTCCGTATATATTTCAGGAGGCAGACACGACGCTCTAAGCTCAGTATGCTATACAAACAATTAAAAGGTATGTTTCACCAGTACAGGTATATAAGTATAGTGAAAAATGAAATCTTTTATTTTCCTGAGGCAGACTGACGCTCAAATCTCAGTATGGATTACACCAGGGTCCCCTACGCCGTCCGCGCCAGGACCGGCCATGCAGTTGTTGCTGCCGCGAGCATGCACAGATGCTGGACACACATGACTGGTGGTGTACACTGGTACACTACAGCCGCCGGCTTCCAGAAGACTGGATATTCACCCTCGTTCCGCATCCCTTCGGCCGCGGCAGCTTCATCCAGATGCTGAGCGTGACTGTACCGCTCATAAGTCATGATATGGACGTCCACTCCACCCCTAGGTGGCATCCATATGCATGACCTTAATGAGTGGAACTATGTGACCGCACTGCACAGGATTAAGCTCCGTGGCCGACAGGGATCAGAAGTTCAGCGATGGTGTGAGGGTGAAGTATGGGACGAGAGCCCACCATGCATATCAAGGTGTCAGCAAGCCCGCTTTACAAGGAGGAGCGGCTTGTATACAAGGTGGGAGCGGAGCCTTGTTACAAGGGTAGTGGAGCAGCATACAGGTGGGACGCGGAGCCAGCATACAGGTGGAAACAGCCTTGTATACAAGTTGAGCGGAGCCTTGTTTCAGGAGTCACATCACATTATAAATTATAATTAAATGAAATATGCACTACTACTAACTACAACCCCGTCCTAGCCCCGCCCTTAGGACCAAAGCCCCACTCCTGCCACCTCAGAATGGTCTGCTTAAGCCCGTCCCTGGTGCAAAAAGGTTGGGGACCACTGGATACACAGATATAAAAAGATCCACAAGAAAAATCACACATTGCAATGTTCGATGTCCATGATGCACTTGAAGTGGTGGTGTTGGAGGACTTATGCAAAAACGGTACTGTATCAAACGTCCAGCTGATACAGTTAGGGTCATAGGGGTCATTGTAGACGACAATTGAAAAGCTGAAAAGGGTATTGTATCAGCAGATACCAGGTATATATAGTATAGTGAAAATATTGTAAATCTCCGTATATATTTCAGGAGGCAGCCACTGATGCTCTCAGGCTCAGTATGTATTACACAATAATATAAAAAGCTGAAAAAGGGTAGTGTTTCACCAGATAGAAGGTATATATAGTGTAGTGAAAATATTCTAAATCTCCATATATATTTCAGGAGGCAGACTCTGACACTCACAGGCTCAGTCTAGATTACACAAGAATATAATAAGAAAAAGGGGTACAGTATGAGCAGATACCAGGTACATATAGTATAGTGAAAATATTCTAAATCTCCGTATATCTTTCAGGTGGCAGACAATGACGCTCACAGGCTCAGTCCAGATTACACAATAATAATAATAATCTTTATTTTTATATAGCGCTAACATATTCCGCAGCGCTTTACAGTTTGCACACATTATCGTCGCTGTCCCCGATGCGGCTCACAATCTAGATTCCCTATCAGTATGTTTTTGGAGTGTGGGAGGAAACTGGAGCACCCGGAGGAAACCCACGCAAACACAGGGAGAACATACAAACTCCTTGCAGATTTGTCCTAGGTGGGATTCGAACCCAGGACTCCAGCGCTGCAAGGCTGCAGTGCTATCCACTGAGGCCACCGTGCTGCCCCAGAATATAATAAGAAAAATGGGTACTGTATCAGCAGATACCAGGCATATATAGTATAGTCAAAATATTCTAATTCTCAGTATATATTTCAGGAGGCAGACACTGACGCTCTCAGGCTCAGTATGTATTACACAATAATATAAAAAGCTGAAAAAGGGTAGTATTTCACCAGATACAAGGTATATATAGTCTAGTGAAAATATTCTAAATCTCCGTATATATTTCAGGAGACAGACAATGACACTCACAGGCTCAGTATGGATTACACAAGAATATAAAAAGTTTGCGGGGTGGAGGAGGGGAGGGACAGCCCAAATAGGGAGGTAGCAAAAATGGCATATGTTGAGGTGTATAATGGACGTAAAGCAGCTGCAAATGGATGAATTGGAGAAGTCCGAGGCAGAGGAGGACAAAAAAAGGGGTACTGTATCACCAGATACAAGGTAGTACTGTATAGTGAAAATATTCTAAATCTGCGTATATATTTCAGGAGGCAGACAATGACGCCCTCAGGCTCAGTATGGATTACACCAGAATATAAAAAGTAGAAAAAGGGTAATGTATTACAAGCGTAGAGCTGTATACAGTGTTGGGGTAATTTTTAAATCTCCGGATATATTTCCGGAGTAACAGACAGACGTTCACAGGCTCAGTATGGATTAGACCACAATATAAAAAGCTGAAAAAGGGCACTGTATCACCAGATAACAGGTATATATAGTATAGTGAAAATATTAAAAATCTCCGTATATATTTCAGGAGGCAGACACTGACGCTCTCAGGCTAAGTATGAATTACACCAGAATATAATAAGAAGAAAAAGGGGTACTGTATCACCAGATACCAGGTATATATAGTCTAGCTAAAATATTAGAAATCACCGTATATATTTCAGGAGTCAGACAATGACGGTCATAGGCTCAGTATGGATTACACAAGAATATAAAAACATCCGCAAGAAATAATCACACATGTAGGCCAATGTTCCAGGTGTCAATGATGCACTTACAGTTGGGGGGAGGAAGCCTTTCTGCAAAAAAGGGTACTGAATCCCAAGAGTACAGATGTATACAGTCTAGAGGTTATTGTAAATCTCCGTATTTATTTCCGGAGTAACAGACAGACGCTCACAGGCTCTGTATGGATTACACCAGAATATAAAAACTAGAAAAAGGGTAATGTATTACAAGCGGACACCTGTATATGGGGTTGGGGAAATAGAAAATCTCCTTATATTTTTCCAGAGTCACACACTGGCTCTCACAGGCTCAGTATTGATCACACCAGAATATAAAAACTAGAAAAAGGGTAATGTATTACAAGCGGACAGCTGTATACAAGGTTTGGGAAGCAGAAAATCTCCTTATATTTTTCCAGAGTCACACTGGCTCTCACAAGCTCAATATTGATCACACCAGAATATAAAAACTAGAAAAAGGGTAATGTATTACATGTGGACAGCTGTATACAGGGTTGGGGAAATAGAAAATCTCCTTATATTTTTCCAGTCACACACTGGCTCTCACAGGCTCAGTATTGATCACACCAGAATATAAAAACTAGAAAAAAGGTAATGTATTACAAGCGGACAGCTGTATACAGGGTTGGGGAAATAGAAAATCTCCTTATATTTTTCCAGAGTCACACACTGTTTGTCACAGGCTCAATATTGATCACACCAGAATATAAAAAGTAGAAAAAGGGTAATGTATTACAAGCGGACAGCTGTATACAGGGTTTGGGAAGCAGAAATCTCCTATATTTTTCCAGAGTCAGACACTGCTCTCACAGGCTCAGTATTGATCACACCAGAATATAAAAACTAGAAACAGGGTAATGTATTACAAGCGGACAGCTGTATACAGGGTTTGGAAGCAGAAAATCTCCTATATTTTTCCAGAGTCAGACACTGGCTCTCACAGGCTCAGTATTGATCACACCAGAATATAAAAACTAGAAAAAAGGTAATGTTTACAAGCGGACAGCTGTATACAGGGTTGGGGAAATAGAAAATCTCCTTATATTTTTCCAGAGTCACACACTGGCTCTCACAGGCTCAGTAGTGATCACACCAGAATATAAAAACTAGAAACAGGGTAATGTATTACAAGCGGACAGCTGTATACAGGGTTGGGGAAATAGAAAATCTCCTTATATTTTTCCAGAGTCACACACTGGCTGTCACAGGCTCAGTATTGATCACACCAGAATATAAAAAGTAGAAAAAGGGTAATGTATTACAAGCGGACAGCTGTATACAGGGTTTGGGAAGCAGAAAATCTCCTTATATTTTTCCAGAGTCAGACACTGGCTCTCACAGGCTCAGTATTGATCACACCAGAATATAAAAACTAGAAAAAGGGTAATGTATTACAAGCGGACAGCTGTATATAGGGTTTGGGAAGCAGAAAATCTCCTTATATTTTTCCAGAGTCACACTCTGGCTCTCACAGGCTCAGTATTGATCACACCAGAATATAAAAACTAGAAAAAGGGTAATGTATTACAAGCGGACAGCTCTATACAGGGTTGGGGAAATTTAAAATCTCCGTATATTTTGCCAGAGTCAGACACAGGCTCAGTATTGATCACACCAGAACATAAAAATTTGGGTGGTGGAGGAGGGGGGGGGACAGCCCCGATCGGGCGGTGGCAAAAATGGCATATGTTGAGGTGTATAATGGACGTAAAGCAGCTTCAAATGGAGGAATTTGAGAAGTCCGAGGAAGATGAGGACAAAGCGAGCCATTTTTCTGGCAACCTATTTGTCATCAGGGGAAGGGGATACAAAATCCTTTGCAACCCATGCTTGGTTCATTTTAATGAAGGTTAGATCATCATTTTGTGTCAACAGACGGGTCCTTCTTTCTGTCAGGATTGATCCTGCAGCACTGAAGACTCTTTCAGATAGCACACTACCAGCAGTGCAAGCGAGCTCCTGTAAGGCATATTGTGCCAATTCAGGCCATGTGTCCAATTTACAGGCTTGGTAGTCAAAGGAGAATGACCGGTGAGGGAGAACATCGATAGGGGAGGAGAAGTAATTTGTAACCATAGTTGACAACTGCTGTCTCCTATCTGTTGCTATAGATTCCTGACTACCAGGCGTGTGAGCTGTCCTGGAGAAATCAGTCTACAACATGGTCATGAAACCCGTCTCCAATGCCACTTCGGCTGTGTGCACCACGAACACCTCTTCCATTTGGCCCAGTACGGCTCATGGTAGAACCTGCACCACTGCTGTTTGCTGGGAATGCCTCTAACAAACGGTTTACCAGAGTTGCTTGTTTGTTGGCCAATATTAGCTCTAGGTTCTCCTGTGCATTATGTTCTGTAATGTGCCTTTATAGCGTGGATCGAGGATGCTGGCCAACCAGTAGTCGTCATCCTTCATTATTTTGGCAATGCGGGGGTCCCCTTTTAGGATTCGCAAAGCATAATCACACATGTGGGCCAATGTTCCAGGTGTCAGTGATGCACTGCCAGTGGTAGGTGGAGGAGCACTTTCTGCCAAATCCACATCCCTCTAGTCACGCACAAACCCTGGACCAGGGCCGACTCCAGGTTTTTATGGGTCCCGGGCGAAAGAGTCTCAATGGGCCCCTTTAACACAGACCACGATTCATGATGCACAGATACTGCAGAGAAATATGGGTATAGTACAATGCCAAAGATTTCACTTCTTACATTACATGAGGGATATCTATTGTAAATTCTACAATAGCTCAGAAACCGCCGAATTCTCACAGCGCACAGTACAGACCGGACAGTACAGTCCTCCATACAATATTATGGGCACCACATAGTCTCCCCCTCATCACCCATATAATACCCCATGCAGGATGTCACCCCCCATCCCCCATATAATAACCACATAAATTGCTCCATACAGGATACTGGTTCCCATATAATGCTCCATCCAAAATATGGAGCTCTCCTCTGCACTGCACTGCGCTCTGCACTGTTACGGCTCAGGAGAGGCCGTATCACCTCCCCATTAACTCCATCATGGCTTTCTCCCATCACCTCCATCAATGCCTTCTCCCCATCACCCCCATCATTGCCTTCTCCCCATCACCTCCATCATGGCCTTCTCCCCATCACCCCATCATGGCATTCTCCCCATCACCTCCATCAATGCCTTCTCCCCATCACCCCCATCATTGCCTTCTCCCCATCACCTCCATCATGGCCTTCTCCCCATCACCTCCATCAATGCCTTCTCCCCATCACCCCCCATCATTGCCTTCTCCCCATCACCTCCATCAATGCCTTCTCCCCATCACCCCCCATCATTGCCTTCTCCCCATCACCTCCATAATGGCCTTCTCCCCATCATTGCCCTCTCCTCCACCTACACACACACACACACACACAGCAACATTCACCTGTCTGCACATTCCACACACACACGCGCGTGCACGCACGCACACACACACACCACATCTCACCTGTCCGGCATCCGCACCGCAGGCACTCCGCAGCATCACCGGCACCCGCGCTTTCTCTCTCTGCCACAGCCGGCCGCTGAATGATGACATCATCCAGCGGCGCTGCTGTGAGAGGAAGTGCGGGCGCCCTCTGGAGCCGGAGCTGCGGAGGCACGGGGAGAGGTAAGTATTGTGCCGGCTGCCGGGCCCTGAGCAAGTGGGGGGGCCCAGTGGCAGCACTGACACTGCTCTCCTCTGCTAATGGGCGCCGGGGTGCCCGATGGGAGTAGGCCCCCCGCCTGCTCAGGGCCCCGGCACTTGCCCGGGTACGCAGGGTGCTAACGTTGGCCCTGTCCTGGACCTGAACTTGGCAAGCCAACATTTTCTCTTGACCCCTAAGAAGCATCCTCCTCCCCAAAATAATCATTCCCCCCTCCTCCTCCTCTTCTTCCTCCACCTCATCCAGGACAGTTCCCTGAGCAGACAATGGCTGACTGTCATCAAGGCTTCCCTCTTCCTCCTCCTCTGCTGCAGACGCCTGATCCTTAATGTGCGTCAAAGTTTGCATGAGCAGACGCATAAGTGGAATGCTCATGCTTATGATGGCGTCGTTTGCGCTTACCAGCCGTGTGCATTCCTCAAAACACTGAAGGATTTTACAGAGGTCTTTCAGCTTTGACCACTGCACACCCGACAACTCCATGTCTGCCCTCAAACTGCCTGCCCATGTATCCTCCCATAAATGCATTACAACCTGCCTCTGTTCGCACAGCCTCTCAACCATGTGAATGGTGGAGTTCCACCTTGTTGCAACGTCTATGATTAGGTGGTGCTTGGGGAGGTGGAGCGATCGCTGCAGCCTGTGCATGCGACTGGAGTTTACGGGTGAGCGACGGATGTGCGAGCACAGTCTTCGCACTTTATGGAGCAGGGCTCTTAACTCAGGATAATTATTTAAAAAGCACTGCACCACCAGGTTCAAGGTGTGAGCCAGGCAAGGTATGTGTCTGAGTTTTGCCAGGGCTATGGACACCACAAAATTACAGCCGTTATCACTGACTACCTTGCCTGGCTCAAGATGTAGACTGCCCAGCCATGACTCAGTTTCTCGCTGCAAGTAGTCGGCCAGTACCTCCACGGTGTGTCTGTTGTCGCCCAAAGACATCATTTTTAAAACAGCCTGCTGAAGCTTACCACTAGCTGTTCAATAGTGGGACACCTCGTGTGCAACATTGGCAGTTGCGGATGGAGTGCTCGTGCGACTGCGCTCTGTTGATGAGCTTTCGCTTCTGGAGGAGGAGGAGGGTCGAACACCTACAGCCAACTGTTGCCTATACCGTGGGCTAGGCAGCACTGTCCCACGGCTGCTGTCCCCTGTGGACCCTGCATCCACCACATTAATGCAGTGCGCAGTGATGGACACGTAATGGCCCTGGCCATGCCTACTGGCCCATGCATCTGTTGTGAGGTGCACCTTTCCACTCACTGATTGTTTGAGCGCATGGACAATGTGGTCTTTCACATGCTGCTGGAGGGCAGGGATGGCTTTTCTAGAAAAGAAGTGCCGACTGGGTAGGTCATAGCGTGGGACAGCGTAGGCCATGAGGTCTCTGAATGCTGCGCTTTCAACCAAACGGAAGGGCATCATCTCTAATAAGATCAGTTTGGCAATATAGACGTTCAAAGTTCAAACCCAGTGTACGCGGATGAGAGGATGAACACTTTCTTGTCCTACTCAGAGTGTCTGGTAAGGTGACCTGGACTTGAGAGCTGCATATGGGGAACAATCGGTGGACATGACGGACTGAGAGGGGGCTGGTGATGGTGGTGGTAGTGATGGCCTAGATGCAGTCTTTCGTTGCAAAAACATTGTGATTCCCTGACTGCTTTGGCCATGCGACGACACCTCAACCTTTCTTCCTGGTGGTGTGCCAACCGGTGGGCTTACAGTGGGGGAAGCGATGGAGCGTTGCTGGCTAACTTCAGTCGGAGCCGGTGCACATGTGCTACCTGAGGTTTTGTAGTCCGTCCACGCTTGCAAGTGCATGTTCAGTAAATGTCTAAGCATGCAACTGGTATTCAAATTTCTGAGATTTTTCCCTCGGCTAATGGTCCTTCGGCACTTTTTACAGATAACCTTTGCCTCATCAATAGGATTTTGGTCAAAAAAGTGCCACACTGGACTCTTCCTACTATGGTATACATTTTCAGGGCTTGCACGCTGTGCTAATTTGACCATCTGGCCAAGCTGTCCTGCAACTCTTTTTGTTTTTTTAACACCTTTTTGGACTGCTACGGGCCTGCCAGATAACCACAGCTGCGATGTTGATACCTGCTGCAGATCCTTCTCCTCTTCTGAGCTATTGCCAGCGGCACCCTCTTCCCCCACTGGATGCCAATCCGGGTCAACAACTGGGTCATCCATCACCTCCTCTTCAATTTCATCTGCACCTTCCTCTGTGTCACCATGTAAGGTGGTATAGTATGTGGGAAGGGGCACCTGAGTTTCATCAGGGTCACATTCAGGCTCAGTACACTGCGAGGGCAATGTAGTGCTCTGGTTGAATGTACCAGCACAATCATCTACCGTGTTTCCCCGATAGTAAGACACCCCCGATTGTAAGACGTATCGGGAGTTTCAGAGGGGTCGGCTAATATAAGCCGTACCCCGAAAGTAAGACATATGTCTTACTTTCGGGGAAACACGGGGGTATTACCGCCTCCCTCTCATCTAGCTGCGTGCCGCTTCCTGCCCACGTCCGCACCGTCCCCCTCTCCATACGTCGCCGCGTCTGTCATCTACCACTGCCGCCTTCCGCCACGGGCTCCGGCTCCCTGCAGCCGCTGGTCCCGCCGTCCTCCGTCGCTCCGTTCGCCCGCAGTCCCGGGCTGAAGTTCTCGCGCGCTCTATTTAAATTTCTTCTTCGGTCCCGAAACGTCATCACGTTGGTCACTCACGTGACCGGAGGCTGGAGAGAACTGTCTATCACTGCAGCCTCCGGTCACGTGAGTGACCAACGTGATGACGTTTCGGGACCGAAGAGAAATTTAAATAGAGCGCGCGAGAACTTCAGCCCGGGACTGCGGGCGAACGTGCGACGAGGACGGCGGGACCAGCGGCTGCAGGGAGCCGGAGCCCGTGGCGAGAAGGCGGCGGTGAGTTTTTCTGGTGTAGATGGCAGACGCGGCGACGTATACACAGTAATCATACATCAGTAAAACATATACACTGGCATACTGGGTATCATCTGCTGTATGTAACTCAGTGGGTATCAGCAGGTGTCACACTGGATTAAATACAGCAGGTGGTACTGTATCACACTGGGTTAGATACAGGTAATTTTTTTCAATATAAGACATACCCGAAAGTAAGACATAGTGGGGTTTTTGGGATAAAAAGAAAGTAAGACACTGTCTTACTATCGGGGAAACACGGTAGCAGTGGCTGTGCATCAGTGCACTCCATGTCAGATTCATGTTGGACTGGGAATTCAGGATTTGACTGATAACCCAGGCATGGTATGTGAAAAAGCTCCATGGAGTAATCTGAAGAGTGGCCTGCAGCATCCTTCACTTTTGGTGGGGGTGAAGAACACAAGGAAAGGGGTTGTTCCTGACCAGAAGCCTGCACTGACGACTCAGTGCTTGGAGCTTTTGAAACTTCAGAAGAGGAGGAGATAGAGCTGGAGGCTGTTTCGGCAATGTAAGCCAAAACCTGTTCCTGATGCTCCGGCTTTAAAAGTGGTTTACGTAATCCCAGAAAAGGGAGCCTTCCAGGCCTCTGGAGCCAGATGATGACGCAGGCTCAACACCTCCTGCCTTAGGTGCTATTGCGCTTTTGGCACTACCAGCAGATGCACCACCACCACCACCATCAGTACCAGGTGGCCCACCATGACCACGTCCGGCCTCTTCCACCAACTTCCTCATGTTTGTGGAAATGGACCCAAAAGTACTGTATCAGAAGCGTACAGCTGTATACGGTCAAGGTGAAAAAATTGAATCTCCGTATATATTTGCAGAGTAACAGACACAGACTCTCACAGGCTCAGTATGGATTACATAAGAATATAAAAAGCAAAAAAGTGTACTGTATCAGAAGCGTACAGCCGTATACAGTGCTGGGTAAATTTTAAATCTCCGTATATATTTCAGGAGTAACACACACGGTCACAGGCCCAGTCTGGATAACACCAGAATATGAAAATCAGAAAAAGTGTACTCTATCAGTAGCGTACAGCTGTATACAGTGTTGGGGGAATTTTAAATCTCCGTATATATTTCAGGAGTAACACACACGGTCACAGGCCCAGCCTGGATAACACCAGAATATTAAAATCAGAAAAAGTGTACTCTATAAGTAGCGTACAGCTGTACAGTCATGGCCAAAAGTTTTGAGAATGACACAAATATTATATTTTCACATGATCTGCTGCCCTCTGGTTTTTATGTGTGTTTGACAGATGTTTTTATCACAGACAGAAATATAATAATTGCAAACATATGAGTAACAAAAGCTTATATTGACAGTTAGAATGAGTTAATGCAGCAAGTCAATATTTGCAGTGTTGACCCTTCTTCTTCAGGACCTCTGCAATTCTCCCTGGCATGCTCTCAATCAACTTCTGGACCAAATCCTGACTGATAGCAGTCCATTCTTGCACAATCAATGCTTTCATTTTGTTAGAATTTTTAGTTTATTGTTTGTCCACCCGTCTCTTGATGATTGACCACAAGTTCTCAATGGGATTAAAATCTGGGGAGTTTCCAGGCTATGGACCCAAAATCTCTATGTTTTGTTCCCTGAGCCATTTAGTTATCACCTTTGCTTTATGGCAAGGTGCTCCATCATGCTGGAAAAGGCATTGTTGATCGCCAAACTGCTCTTGGAGGGTTGGAAGAAGTTGCTCTTGGAGGACATTCTGGTACCATTCTTTATTCATGGCTGTGTTTTTAGGCAAGACTGTGAGAGAGCCGATTCCCTTGGCTGAAAGCAACCCCACACATGAATGGTTTCAGGATGCTTAACAGTTGGCATGAGACAAGACTGGTGGTAGCGCTCCCCTTGTCTTCTCCGAATGAGGCGTTTTCCTGATGTCCCAAACAATCGAAAAGGGGATTCATCAGAGAAAATAACTTTACCTCAGTCCTCAGCAGTCCACTGGCTGTACCTTTTGCAGAATATCAGTCTGTCCATGATGTTTTTTCTGGAGAGAAGTGGCTTCTTTGCTGCCCTCCTTGAGACCAGGCCTTGCTCCAAGAGTCTCCGCCTCACAGTGTGTGCAGATGCACTCACACCTGTCTGCTGCCATTCCTGAGCAAGCTCTGCACTGCTGGTAGTCCGATTCCGCAGCTGAAACACTTTTAAGAGACGGTCCTGGCGCTTGCTGGTCTTTCTTGGGCGCCCTGAAGCCTTTTTGGCAACAATGGAACCTCTCTCCTTGAAGTTCTTGATGATGCGATAGATTGTTGACTGAGGTGCAATCTTTCTAGCTGCGATACTCTTCCCTGTTAGGCCATTTTTGTGCATTGCAATGATGACTGCACGTGTTTCTTTAGAGATAACCATGGTTAACAGAAGAGAAACAATGATGCCAAGCACCAGCCTCCTTTTAAAGTGTCCAGTGGTGTCATTCTTACTTAATCATGACAGATTGATCTCCAGCCATGTCCTCATCAACACCCACACCTGTGTTAATGGAGCAATCACTGAAAAGAGGTTAGCTGGTCCTTTTAAGGCAGGTCTGCAATGATGTTGAAATGTGTTTTGGGGGATAAAGTTCATTTTCTAGCCAAATATTGACTTTGCAAGTAATTGCTGTTAAGCTGATCACTCTTTATAACATTATGGAGTATATGCAAATTGCCATTAGAAAAAGTGAAGCAGTAGATTTTGTAAAAATTAATATTTGTGTCATTCTCAAAACTTTTGACCATGACTGTACAATTTTAGGACTAGAAAAACAAAGCGAAATGTTAATGTTTCGGCTCTACCCGAGCCTTTATCAAAACGTCGCTGCAAAGACAAAATAAAGAAGTAAGCAACAAAATACGAGTGAAAAGATATTACATAGTGTGGTGTAATGACCCCTGATGCAGCTAGGGGGCACTGTGTAGGCTCCTCGGGATATGCATGGAGGCATGTGATGGATGGACGGTATGTATCGCAGAGGTGGGTGGCCCTTTGATGGAAGCCTGGGCATGTTTTGGCTCAGCAGATATATTGCTGAGAGTTGTGCTATACATTGGGAGGCTTCCAGGTGACTTGGAGAGCTGGGCGGGTCCAGTCACCTACAAACCCACCCAAGGGGTATGTGTCTGAATACCTAGGATAAAACCTGTATGTAATGGTGTGTATCTAAAGGACCTGTGGTGAGGTCATGACCATGTGATCTAACCATGTGATCCTGATTCCTGACCTCACCTGTTTGTGGAGTTACACCTATGTAATGGAGTGTGTTTGGCACCTGGGAGAGTGTGTGGAGTCTACCAGTGTGGACAGACTTCCATGTGTCCCGGCAGGACGTTACAGAGAGGTCTCTGTGTCTGAGGAGTGAGGCTCCAGGCAGGAGCTGAAACATTGAAGATTTGAATTGTACGGTACTATGGTTTATGATGTAATAAACCTAAGGACTTTTTGCATAAGAAAGTGTCTCCTGATTTACCTCCGAAGCAGCCGAGTGAGTGAAACCTTACAATAGATGTAAAGTACAATAAAGTATAAAAAGTGTACTCCCACTTATATCAAAATCAAACACTAATATATACACAATATACAAAATTTACAACATGACAGTTGCTAAATGGGGTCTGGTTATCAGTTAAGCAAGTCTCAAGGGCACTTGGGGCAGAACGAGACGTCACGTCACTTGCTGGAAGCACTGCGCAGCTTCCCTAACAAACACTAGCACCTGCGCAGTGCTTCCAGCAAGTGACGCGACGTCACTTCCGGTCCGGGCCACTCACTTCCGGTCCGGCCGGCACCACGAGACATTAATGCCAGACTGCAAACACTATAGCAGCGCTTACACACAAGGCACAGGCGGGAGCACTGCCTATGGACACAGAGAGCACTCAGGTAATCTTCAGACCACAATCCTGATACTAGTCTTTTGAAATATGTCCTATGCACTGACTCGGGTCACTATTTTGACTATGCCTGCACGTTTTTGCACTGACAGGGAACAGTTTAACCCATCCTTCCCCACTTGGATGTCTATTAACTATTGGGTAAACGGCACAATTCTGTTCCTTATTGCCTTATGTTGATATTTTCTCTGACATGATATCTCATTGTTTGTAGCCACATTGCGGCATCATACTGGCCTTCCTGATTTCTATTCTAACAAACTTATATATTTGGCACTGGATGCTAAGGTAATTATATGTATTCTCTAGCGTAATGCTATAATTAATGTTATACCTATCTATTGTTCTGCCCCAAGTGCCCTTGAGACTTGCTTAACTGATAACCAGGCCCCATTTAGCAACTGTCATGTTGTAAATTTTGTATATTGTGTATATATTAGTGTTTGATTTTGATATAAGTGGGAGTACACTTTTTATACTTTATTGTACTTTACATCTATGTAATATCTTTTCACTCGTATTTTGTTGCTTACTTCTTTATTTTGTCTTTGCAGCGACGTTTTGATAAAGGCTCGGGTAGAGTCGAAACATTAACATTTCGCTTTGTTTTTCTAGTCCTAAAATGTTGCCTAATTGTATATAAATAAACACTATTACCTTTGCATCATAATTTTCTCCTAAGAGTGCATTGTATTTACTTATATTTCAGGAGTAACACACACGGTCACAGGCCCAGTATGGATAACACCAGAATATGAAAGGCAGAAAAAGTGTACTCTATCAGTAGCGTACAGCTATATACAGTGTTGGGGGAATTTGAAATCTCTGTATATATTTCAGGAGTAACACACACAGTCACAGGCCCTGTATGAATAACACCAGAATATGAAATGCAGAAAAAGTGTACTCTATCAGTAGAGTACAGCTATATACAGTGTTGGGGAATTTTAAATCTCCGTATATATTTCAGGAGTAACACACATGGTCACAGGCCCAGTCTGGATAACACCAGAATATGAAATAAGAAAAAGTGTACTCTATCAGTAGCATACAGCTGTATGCAGTGTTGGGGAATTTTAAATGTCAGTATATATTTCAGGAGTAACACACACGTGCTCTCTTAGTATGGATTTGACCGTAATACAGAAGGCAGAAAAACGGTACTGTATCAGAAGATACCAGCTGTATACGGTTTTGGGGAAAAATTAAATCTCTGTATATATTTCCGTAGCCACACACAGACGCTCTCTCAGTATGGATTTTACCGTAATACACAAGCCAGAAAAAATGATACTGTATCAGAAGATACCAGCTGTATACGGTTTTGGGGAAAACTGGAATCTGCGTATATATTTCCAGAGTCACACACAGATAGTCAGCATGTATTTTTCAGTGATACCAGCCAGTCCACGGTAGTGTGAGGAGCGTACAGCTCTATACGGTGTGGGAAAAAATGAACGCTCTGTAACTGTGCAGAAAAAAATTCAAGTATTAGTGCTGTGTAGGTGCTGTGTTAAAAAGCAAACTGCGCATCAGGGTACACACAGCAATAGATAGCAGGCAGCCTAATAATCAGCTCTGCTGCTGCACACAAGAAATTCCTCCCCTGTCACTGGCAGGCAGCCTAATAATCAGCTCTGCTGCTCCACACAAAAAATTCCTCCCCTCTCACTGGCAATCAGCCTGATAATCAGCTCTGCTGCTCCACACAAGCAATTCCTCCCCTGTCTCTGGCAGGCAGCCTAAGAACCAGCGCTGCTGCACACAAGAAATTCCTCCACTGTCACTGCCCACTAAGTGTACAGCTAATCGCTATGAGCACAAGCACAGAATTAGTGTTGTTTGCCTGCCTAATGCTCTCCCTGCTGAGAACCAGCGTCAGCAACCTTTACCTACACCAAGATCGGCAGAAGTAAAATGGCGGTCAGTGGTGAGGGCTTTTATAGGCACTGTGATGCCACACAAAGCAAGCCAATCACTGCAATGCCCTTCTCTAAGATGGTGCTGGCCGCTGCCCATGTCATCGCGTTGTCCACAGTCTGCGTCCTTGCTCATTGGCAGAGAAAATGCCCTGGAAGCATTATGGGAAAGCCAACTTTGGTGCTATGGTCACTGAACACATGGCCGACCTCACGCTATGGTCGGGTTTCGCTCGGCGAAACCCGACTTTGGCGAAAGTCAGTCTTTTTTTAAATTGACCGACCTGCTTCGCTCAACTCTAGTTTTAATACTATCAGTGCTTTATCATGAGGAGATTATCACTGCCAGACTAGCTGTCCTTGTGCCTCCTGGTCCAAACAGCCCCCAGAAATGATTAGCAGCTGACTGTCAATATACAATGTACATAGAAAATGGCTAATCAGATGTGGGTGACTCAGCTTTCTGAGCTCTGCTACATCTACAGCAGAGAAATCGCTGATTGTATCACATTGAGTTAAGTAAGTGATACATCACTGGATTTAGGGTTCTTTCTCTACATCATGCTGATCTCAGATAGGTAGCAAAAACCTGGTGATAAATTCCCTTTAAACCAGAGCTTTTCCTTACTGTTATTTTTAGCTTTTATTCTGCATATTAGTCCTAGCCACTAAACTTTTCACCTGGTCTTTCTAGGCAGATGCCAAAAAAATCGAAGATTACGCATGGGGAATTTCAACATGTCTGACCCTTTGTTTCCGTGGGATATAAAATGCTGCCCAAGGTGTTGTGAACATGTTGGAGACAACTTCGGAGCTGAAGCTCCCTCTGGTGGTTGCTGAGGGTATTGAACCTAGGTTGAACAGCAAAAATCCACCACCTGCAACTGAGGATTGGTTATCAGGTGGTACGGATTGGCCTGATATAAGTGAGCTGACCTCCCATAGTCCTTGCCGGTGATCAAATGTTCTTCCTGATCTAGGTTGGAATTCAGCTTGCTTTTCTGCTGTCTCCTGCTTGCATTCAGATAAGTCACTTTCAGTTTTTTTTACTGTGGTTTGATTTTCCTTGCTTTTTTGCTGCATTGGTTTTTGCCTTCAGCCGGGTCCCCTTTGGGGGGCTTTGGCTGGTCTCCGTTCATTTTTTATATTTGTTCATTTGCTCAGTTCTTGTGATATTTTTCTGCTGGGTAGCTATGTATCCACACCAGAGATCTGATATAGGTGGTCGAGACCGTGTGGTCTCAGTATTTTTGGATTCAGAAGTGTTGGGGTTTTTCCTGGGGTTTTTCTGGATTGCGGACAGTATTCTCTCCTGTTCTGTCCTGTCTGGGCTGTTTTGGGCCCCAGCGTTTGCTCGGTCTATTTTCTGTCTGTGTTCGTGTTTTTCATCTTGTCTAACCGCCATTATATGTTTGGGGGCTTCCTATTCTTTTGGGGCTCTCCTCTGGGGCAGTTAGCTTTCCTCTTTCCATCTTCAGGGATAGCTAATCTCTCCGGCTGGGACGAGGCGTCTAAGGCACCGTAGGAACGTCCCACGGCTGCTTCTAGTTGTGCGGTTAGTTTAGGGGTCTGCAACCTATTAGTTTCCAACCTCTCTGGTGTTTGGCTGCCTATGCGGTTATCTGCTCCTGCCTTCTCAGCTACCAAAACATAGCACCAAGGTGTCTTGCAGTGGTATATTTCCCTATTCCTCCTGAGCTTTGGATGCATGATTATGACAAAAATAACTAATAATAAGATGTTTAAGAGGAAATACTTAGGCAGTGACTAAACTAGGACAGTATAGATGACATCTAATGGACCAGACATTGTTCAATCCTAAAAAGTCAAGTTTGAAACAAATGATGTCAATTAGCAGAATAGCAAAAGAGATCTTTATTCTTTAATTTTTACATGCTCTTAGATCTTAGTATCACACCCACACAGCACCAGGAAATATTTCTTATGAGCTCATAAAATCACAGCTGCCTACAATCCCCGGAATATCTCTTCAACTGACGCTCTGCCTAATACCTCGTCCTCTACTATTTCCATAATTTATATAGCCGCTCTGAACGCAAGTGCCTGCCACAGCCGAGAGTGCTTCCCGTTGGGGAGAGAAAAATATGCTTTTAGATAGAAATGTGTCAGACTATCTAAAGCAAACTCTCTTAGCTTGGGGACACCAGCTCTGAAAGGTAATTTGTTACCCTTTGATAGAAAATAACACTAGTAGACTGCATTTTTTAAGCCTGTCACACTGCATGTTCTAACAGGATATTCTAAGATGTAATGGAAAAAGTAAATATATTTAAATATATTGAAGCTGTGTTTATGTAACCAGTTATTATCACTTTATCTCTGGCTATCCTCTTGTCTTATCTACTTATGCCGCCAACAAGTTATATTGAAATATTCTTTTCTGTAAAAAGAGTCAATAATTGTACAGCTTTTCTTTTAAAAATAAGCCTTTTTTAAAATATAAGTTTGGACAGAAGTCATATTAATTGTCAACTGATTTGGAAAGCAGGTCAACCAAATTCAGCATTGAGCAAAGGTCCACATTCAGCTCAGGCAGATAGTCGTGAGCCACATCCAGAGTCCGGCGAATAGTGACACCCAGAGCACCCCACTACCTGTCTACTGATAGCCAAAGCTTCCCCTACAGAAATCACACTGATACTCTGATCCGCCCTGTCTTATATGCAGCATACTTGTGACTAGGGGTTCCCACTTTATCCCAACTTGGTATTCTTGTATCAAGCACTGCCATATCCAGCTTCAAGTACCCCCAATGTCTGGCAGCATCATCGGATTTCCAGTTCGCTATATTTATCTCTACTCCCCCATGGAACAGTATTTGCGCACCCTCATCTGCTCTTCTGTGCGGGGTTACACAGAAAACTCACCATCTGGAGATTTGCTGTTCTTAGCTGTTTGCTAGACCTAGTCCTAATGCACCAAGTTGGCAGAGAACCATGAGCCACGTAATATGGGCCCGCGAGCCACAAGTTGGAGAACCCTGGCTTACACTATCCAAGATTTTCCCCTCCCCTTCAATTTTAACAAGTCTTCTTTTCTGACATAGTATTACTCTGCAGTATGCTTCCGTGTTCAATCCTCTCTGTTTTTTCTCCTTGCTAAGCATGCAGAAGAGCTGCGTTCAAGCTCCATGGCATCTCTGAATGCTTTTGACATGACAGTTGAGAAGCTTACTCACTTAGGGGTTCAATACTCTCTCATTACTGCCAGCTCTTGAGCCATTTCTCACCGCACCTAACTCCTGCATAGTGGAGAAGCGGATCATGCCACTTCCTAGTATGGCTACTACAGTGGCATTTAAGCTAGTACCTCACTTTTGTAGATTTATCCAAAACTCACATATCAGCGCCTTCCATATTTGTATAAATTCATAAGGGCACTCCAACAGAGAAACAACAATATAACATCCCAAATTCATGATTTTTGCTAACTTATAAAGTGATATTATGTTCTCCATAAATTATCACCTATTAACTAGATAGGCGATAATTGTTAGATCAGTGTAGAAATAACTACTGAGACATTTCACCAATGGGAATCAAGTTTCAGCATTCTTACCTGCTTTGCTCCTGATCACAACACTGCTAAGAACAGCACTCTCTGGGTTAGTGCTGTGGCACAGGGGCTTAAAACATAGTGCCAAGGTGCATGTGTGACCACATGACTTGTGACCAAGAGAATACCAAGAATTCCCCCATCTTGGTGTTTGGTGAAGTTTCAGTTGTTAATTTATGGAGTCCCCACTAAGTCATATAAAAAAGTTGTTTAAATCAACACTTTTGTTCAGCGCTGAAGTGGAGCTTTAAGGCTAAGTTCACACGTTGCGGAATTGCCGCGGAAATTTCCGCGGCAATCCGGCACTTCTCTGCTGCGGGAAATACGCATTTTTTGGTATGCGTATTCCCGCCAGAAACTAGCGTTTTGCAAGCGTAATTAGCTTGCAGAATGCTAGCGTTTTCCTAGCGATCTGTAGCATCGCTTGGAAAACTGATTGACAGGTTGGTCACACGAGTCACACATAGTGTTTGACTCGTGTGACCAACTGATTACTATTGATGCCGCCTATGCCGCATCAATAGTAAAACGATCTAATGTAAAAATAATAAAAAAAATAAATAAATAATGATATTCTCACCTTCCGGCGGCCCCCGCAGCCTTCCCGCCTCTCAGCGACGCTCCCGGCCAATCGCGTTCCCAAGGATGCATTGCGGCAGACCCCAGATGACGTAGCATCACGCGAGACCGCTACGTCATCTGGTGATTCTCGCAATGATTACTGGGACCGGGAGCTTCGCTGAGAGGCGGGAAAGCTGTGGGGGCCGCCGGAAGGTGAGAATATCATTATTTTTTATTTTAATTATTGTTTTACCAGGGATATGGTACCCAGGGCCTGGAGGAGAGTCTCCTCTCCTCCGGACCCTGGGTACCATCCGCACATGAACCGCTTACATTCCGCATAGCCACATGCGGAAAGTAAGCGGTTCAATGCATTCCTATGGCGGCGATTCCGCCGAGATTACGCAAAATTAATGAACATGTTGCTATTTTTTCCGCGAAGCGTTTTTTTCGAGGAAAAAAATGCTGCATGTGCACAAAAATTGCGGAATCCATTTAAATGAATAGGATGCTTAATGCTTGCGTTTTTTTTGCGTTTTTGCCGCGGAAAAAACGCTGAAAAAAAACGCGAAAATTCCTGCCGTGTGCACTTAGCCTAAATGTAAGCTCCCCGTTCCCATTCTTATACTCACCTTGCGGTGGCTTCACCTTTTACCGACACTGCTCTGGTCCAGGACGGAAGTCAGAAGTTACATTGCAAGAGCTCAATGCAAAATTATGAGAGCAAGAACAATGCTCTCACATAGAGCTGCCAGCAAGTCACTTATCGCCAAAGACTGATGGGAGCAATGCTGGAAAAGGATGAAGATGGCAGCAGGTGAGTATTC
Source organism: Oophaga sylvatica (assembly GCA_033576555.1). NCBI lineage: Eukaryota > Metazoa > Chordata > Amphibia > Anura > Dendrobatidae > Oophaga > Oophaga sylvatica. The sequence continues at coordinate 740,709,697 of JARQOD010000001.1, forward strand.
CATCACATCACTAACAGTGCAAGTTGGGGCCCCACTGAAGGATAGTGGTAGAAAAGAGTGGATTCATTCTGTCACAATTCTACCTATAGTTGTCTTTGCAAGCAGTAAGTAACAGTTCAGCTGAGTTGTCAGTGTGATGAGTGACAGTTCAACCTTATAATCAAGGGGGTGCATGCGCGGGCTTCCTCCATGTGTCTGCTGTTCGAGTTTTTACCTGGCTATTTAGCTGGCTCTCTGCCTCCAATTAGTGCCAGTTGTGGCTTAGCTAAAATGGTATTTTCTTGCTTTGTTCTCTGTGTTTCTGTATTTGTTCTTAGTTGCTCGACCTTGGAGCTTGCTTTTGAACTTCTGTTTACCTTGCCAGTTTGTCTTGATCTGCTACCTTACTGGAATTCTGACCTTGGACTGTGACCTTACTACACCTATGCCTTACCCCTATGCTTATGATGAGCTATTTTGGTATTTAACCCCACACCAGCTGACTACCCAGTCTAATGGCTTGTCCATGAGTAGTGACTAAAGTCACAGATTCGCTGACGAGAGAGTTCAAGTTGAATTACCGTATATACTCGTGCCGCGGCAGGAGCCGGTGGCTGGGACATCATACTCACCCTTCCCGTGCCATCGCTGAACGTCCCAGCTGGCAATCCTACGTTCTCCCGGCTTCCTGCAGCTCTCCTGTGCTGAGCAGTGACGTAATACCGCTCATTAAGGCCATGAATATGGACGAGACTCCACTCCCATGGGCGTGGCCTCCATATTCATGGCCTTAATGAGCGGTATTACGTCACCGCTCAGCACAGGAGAGCTGCAGGATCCGGGGAGAACGCAGGATTGCCGGCTGTGACTTCAGCGATGGCACGGGGAGGGTGAGTATGATGGAAGAGGATGGGGGGAGCATGGAGGAGGACAAGGAGCACGGAGCAGGATGGGGGGTAGGATGGAGAGCACGGAGCAGAACGGGGGGAGGACGGAGAGCAGGAGCAGGACGGGGGGAGGACGGAGAGCATGGAGCAGAACGGGGGGAGGACGGAGAGCATGGAGCAGAACGGGGAGGACGGAGAGCACGGAGCAGAACGGGGGGAGGACGGAGAGCACGGAGCAGGACGGGGGAGGACGGAGAGCACGGAGCAGGACGGGGGGAGGACGGAGAGCACGAAGCAGGACGGGGGGGCACAGGAGGACGGAGCAGGAAGGGGGGAGCACAGAGCAGGACGGGGAGGATGGAAAGCACGGAGCAGGACAGGATAATGGAGCAGGAGGAGGGGAGCACAGAGGAGGACGGAGCAGGAGGAGGGGAGCACAGATGAGGACGGAGAAGGAGGAGGGAGCACAGAGGAGAATGGGGGTGCACAGAGCTGGATGGGGAAGCACAGAGCAGGACGGCAACTTATACACCCGGCTTATACACGAGTCAATAAGTTTTCCAAGTTTTTTGTGGCAAAATTAGGGGGGTCAGCTTATACACGGGTCGGCTTATACATGAATATATACGGTACCTGAAATTCACAGTTTCATGCAAATTTGAATATTTTAAGATTTGATTAACAAAAATAAACAAGAAAAAAATTTGCCCATCTAAATTTCCCACACTGCTGAAGCATAAGAGAGCAGGCAAACGTAATTTTACATTTCCGCACAGGTTTCCCCATAATACCCTGCAGCTATGACATCTTATGGATTATCATATCTTGTACACTGGTGGTCAGTAAGTAGGCCATCACAGATCAGTGGTTGCAGTGGAAGAGTTATTGTCCATCTCCAGAGTCACTGGGTAAGTGTGTCTCTTCTGTAGAATGCAATGTGGACAGATGTCATTAAAGGGTCCAGAGGAATTGCTATATAATGACAAGTGTCAAACTAGATACACCTAAGAATATATAGTGGGAAATTACAATCTGAACCCACAAAGTGACAACTGAGCATCTTAAGATGTAAAAAATTGATTCTTGCCCATGTGGATCTTTAGTAAGACGCCAGACTTTAATGACATCTGTCCACATCTGTAACTTTGGATATAAACTTTATACTTTTATGGAACGGGATTCTTCTGATCTATATACTATTTGGTATTGACCCTAGACCTCTTTACCCGAGTCCTTTATGATTTATTTTTGTTCTTTATTTAATCATGTTTTACTGATTCATGTTACTGAATGTTAGTACATGACACTTTAATAAAAGGATTTTTTGTATTATATTTAAACAGATCCTTCTTGACTCCATTTTTTCAGTATTTAGTGTACCCCTTGGAGTTGTTTTGTCATTTATGACTCTTTTGATGTGGCTATTAGGCCCCATTTACACTTAGTGTGATGTGTTTTGTTCTGATCTATCTGCTACAATATATGACATGACATACTGCATCACGGCTCGTTGCTGCAGCCACAGTAGCTGCAACATGTGCAGAGTGTAATTCATCCATGTCGGCACATCGCATATCAACCTGTTAACTGGCATTGACAAAGACCTCAATATCGATGCAAGTCGAAGACCTGAGTGGTGCGAAATGAGCACACAGCTTACTTGCTTTCTGGAGCAGCTCATCCAGGCCAGGATAGTGGCCGAGAAAATGCTGTACCACCAGGTTGAGGACGTGAGCCATGCAAGGCACGTCTGTGAGCTTGCCTCGCCATAGGGCTACCACCAGGTTCACACCATTATCGTACACGGCCTTCCCTGGATGCAGGTTCAGCGGAGACGGCCATTGTCAAACTCAGCCTGGAGAGCTGTCCACACCTCTTTAGCTGTATGACTGAGATTTCCAAGGCATATCAATTTTAACACTGCCTGATTGCGGTGATGTATCGCCCTTGGCCATGCTTACTTGTCCAAGTGTCTGTGGTGAAATGCACCTTGGTAGACATAGTTTTAGTCAAGGATGTCTGCAACTAGTGAAGGCACAGCTTTCTTAAAAAAGTAATGGCGACTGGGCAATTGGTACTGGGGGACTGTGACGGCCATCAGCTTTCGGAAACCGTATGTATCTACCAGGCGGAAAGGCAGCATTTCCGTGGCCAACTGATTGGAGATGGTGGAGATCAACCTCTTAGCTTTGTCATGCGTAGGAGGAAACTATCTTTTACGTGATCACAACTGCGGAACCATGGGCTGGCTGCAGTGCTGAGAGAAGGCGGAGTATGGTGAACCGTACAAACTGCTGAACCATGAGAAAGGTGCAGACGGAGATGTTATGGTGGACTGCGAAAGTTGTGGTGTGCTCGTTCTCTGAGATGGGTCTAAAACAGCAGGCATGTCCGCATCCCTTACAACTGACGGTGGGCTCTCAGCATTACTGGAGCGGTTAAAGAACCTGAGGTTCTGCAGTCGAAGACCTGCGTCTCAATAGTTGGCATGGTATCAGAGGAGGAGGAAGAAGCCACAGATGTGATTGATGGGGCGGCTGATGGTTGTTAAGATCCGCTGGTCCGCATTTTTGTGCAGTGCGATTCCCAGAGTAATGCATGTTGAGTGCGCATGTGAAGGTTCATATATGTAGGAGTTAAATTATTGCACTTTTTACCTCGACTCAGGTTTTTTTGCAAAGTTAGCAGACTATTTGAGTTGGCTCATCCTTTGCAGTGTCAAAAAAGGCCCAGGCTAGGCAACCCTTACCACTCCTGCAAGCTGCAGACCTGCGGACGCTGCTGGTCACAGCCACAGTTATGGCTGAGGAAGCATTGCTCGTCGTGGCTGCATCACTACATGTCTGCGATGTACGACGCAACGTAACCTCGTCGTCAGATGCCCTATTCCACTGTGTGCCTCTGTGTTCACCCCAATTTGGATCTACCACCTCATCATCATCATCCTCTGTGTTATAACATTCCTCACCCTTGTAGTCGCCCTCCTCCTTTTCCTGCCCTGACAGCACAGTACAGTCCACATCAGTTTCAGATATCTGAGCCTCATCAGAATCACCTTCCTCCAGGGGTTAATGTCTGGTGACGAGGGTCATGATGCTGCTCGGACTCAACTTTGTCATTACCCGGATCCAAGCTAAAAAAAATTTTGGACATCAGTGCAGATTTCCTCCTCTTGACTCTGTAAAGCTTTTAAGCACACTTCTGATGACCATGTTATAGAATGTGTGGTTCAGTCCAGTCATGTATACGGTTGGAGAGTTGGGACACGGGGGGAAGCAAGGGTAATTTGGGTGCCACCTATGTGGACTGTACTGTTGAGGTGGAAGAAGAGGAGGAGAGGCCACTTGAAGCTGCACTTCCCATCCATTTGAGCACATGCTCTTTCTGGGCTTCATCTACAAGGCATACCACTGTGCGTCTTCCAAAAAAAAGTAGTGCAGAAGCCCATCCAGTAATAGAAGTTGTCAGTTGTCTTTGCATAGGACGTGACGTTGTTGCTTCACTAGTGCTTTCACAAACATTACCACCTACCCCATGTACACTTTGAACACCGAGCCTAAGCCCCTTTCCACTATGGCATCACTTTTTCCCAGTCATGTTGCTCAGTTACTGTGGTAGGAGCACAGTATTTTCAGCAAAAAATTAGATTTTAAACTCTGCACCAGCTATGCAAACAGCTGAATTTCAGCAGCAGTAAATGACAAGGTAAAATATGGCATGCTGAATCGCGTTAGTCCCAGAAGAAAGAATTGTTTGAGTGTGGATGAGACCTGTATGACAAATAAGATATTCTCCAAACAATTTTACTCCACTATTATATGACGTTAGTAACACAAAAAATTTTTTTGGGGGGCCTGTGGATTAGACCTCCATAACAGACTAGATGCTACAAACAATTTGAAAGTGAGATGTCCTCTACTGTACGACGTTAGTTACAGAAGAATATTTTCTTTTAGTGTGGGTGATGCCTGTATAACCTAGAAGATATGCTCCAAACAATTTCAAATTCAGATTCAGCCTTCTGTATCACGTTTGTAAAACCCAAAAAATGATGTTTTTTTCTATGTGCAACAGAACTGCACACACAACAATTTCACTGCCACAAAATTACAACGTGGGATATGTCGGGGTGTATCATGTTTAACAACGAAAATTATTTTTGTAATGTGCGTGAGGTCTGCAGGCAGCTTCATATCACCACCACAAAATGACAACGTGGGATATGGCATGCTGTATCACATTTAGCAACAGAAAAAATGGAATTTCACCGCCACTAAATAACAAGGTGAGATATGGCATGGTGAATCACGGTAGCAACTGCCCCAAAAAATTATTTCTTCATGCACAACAGCTCAAATCACAGAACAATGTCACCACACCACTAAATGACAAGTTGGAATATGGCATGCTGTTTCACATTTAGCTAAGGAAAAAATAAGATTTAGAATGCTATACTCCTGTATGGAGCACGATAGAAGCAGTGTGCAACACACTTGTATGATATGTGCCCTGCTGTCTTTCTCTGTAGACCTCAGTAATGGCAAAAAAAAATTGCTGGAAGGTAGATTTCACAGCTACACAGAACACTACTTAGCTAAACTATCTGAGTAATAAACAACCTCCTAGCTAACTAGCTAAAATCAAGCTGCTAACACTGCCAGCATCAGGAGCAACCTCTCTGCGCTGTTCCAGTGTCAAAATGGCGCTAAAACAAGATGTCCACTCTTTATATGGAGAGGGACATGTGATTTCAGCAGCCAATGACACAAGCCGTTGGGTCAGGATATTGTGGACGTTTTCTGCGCCCTGATTGGCTTTCTGCAATGTGCACACATAAAGTTAGGAAAAAAAAATTACTGTTCACAAGCACGTCGACCTCTGAGATCTGCAAACCCCCTCCCCTCATCAAACATGTGCTCCACGCTCATGATACACCACCATTATTGTTGCAAAAGTGTTGAAAATACTTTTGTGGGAAGCAAATATTTTCCCACCCTTTTTATCAAATGTTACCGATTTTTCCTGATTTTATAAAATTTTACTTGTGTTTCCGATCACAAATCTGAATGTGCCATATTCGTGCCGAATTTATGTTTGGCGATCGTTTTCCGAACAAATTCGCTCATCACTAGTGGTAAAGTACTAGGTCTGTCCCAGTCACTCAATCAGCTTGTTCAACCGGGGCATTGGATAAAGGTCAAATTTCAAACTTATTCAATTTTCAGAAATCATTACAGAATCATAACGATCCATCAGGCTTCGGAATCAGTATAATGAGGCTAGCCCACTCACTCCGGGACTCCTCAGTTACTCCTAGCTGGAGAATTTGTCTTACCTTACCCGCGATGGCTTGCCTCCGGGCTTCTGTCACACGGTATGGTTTCATACATACCCTTACCTGAGGCTCGGTGACAATGTCATGTTGGATTACAGAAGTACAGCCGGGTAGTTCCGAGAATACATCCATATTCTCTTGCACTAATTTCCGAGCCTCTCATCGCTGCTGTTTAGAGAGAGTGTTGTCTACTTTTACCACTCTCTCGGCCTCAGTCCCCAGATGATATGATGGGAGTCGCATCCATAATCATACACTCCGGGTCCTTCCACGCTTTTAGCAGATTTATATGATACAACTGTTCGGGTTTTCTTTTCCCGGGCTGGTATATTCGGTAGTTCACCTCCCCAACCTTTTCCTGGACTTCATATGGCCCTTGCCACTTGGCCATAAGCTTATTTTCAGCAGTGGGTACTGTAAGGTTTCACTCACTCGGCTGCTTCAGAGGTAAATCAGGACGCACTTTCTTATGCAAAAAGTCCTTAGGTTTATTACATCATAAACCATAAAGCAACATATAGTACAAGTCTTCAGTAAAGCTTCTTAAGATCTCTACAAACACAGATACAGGAAGGCTTCTCCATTCCTACACAGAGTCCTCTCTGTGATGTCCCGCCTGGACACATGGAAGTCTGTCCACACTGGCAGACTCCCCCACACTCTCTAACAGGTGCCAAGCACACTCCATTACATAGGCGTAACCCCGCCCACAGGTGAAGTCAGGATCACATGGTTAGGTCACCTGATCATGACCTCATCACAGGTCCTTCAGATACACACAACCATATACAGGTTTTATCTTAGGTATTCAGACACATACCCCTTGGGTGGGTTTGTAGGTGACTGGACCCACCCAGCTCTCCTAGTCACCTGGAAGCCTCCCAATATATAGTACAACTCTCAGCAATAGATCTGCTGAACCAAAACATATCCAGGCTTCCATCACAGGGCCACCCACCTCTGCGATACATAACGTCCATCCATCACATGCCTCCATGCATATCCCGAGGAGCCTACACAGTGCCCCCTAGCTGCATCAGGGGTCACTACACCACATATCTCCCCCCTCTGTTCAAACTTGTGGGGTTGAACACTTGTTACCCGACCAGAGATCCTTCTCGGTCGTCTCTGCCAGTCAAACCGTCTGGCTAAGTCGGGCCCTCTGTCAGACCACCCACCTCCCCAGCGGTCAGTACGGCGTCGCAATTCCCTTGCACCCATACGTCCTGTTTGGTCTGAGTCCTTTTTATTTCGTCCACTACAGGTTCTCTTGCTTAGGTCACTCATCACTGAGCTAACTGAGGCATGACTATTTCTACCTCTTCCATCAGGCGCTCTTCGCCTCTCAACACTACGGATTGAAGGTGGCGGCCATCTTCTTTCCATTTCCTGCAGCTCTCTATTGACCTGCTCCCTCTCCAGTCGTAGCTGCTCTACTTCTCTCAAGTATGACACACGATACTCCAGGAGCATCCGGATATTCCCAAGGCTCTCCCTGGATCCGACAACGAGGAATGGGACCATCCCATCTTCACCCCTGACCTGGACTTCGTCATCAGCTGGAATCCTGACTCTCGTCACACCGGACTTATTCACCATCTCCTGCATCACTTTCCCAAGTCTTCCGATGACTTTCTTCACCAGACCTCTGGGCACTTGAATGATGTCTTCCACCAATCCAAGCCGACTTTGAGCCTTTCTTGCTTGCTCCAAACGTCGAGCGGCTTCTTTATTCCTCCACATGATCATCTGTTTCGTTCGGAGGCATTGTAGATGCATGTCTCTCAGGACAGCCACTCGCTTCAGTGTGACTTCCTTAGTCGACAGTATGACTAACTGTTTCATCTCTGGCACCCAGTTCACACTACATGCTTCTACCGCCTTTCTAAAGGCCTCATGCACCTCCTCACTGGCACACACTTCTCGCAGGTCTTTGGGTATCTCTATTACACACTTGAAACCCGACCCGTCACCTTCTTGGACAGACTGTTGGACCTCCTCGTCCTGAGCGTTAGTACAGTTTTCCAAGACATCACTCTCCCTTGTGTGCCCATCTGCATGGCACTTCTGCTGGATTTCTTCTCCCATGGATTTCTGGAGCTGAGCACTAGTCTCCTCCTTTATCTTGAGCTCTCTGAGAACTCTATCTCGCTCTTCTGCCAAGCCGCGACACTTTTCCTCCCTCCGGAGAAGCTCCTGCTGATGCTTCTCTTGGGCCTCTCTGAGCTTAGAGACTTCCTTCTCCAGCTCCTCCACTTTATGCTCAATCACTTGTCTTAGGACCCTTTCTCGCTCGACTGTCTCTTTCACTGACTCTTTAAGCAGCTCCATCTCATGGTCCTGCTCTCTTTTAGCCAGCACATGTCGCACCATTACCTCTTCAATTACATTTTCAGATGGGCTTTCTTGCCCACCCACACTTTGCTTCTTCAGAGTTCCGCCTGTTCCGGCATCAGCATCTTCAACTGTCTCACGACTCCCGGTAACTTCAGAGAGCTCCAGCTCTGCCTCCTTATCAAGGACAGTCACCTGACCGGTACCTGACCCTGACTCTTCCTCATCATTTCTCTTCTTAGAGGATGTAGCCTGCCCGCCTTTCCGCGGCCCGAGGACGATTGGCCATTTTTACTTGGCTCCACCTTACTGCACTCGCTTTCCCTTGCAGTCCAGTCACAGTCTGCATAGGAGTCACTCCCACTCCCCCTGTCATCCTGGAACAGCACGTCCCCACCTAGACAGGTGTCAGACCCTTGCGCTGGAGCTAAACCGTTTCCCACGGTCACACGTCTCGTCACCTCCAAGTCCCCGAGTTGGTCTGACCCACACTTTCTTCTGGTCACCTGGAACTCTAGACTATCGATATTAGGGGTTACCTCCTTTTCACACTTCACACGACAAGGAACCACTACAGCTGCCTGCTGTGATGGGGCTCCCTTAGGGTCATTCCGTCTCTCCTCTGAGCAACCCCACACTTCATCAACCTCCCATGCATTTTCAAAAAATACAAAGTCCCGTTTCCTCTCATAGGGGTACAATACGTACGGTGGTATACCGCCATCTTGATCCTCGACACTTGTGGACATCTCAAGCATCACCCTGTCTACCAAATAGTCCACAATGAGCCCGTGGATGCAGCACACCTGGACCTTTTTCTCGGTCAGACAGAGAACTAGCGGAGTTCCTTTCAGAGTCACCTGACTCTTTGAGTCCAACTGTCCAGAGACTCCTTCCCTATGTAACATTACCGTACACACCTGTGGGCTGTTATCAAACGGGAAGTCTATGTCACATGCGGAATACGTATAACACCCACACCGCTGTTCCTCAGATATGTCCACTGAGGAAACCGGTGCCACCCCTTTTTGGGACACCACCCCCTTTTGATTTGCCGCCCCCTTTTGGGACTCCGCCCCCTTCCGGGCCACCATCCCAATTTGGGTTAACACCCCCTTTTGGGCAACTGGTTTGATTTGGGCTACCACCCCCTTTTGAGACTCAGCCCCTTTTGGGCCACCATCCCAATTTTGGGTTGCCGCCCCCCTTTTGGGACTCCTCCCCCTCTAGGGACACCCCCCAACACTGGGGTACACATCACGGCTCTTACAGGCCCCAGTCCACACAGTACCCTTAGACAGTGACTTTCACTTAGGGCGTGTACTGGCCCTTTAAGAGTTTGTGTGCCTCGGTTCACACTGTCCTTTTTTACCACACCAGCTCCTGCTGGTACTGCCACCAACCGCCAGCACCTCCGGTTGCCGCGCACAAGCCGCTGCTGCCACTGCAGCTCTTGCTGCTGCAGAACCTCTTGCTGCAACAGTCACTGTAGCTCCTGCTACCACAAGTCTCTGCACGCTGCGATGTCTTGCCGCTTGTCACCTTCGTGACCCACGAGTCACAGCCAGCCGCTTGTCACCTTCATGACTCCTCCGAGCCACAGCAAACACCTCACACGTGTTCCAGAAAAAAAAAAACAGTTTCTCACTGACCCGTCAGCACAACACAGACTCCTGTCTGTCACACTCTCAGCCAGAGAGATTTTCCGGACACCTCTTCTCCCAGAGACATCCCACAAAGGAAAAAAAAAACACAGTCTTTCACTGACCCGTCAGTACAATACAGACTCCTGTCTGTTACACTCTCGGCCAGAGAGATTTTCCGGACACCTCCTCTCTCATAGAGGCATCCCACAAAGGAAAAACAGTTTCTCACTGACCCGTCAGTACACCACAGACTCCTGTCTGTTACCTGTTGATCACTCAGGTTTCCGGACACCTCCTCTCCATAGAGGCATCCCACAAGGACAAAAACAATCTCTCACTGACCCGTCAGTACACCACAGACTCCTGTCTGTTACCTGTTGGCCACGCAGGTTTCCGGACACCTCCTCTGAGGTATCCTCTCAGCATGCTTTTTCTCCATTTTCAATGACCCGGTCAACATAACACAGACTCCTGTCTGTCACCACTGCTTAACAGCTTCTTCAGATACCTCATATCAGAGGCACCACATAAACATAAACACAGTTTATTCGTGACCACTGGTCACACTCACAGTTTTCACAGACCGTCCGTTCCTCCTCTGATTCCTGATTCCCAGTCCTGGATCATGTGCTCCTTGGGTCGCTGCCAGCATTCCATCCACCAATTGTAAGGTTTCACTCACTCGGCTGCTTCAGAGGTAAATCAGGACGCACTTTCTTATGCAAAAAGTCCTTAGGTTTATTACATCATCAACCATAAAGCAACATATAGTACAAGTCTTCAGTAAAGCTTCTTAAGATCTCTACAAACACAGATACAGGAAGGCTTCTCCATTCCTACACAGAGTCCTCTCTGTGATGTCCCGCCTGGACACATGGAAGTCTGTCCACACTGGCAGACTCCCCACACTCTCTAACAGGTGCCAAGCACACTCCATTACATAGGCGTAACCCCACCCACAGGTGAGGTCAGGATCACATGGTTAGGTCACCTGATCATGACCTCATCACAGGTCCTTCAGATACACACAGCCATATACAGGTTTTATCTTAGGTATTCAGACACATACCCCTTGGGTGGGTTTGTAGGTGACTGGACCCACCCAGCTCTCCTAGTCACCTGGAAGCCTCCCAATATATAGTACAACTCTCAGCAATAAATCTGCTGAACCAAAACATATCCAGGCTTCCATCACAGGGCCACCCACCTCTGCGATACATAACGTCCATCCATCACATGCCTCCATGCATATCCCGAGGAGCCTACACAGTGCCCCCTAGCTGCATCAGGGGTCACTACACCACAGTACTAAGACTAATACCCGATCCCTTTCTTTAAAGGACCGTTCCGTGGCCTTTCTCTTATACACTCGGTTCTGCGCTGTCTGAGCATCCACTAGATGTTCTTTAACTATAGGCACGACCGCTTGCTGTGATCCGGTCCTGCATACTGGCCACATGCTCTATTATACTCTTATGTTGCGTAGGTTCCTGCTCCAGCGTCTCTTTGGCTACGTCCAGCAGACCCCTAGAATGCCTGCCATAGAATAGCTCAAAGGGTGAAAATCCCGTGGAAGTCTGTGGTACCTCATGAATGGCAAACATTAAATAGGGCAGTAACATGTCCCAATCCCTTCCTTCCTTGGAAACCACCTTTTTTAACAAGGATATGAGGGTTTTGTTGAACCGTTCGACTAATCTGTCCTTCTGGGGGAAGTACACCGATGTATACAATTGTTTTATTTGAATAAGCTTGCACAGTTCCTTTGTCACTTTAGACATAAAAGGAGTCCCTGATCAGTAAGGATCTGCTTAGGTAGCCCAAGGCGGCAGAACATGGCAAACAGTTCCCAGGCAATAAATTTAGCTGAGGTGTGATGTAGTGGAATTGCCTCCGGGTTCCAAATGGTATAGTCTACTACCACTAATATACAATACAGACCAAAAGTTTGGACACAACTTCTCATTTAAAGATTTTTCTGTATTTTCATGACTATGAAAATTGTAAATTCACACTGAAGGCATCAAAACTATGAATGAACACATGTGGAAATATATACTTAACAAAAAAGTGTGTAACAACTGAAATTATGTCAGATTCTAGGTTCTTCAAAGTAGCCACCTTTTGCTTTGATGACTGCTTTGCACACTCTTGGCATTCTCTTGATGAGCTTCAAGAGGTAGTCACCAGAAATGGTTTTCACTTCACAGGTGTGCCCTGTCAGGTTTAATAAGTGGGATTTCTGGCCTTATAAATGGGGTTGGGACCATCAGTTGTGTTGTGCAGAAGTCTGGTGGATACACAGCTGATAGTCCTACTGAATAGACTGTTAGAATTTGTATTATGGCAAGAAAAAAGCAGCTACCGTATTTTTCGGACTATAAGACGCATCGGACTATAAGACGCACCCAGGTTTTAGAGGTGGAAAATAGGGAAAAATATATTTAAAGCAAAAAATGTGGTAAAATATTTAATAACATAAATAACATACTATTATATGTGGTGTTATTATATATAATAGCATGTTATTATGTAGGAAGCTACGGGTAGGAGATGGAGCTGCGGGACCAGTGTGGTGTCTGTAAAGTCCTATGTGAAGACGCTGGAGGGTGAGTATAAGGCCGGGTTCACACATGCGAGAAATTTGCATGATTTTTGTGCGAATCTCTCTCGTGAACACCTGGCACTGCCGCTGGCACTCAGACTGGAGCGTGAAATACATGCAGCATAGAAATACATGGAGCCGCACGCTCTGGTCCGAGTGCCGGCGGCAGTGCCGGGTGTTCACGAGAGAGATTCGCACAAAAATCGTGCAAATTTCTCGCATGTGTGACCACGGCCTAAGAATGGGGGCATAGGGCTTATATTTAAAGCCACACTCCAGCACTGATAACACTGGAGTGCTGCTTTAAGATCCCATGGGAGATCCTATGGCATGCTGAGAGTTATAGTCCACCACAGGATGGCAGAGTGCTTTTTAACCCCTTAACGACCGCCGATACGCCTTTTAACGGCGGTCATTAAGGATACTTAAACCACAGCGCCGTTAATTAACGGCGCTGTGGAAAAAGTGAATAGCGCCCCCCAGAGGCGCATTTTCTCCGGGGTCTCGGCTACTGGGGGTAGCCGAGACCCCAGAGAACATGAATCGGGTCGGTTTTTACCGACACCGATGTTGCGATCGCCGTTATTAACCCTATAACGGCGATCGCAAAAAAAAAATTGTGCCATTTAATTTCTCTGTCTCTGATGTCATCGGACATCAGAGGACAGAGAAAAAGGGTCCCCGGGACCCCCATGTGGCCCCCGATCCCCTGCATGTGGCCCCAGGGCCCTCCGGTGTCCCCCGGTGCCGGCGCTATGAAGAAAATTGCCGCTATGTGCTGGGGGGATGGACAATATTCTCTGGGGTCTCGGCTACCGGGGGTAGCCGAGACCCCAGAGAACATAATCCGGGTCGGTATTCACCAATCCCGGTGTTGCGATCGCCACTATACAAGCATAACGGCGATCGCAATAAAAAAAAAAAAAATGATTTCTCTCCCCTCTGATGTGATCGCACATCAGAGGGGAGAAAATGAGGGTCCCCATGTCCCCCTTGACCCCCCCTGTACCTGCCGGTGTCCTCCGGCAGGTCCCCCTGGCCTCCTATCCTCCCGGTCTTCTTCCTGGAAAAAAAATGGCGGGCGCATGCGCAGTGCGCCCGCCGATCTGCTTGGCAGATTCAAATTTTTTTTCATTCATTCTCCAGAAAGTGCATTTTGATCACTGTGATAAACTATCACAGTGATCAAAATAAAAAAAACAGTACATAACACCCCCATTTATCACCCCCTTAGTTAGGGACATATAATAAAAAATAGAAATTATATTTATTTTCATTTTTCCGTTAGGGTTAAGGTTATAATTAGGGTTAGGGTTAGCATTAGGGTTAGGGTTAGCATTAGGGTTAGGGTTATAATTAGCGTTAGGGTTAAGCTGGGTTCATACTGCGTTATGGCAGTCCGTTAGACGGACTGCGTTACACCGCGGTATAACGCGGTGTAACGAAGTCCGTTAACGCTGCCATTCACCCCCATTTGAGGGCGCATCGCGACGCATGCCGTAAAGCGGCATGCGTTTGCGACGTGCCATCATTCAGTGACAGAGCCTCGGACGCGGGCTGCAGCATCTGGGCTCCGTCACCGCTAGCGCAGATGAATCATCTGCTGATTCATCTGCGCTAGCGGGTATAGCATAACGCGATCGCGTTATGCTATACCGTTACCAGCCCGTCAACGCTATGTGTTGAACGGGCTGGTAAAACGCAAAATGAACCTAGCCTTAGGGTTATAATTAGGGTTAGAATTAGGGTTAGGGTTACAATTAGGGTTAAAATTAGGGTTAGGGTTACAATTAGAGTTAGGGTTACAATTAAGGTTAGGGATACAATTAGGGTTGGAATTAGGGTTGGGATTTAGGTTAGGATTAGGGTTGGGATTAGGGTTAGGGGTGTGTTGGGGTTAGGGTTGGAGCTAGAATTGAGGGATTTCCACTATTTAGGCACATCAGGGGGTCTCCAAATACGACGTGGCGTTCAAAAAGTCAAATGGCGCTCCCTCCCTTCCGAGCCCTGCCGTGCGCCCAAACAGTGGTTTACCCCAACATATGGGGTATCAGCGTACTCAGGACAAATTGCACACCAATTTTGGGGTTCTAATTTCTCCTGGCTAAAAGAATCATTTTTGAGAAAAAAAAGATTTTTTATTTTCACAGCTCTGCGTTTATAAATTTCTGTGAAACACTTGGGGGTTCAAAGTGCTCACCACACATCTAGATAAGTTCCTTAAGGGGTCTAGTTTCCAAAATGGGGTCACTTGTGGGGGGGTTTCCACTGTTTAGACACATCAGGCGGTCTCCAAACACGACGTGGCTTTCAAAAAGTCAAATGGCGCTCCCTCCCTTCCGAGCCCTGCCGTGCGCCCAAACAGTGGTTTACCCCAACATATGGGGTATCAGCATACTCAGGAGAAATTAGAACCCCAAAATTGGTGTGCAATTTGTCCTGTTACCCTTGGGAAAATAAAAAATAGCTGGCTAAAAAAATCATTTTTGAGAAAAAAAATGATTTTTCATTTTCACGGCTCTGCGTTTATAAATTTCTGTGAAGCACTTGGGGGTTCAAAGTGCTCACCACACATCTAGATAAGCTCCTTGGGGGGTCTAGTTTCCAAAATGTTGTCACTTGCAGGGGGTTTCTACTGTTTAAGGTATGCCACACTAAACAATATCGCTAACGGGATCGCTAAAAAACGTCACTATTTAGCGATCCCGTTAGCGATATTGTTCAGTGCGGCAGCTTCCAGCGACGAGCTTCCTGCTGTGATCTCGCTCGTCGCTGGAATCGTTCCGGACCCTATTTCATCGCTGGCGCTCCCGCTGGGTAAGTATCTAATCGCTGTGTGGCACCTTTTCTTAGCGATTTAGCGGTACATTTGTACCGCTAAAGTCGTTAAGAGATCGCTAACGGCGATAGTGTCGTTAACTATATCGCTAAATGCGGCAGCATTTAGCGATATAGAAACAATCCGCTAGCGATCTCATTAGTATGCAACGCTAACGAGTCGCTAGCGGGAAGCTTAGTGTGGCAGTACCTTTAGGTACATCAAGGGCTCTGCAAACACAACATGACGCCCGCAGAACATTCCATCAAAGTCTGCATTACAAAATGGCGCTCCTTCCCTTCCAAGCACTCCCATGCGCCCAAACAGTGGTTTCACCCCACATATGGGGTATCAGCATGCTCAGGACAAATTGCACAAAAACTTTTGGGGTCTTGTTACCCTTGGGAAAATAAAAATTGGGGTGAAAAGATTGTTTTTGTGGAAAAAATATGATTTTTTTATTTTCACTGTTCTATGTTATAAACTTCTGTGAAGCACTTGGAGGTTCAAAGTGCTCACCACACATCTAGATAAGTTCCTTAGGGGGTCTAGTTTCCAAAATGGGGTCACTTGTGATGGGTTTCCACTGTTTAGACACATCAGGGCCTCTACAAATGCGACATGGCGTCCAGCCAATTCTGCGTTGAAAAAGTCAAATGTCGCTCCTTCCCTTAAAACCTCTGCCGTGCGCCCAAAAAGTGGTTTACTCCCACATATGGGGTATCGACTTATTCAGGAGAAATTGCACAACAAATTTTGTGGTTCATTTTTTCTTTTAACAGTTGTGAAAATAAAAAAAATTGGTTCCGAAGTAAAGTTTTTGCAAAAAAAGTTAAATGTTAATTTTTTCCTTCCACATTGCTTCAGTTCCTGTGAAGCACGTAAAGGGTTAATAAACTTCTTGAATGTGATTTTGAGCACCTTGAGGGGTGCAGTTTTTAGAATGGTGTCACTTTTGGGTATTTTCTATATATAGACCCCTCAAAGTGACTTCAAATGTGATGTGGTCCCTAAAATAAAAATGGTGTTGTAAAAATGAGAAATCACTGGTCAAATTTTAACCCTTATAACTTCGTAACAAAAAAAAATTTTGGTCCCAAAATTGTGCTGATGTAAAGTAGACATGTGGTAAATGTTATTTATTAAGAAATTTGTGTGACATATCTCTCTGATTTAAGGGCATAAAAATTTAAAGTTTAAAAATTGTTAAATTTTCAAAATTTTCGCCATATTTCCGTTTTTTTCATAAATAAACACAAGTCATATCAAAGAAATTTTACCACTAACGTGAAGTACAATATGTCACGAAAAAACAATCTCAGAATCAGCTGGATTTGTTAAAGCGTTCCAGAGTTATAACCTCATAAAGTGACAGTGGTCAGAATTGTAAAAATTGGCCCTGTCATTAAGCTGCAAAATGGCTCTGTCACTAAGGGGTTAATGTGCTGTATTTACTAACCTTTTAATTATTTTTTTCTTGTACAGTGTGTCTGCAGGACCTGTGATGACATCATGAAGAGGCAGGGCTTTGTGTGGTCATGTGATGCTCCAGCCCACCCTCTTCATGACCTCATCACAGGTCCTCCACAGGAGCATTCAGCATTGCATCAGCACAGCCCCTGTGCTGTCAGGTATGCGATGCCTCCTGCTGCACTCTGCTCCTGCTGCCTCCTCCTTCCAACACACATCTCCCGGCTGCTGCAGGAATCAGGGGCTGGGGAACCATGTGGCTCTGTCATTGGCTGCTCCCCACTCACTGCTCAGCTGATAGGTGGGCGGGGAAGCGGCTAATTAATATTCACTGCACTTAAGTATGGGGACCAGTGGTTTCCCCAGCACTGGATTCCTGCAGTGGAGGGGATATTTTCCTGCCTCCTGCGATCTCACTCCACCGCTGCCCCCTGCCCCCTCCCCACATGTTACATTCCGACCATAAGATGCACCCACACTTTCCTCCCAAATTTGGAGGAAAAAAAGTGCGTCTTATGGTCCGAAAAATACAATAAGTAAAGAAAAATGAGTGGCCAATCCATCATTACTTTAAGAAATGAAGGTCAGTCAGTCCGAAAAATTGGGAAAACTTTGAAAGTGTCCCCAAGTGCAGTTGCAAAAACCATCAAGCGCTACAAAGAAACTGGCTCACATGAGGACCACCCCAGGAAAGGAAGACCAAGAGTCACCTCTGCTTTTGAGAATAAGTTTATCTGAGTCACCCACCTCAGAAATCGCAGGTTTACAGCAGCTTAGATTAGAGACCAGGTCAATGCCACACAGAGTTCTAGCAGCAGACACATCTCTACAACAACTGTTAAGAGGGGACTTTGTGCAGCAGGCCTTCATGGTAAAATAGCTGCTAGGAAACCACTGCTAAGGACAGGCAACAAGCAGAAGAGACTTGTTTGGGCTAAAGAACACAAGGAATGGACATTAGACCAGTGGAAATCTGTGCTTTGGTCTGATGAGTCCAAATTTGAGATCTTTGGTTCCAACCACCGTGTCTTTGTGCGACGCAGAAAAGGTGAACGGATGGACTCTACAGTCATGGCCAAAAGTTTTGAGAATGACACAAATATTAATTTTTACAAAGTCTACTGCTTCAGTTTTTCTAATGGCAATTTGTGTATACTGCAGAATGTTATAAAGATTGATCAGCTTAACAGCAATTACTTGCAAAGTCAATATTTGGCTAGAAAATGAACTTTATCCCCCAAAACACATTTCAACATCATTGCAGCCCTGCCTTAAAAGGACCAGCTAATCTCTTTTCAGTGATTGCTCCATTAACACAGGTGTGGGTGTTGATGAGGACATGGCTGGAGATCAATCTATCATGATTAAGTAAGAATGACACCACTGGACACTTTAAAAGGAGGCTGGTGCTTGGCATCATTGTTTCTCTTCTGTTAACCATGGTTATCTCTAAAGAAACACGTGCAGTCATCATTGCAATGCACAAAAATGGCCTAACAGGGAAGAGTATCGCAGTTAGAAAGATTGCACCTCAGTCAACAATCTATCGCATCATCAAGAACTTCAAGGAGAGAGATTCCATTGTTGCCAAAAAGGCTTTAGGGAGCCCAAGAAAGACCAGCAAGCGCCAGGACCGGCTCTTAAAAGTGTTTCAGCTGCGGGATCGGGCTACCAGCAGTGCAGAGCTTGCTCAGGAATGGCAGCAGGCAGGTGTGAGTGCATCTGCATGCACTGTGAGGCGGAGACTCTTGGAGCAAGGCCTAGTCTCAAGGAGGGCAGCAAAGAAGCCACTTCTGAAAAAACATCAAGGTACAGGCAGTGGACTTCTGAGGACTGGGGTAAAGTTATTTTCTCTGATGAATCCCCTTTTCGATTGTTTGGGACATCAGGAAAACGCCTCATTCGGAGAAGACAAGGTGAGCGCTACCACCAGTCTTGTCTCATGCCAACTGTTAAGCATCCTGAAACCATTCATGTGTGGGGTTTCTTCTCAGCCAAGGGAATCGGCTCTCACAGTCTTGCCTAAAAACACAGCCATGAATAAAGAATGGTACCAGAATGTCCTCCAAGAGAAACTTCTCCCAACCCTCCAAGAGCAGTTTGGCGATCAACAATGCCTTTTCCAGCATGATGGAGCACCTTGCCACAAAGCAAAGGTGATAACTAAATGGCTCAGGGAACAAAACCTAGAGATTTTGGGTCCATGGCCTGGAAACTCCCCAGATCTTAATCCCATTGAGAACTTGTGGTCAATCATCAAGAGATGGGTGGACAAACAAAAACCTAAAAATTCTGACAAATTGAAAGCATTGATTGTGCAAGAATGGACTGCTATCAGTCAGGATTTGGTCCAGAAGTTGATTGAGAGCATGCCAGGGAGAATTGCAGAGGTCCTGAAGAAGAAGGGTCAATACTGCAAATATTGACTTGCTGCATTAACTCATTCTGTCAATATAAGCTTTTGTTACTCATATGTTTGCAATTATTATATTTCTGTCTGTGATAAAACCATCTGTCAAACACACATAAAAACCAGAGGGCAGCAGATCATGTGAAAATATAATATTTGTGTCATTCTCAAAACTTTTGGCCATGACTGTACATGCCTGGTTCCCACCGTGAAGCATGGAGGAGGAGGTGTGATGGTGTGGGGTGCTTTGCTGGTGACACTGTTGGGGATTTATTCAAAATTGAAGGCATACTGAACCAGCATGGCTACCACAGCATCTTGCAGCGGCATGCTATTCCATCCGGTTTATGTTTAGTTGGACCATCATTTATTTTTCAACAGGACAATGACCCCAAACACACCTCCAGGCTGTGTAAGGGCTATTTGACCAAGAAGGAGAGTGGTGGGGTGCTACGCCAGATGACGTGGCCTCCACAGTCACCAGAACTGAACCCAATCGAGATGGTTTGGGGTGAGCTGGACCGCAGAGTGAAGGCAAAAGGGCCAACAAGTGCTAAGCATCTCTGGGAACTCCTTCAAGATTGTTGGAAGACCATTTCCGGTGACTACATCTTGAAGCTCATCAAGAGAATGCCAAGAGTGTGCAAAGCAGTCATCAAAGCAAAAGGTGGCTACTTTGAAGAACCTAGAATATAAGACATATTTTCAGTTGTTTCACACTTTTTTGTTAAGTATATAATTCCACATGTGTTAATTCATAGTTTTGATGCCTTCAGTGTGAATGTACAATTTTCATGGTCATGAAAATACAGAAAAATCTTTAAATGAGAGGGTGTGTCCAAACTTTTGGTCTGTACTGTATGTTGGTGGTCACGGGTGGATTTTACCATTGGCCCCACCAGATCCATAGCAATCCGCTCAAAAGGTATCTCTATGATGGGTAGAAGTACCAATGGAATCTGGAATTTGGCGATGGGTGAGGTCAGTTGACACTCAGGACACGTCTCACAAAACCAGTGTACCTCGGCGTAGACCCCAGGCCAAAATGACCGTTTTAAAATCCGTTCCTGTGTCTTTTTAACCCCTAAGTGCCCACCCAGCTTGTGTGAGTGAGCCATCCAGCGTACCGCCCGACGGTAGGATTGGGTCACTACCAGCTGTCCCTTCCCTGGGCAGCCCTGTAAGGAAGGGTCTTCACTACCCTAACCACATGTTTAACCTCTCTGCATGGAGTAAAAAATGTAACATCCACTGTCAGATACTCGCGGAGTTCACCATGAATGCATACGACACCCACTTTTTTCCCAGTGGGTTACATAGTTACGTATGTTGAATAAAGACTTAGGTCCATCAAGTTCAACCTTTCTTAGTTCAACCAACTGTACATTTAGTCACTAATCTAACTATAACCCACAATGTTATGGGTATCAAGAAAATTGTCCAGCCCTTTTTTAAAAGCTGTTATAGTGTCTGCCATTACTACCTCCTGTGGTAGAGCATTCCACAGTCTGACTGCTCTAACTCTAAAGAAACTGTTTTATTTAGCTGTCGGGTAGTGTTGAGCATTCCGATACTGCAAATATCGGGTATCGGCCGATATTGGCTGTATCGGAATTCCGATTCCGAGTTCCGGTATTTTCGTCATATCGGATACCGGAATCGGAATGTCACTGTCAGTGTCTGTCTGTCGGGTCTGTCAGGAGTCAGCGGCACTTACCCGGCAGAAGATCTCCGGCGGTCACGTCCTGGACTGCTTGATGGCCGCCATCCTCTTCTCCCTGGCGGTCACATGCAGTTTCTCGCGATAACTGCAGTGACTGCCGGGTAATCGCGGCCGTAAAGCAGTCCGATGACGTCACCGCCGGGAAAGCAGGTAATCAGCTGTGCTGCGCCGGGATGTCAGGCTCTGCCTGGCATTCCGATGTAGCAGAGCTGGATCGTCGTGGGACTGTCGTTACTATGGACTGCGTCGGACAGGTGGTATACTGTTGGTTTGTTTTTTTTTCTTTTTTTACAGGAGATCGATGGCGTCGCAGGAATGAGAGTGTAATAAAATTAATGAAAACTGTGTTGTCTCTTTTATTTCATTAAAATACTTTTTTCTGGCTGTGTCTTTTTTTTAAACATTTAAAAACTTTGGGATTAATAATGGATCGGTGTCTTATTGACGCCTCTCCATTATTAACCGGGCTTATTGTCACCGTGCAATCAACGGTGACATTAACCCCTTATTACCCCACTTGCCACCGCTACAGGGCAAGTGGGAAGAGCCGGGTAAAGTGCCACAATTGGCACATCTTTTGATGCGCCAAATGTGGGGCTGCTGCAGCTTGGTATTATCAGGCTGTTGAGGGCCAAAATCCATGGGCCTTGACAGTCTTTTAATACCAGGCCGCAGCAGTCTGCATTTTACTTGGCTGGTTAACAAAAATAGGGGGACCCCTACGCCGTTTTTTTTTCGAGGGGATCCCTATTTTTGTTAACCAGCCAAGCTAAGCAGACTGCTGTGGCCTGGTATTATCAGGCTGGCAAGGTCCATGGATATTGGATCCTTACCAGCCTGAAAAACCAGGCCTCAGCAGTCTGCTTCATCTGGCTGGTTAACAAAAATAGGGGGGACCCCACGCCAATTTTTTTCGAGGGGATCCCTATTTTTGTTAACCAGCCAAGATATGCAGACTGCTGTGGCCTGGTATTATCAGGCTGGCAAGTTCCATGGATCTTGGCTCCTTAACAGCCTGAAAAACCAGGCCTCAGCAGTCTGCTTCATCTGGCTGGTTAACAAAAATAGGGGGACCCCTACGCTGTTTTTTTTTCGAGGGGATCCCCTATTTTTGTTAACCAGCCAAGCTAAGCAGACTGCTGTGGCCTGGTATTATCAGGCTGGCAAGGTCCATGGATATTGGATCCTTACCAGCCTGAAAAACCAGGCCTCAGCAGTCTGCTTCATCTGGCTGGTTAACAAAAATAGGGGGGACCCCACGCCAATTTTTTTCGAGGGGATCCCCTATTTTTGTTAACCAGCCAAGATATGCAGACTGCTGTGGCCTGGTATTATCAGGCTGGCAAGGTCTATGGATCTTGGCTCCTTAACAGCCTGAAAAACCAGGCCTCAGCAGTCTGCTTCATCTGGCTGGTTAACAAAAATAGGGGGGACCCCACGCCAATTTTTTTCGAGGGGATCCCCTATTTTTGTTAACCAGCCAAGATATGCAGACTGCTGTGGCCTGGTATTATCAGGCTGGCAAGGTCCATGGATCTTGGCTCCTTAACAGCCTGAAAAACCAGGCCTCAGCAGTCTGCTTCATCTGGCTGGTTAACAAAAATAGGGGGGACCCCACGCCAATTTTTTTGACGGGATCCCCTATTTTTGTTAACCAGCAAAGATAAGCAGACTGCTGTGGCCTGGTATTATCAGGCTGGCAAGCAGGGTCGGACTGAGCCACCGGGACACCGGAGAAACCTCCATTGGGCCCCAGCTCCTGCGTGGTGGGCCCTGATTTGAAAGGATAGGTCGCGGGGCAGAGAGGCGGTGGCCCCGGGCCCCGCGCTCTGAGGGGGCCCACCCGGAGCTACGCTACAGTAACTGTATCGGCGTGCATAGCACGCCGATACAGTTACATTCTGCGGCAGAGCAGGGAGAATCGCTCTCCCTGCTCTGCCGCCCGGAAGCTATGGGGCCTGAACAGGCAGTGGGGGGGCCCGGTGCCAGCAGTGGGCCCCCCAACCGTCATCGGAGGGTCAGCTGTATCGGCATGGGTACGGTTGGGGCGAGGATATGGGTGTGATTAGCTGTGAAATGGGTGTGGTCGGGGCGTGGCTTAAAATTTGCAGCGCCGCGCTATGCGCGCCGCAGCCTTTAACCCTCTTTCCTGTCTTCAAAATTTGGGAGGTATGCTGTATGACCTACCTACAACTTCTGGGCATGCTCCTGATGAGTGTGACGGATGGTCTCCTGAGGGATCTCCTCCCACACCTGGACTAAAGCATCCACCAACTCCTGGACAGTCTGTGGTGCAACGTGGCATGGCCTAAAATTTGCTGCAGCAGGCACAGCGTGCCACAGCCTTTGGCCCTCTTTCACTTCTTCAAAGGTTGGGAAGTATGATGGTGGGCCCCAAGAATAATTTTTCTCTGGTGGGCCCAAGGTACTCCAGTCCGACGCTGCTGGCAAGGTCCATGGATATTGGCTCCTTAACAGCCTTAAATACCATGCCTCAGCAGCAGGGGCGTACATAGAAATCATGGGGCCCCATAGCAAAAGTCTGAATGGGCCCCCCCCAAAAAAAAAAAAAAACCCAGAGCCATTGTAAATGTAAAGTGCCAGCACAGTAAGGGGTGACATTAAACAAAAAAATGTATTATGCCCCCATAGATTGTGCCCCCATAGTTGCTCCATAGATCATGCCCCCATAGATTGTGCCCCCATAGATGCTCCATAGTATAGGCCCTTATGCTGCCGCAGCTGCTGCAACCAAAAAAAAAAAGACATACTCAGCTCTCGTCGCTGGGGCCAGGTGCCCGTGTCCTGAGCAGGGGGTGACACCAGGTGCCGATGTCACCGCTCGCTCAGGGCCCCGGCACCTGAGATATTTACCTGTCCTCTCTCCACTGCTGAGCGCCGCTGTCTTCGGGGTCCTCCAGCAGTGAATGATCAGGCAGAGGGCGCGGCGCGCACTAACGACGTCATCGCGCCCTCTGACCTGAACATTGCAGTAAGAGGACGCGAGCAACGGTGGAACGGGACAGGTAAATATCCCTTATACTCACCCTTCCACCGGCGCGGTCTCTGCAGCCCTTGCTCTTCTCCCGCGGTCTCCGCCGCCAGTGTTCAGCGGTCACGCAGGACCGCTCATTAAAGTCATGAATATGTGCATATTCATGACTGTAATGAGCGGTACCACCTGACCGCTGAACACAGGCGTCGGAGACCGTGGGAGAAGAGCAGGGGCTGCAGAGACCGCACCAGGAGGGGTGAGTATATAGAAGAGCTGCGCTCCCCCTCCCCCGC
Source organism: Oophaga sylvatica (assembly GCA_033576555.1). Taxonomy (NCBI): domain Eukaryota; kingdom Metazoa; phylum Chordata; class Amphibia; order Anura; family Dendrobatidae; genus Oophaga; species Oophaga sylvatica. Next base: position 740,734,192 of record JARQOD010000001.1, read on the forward strand.
CGACCCCCTGGTAGTACTGTGTCAGCACAGCTACCCGACCGTCGCGGGCCCCCTCACTTGTCCGGGCCCGATAGCAGCTGCATGGTCTGCTTCATTCACGGTACGCCACTGCTCAGCAGTCTGCTTCATCAGGCTGGTTAACAAAAATAGGGGGGACCCCACGCCATTTTTTTTTCGAAGGGAACCCCTATTTTTGTTAATCAGTTCCCTCTGACGTCACTGATTGTGTCCCTGGCTGACCTGAAGTGAAAGTGGAAAGCAATCAATTAAGCTTTCCACTTCCTCTCCTGTCAGCCAGGAGAGGAGCTCATTCATTTGGGGTTTACTGTGAGGCTGCAGCATTAGCTGCGGTCCCTGCAGTAAACATTAACCCTTTCTGAAGGATTACACCGTGGGACCTGACTGTGCATGGGATAGGTAAGAATAATTTTGCTTTTTTATTTTATTTTTATTACAGGAAATGGTTTTTGCAGTAAAATAAAAGATGGTCAAAAACATGTGTCTTTATTTCATTAAAATGATTTTTAATTAAAGTGTGTGTGTTTTATTTTTATTTCATGCAATAGGATTAATAATTGATAGTTGTCTAATTGACAGCTCTCAATTATTAACCTGGCTTAAGGTCACCTTTCAATAGCAAGGTGGCTTTAACCCCATATTAACCCATTCGCCACCGCTACAGGGCAATGGGAATAGACGGGCAAAGTGCCAGAAAGGGCGAATCTAATTATAGATTTGTCTTTTCTGGGGTGTCTGGGGGCAGATGTTAGTAGCCAGGGGGGGGCCAAAAATAATGGTCCCTTTCTGGGCTATTATTATCTGCCCCCACTCGCTGGCTTTGTCTGTCTGGTTGCGAAAATAGGGCGGGAGCCCACGCATTTTTTTCAACAATTTTACACCTCATATATATATACATGTCATTGAATTTGTGACACATATATATATATATATATATTTATATTTATAGTTCATACACTTCTACATAGTATAATAGCCGCTAATTCAATTGCCGGCTTTTGTGAAAATGCAGAACCCGACATGAAATGACACTTGGTTTACATAGAGTTAACCATGTCATTTCAAGTTGTTTGATCTATTGTTTTCACTAACAATTACATCAGTCTATGTGTGCAAAATTTCACACCTGTAGGGGTTAATTAAAGGTGTAAATTCGTAGCAAAAAAGTCCGTTTTTTTACAACGAATTTACACCTTTAATTAACCCCTACAGGTGTGAAATTTTGCACACATAGACTGATGTAATTGTTAGTGCAAATCAGATATCAAACTACATGAAAAGACATGGTTAACTCTATGTAAACCAAGTGTCATTTCATGTCGGGTGTTTCTGTCTTTTCACAAAAGCCGGCTTTACCCGGCAATTGAATCAGAGGCTATTTTACTATGTAGAAGTGTATAAACTATAAATATATGTATATATATATATGTCACAATGACATGTATATATATATATATATATATATATATGTATTCTATGTGTGTTTATTTAGTGTTTACAAGGAAAGAAAAGAGGTTTTTTTTAGTTACGATATTTCTGTCCCATAGACTTACATTGGATTTCCGGTATCGGTATCGGGTATCGCCGATATTTTTTGGATATCGGCGATACCATTACGATACCGATACTTTTGGATATCGGAAAGTATCGCTCAACACTACTGTCGGGATCACCTTTCTCCAACCCGTAATGAGTGCCCCCGAGTCCTCAGCACGGTCCTTGGATGTAACAAGTCATGTGCCAGTGTTTTGTATGGCCACAATATTTATACATGTAAATGAGATCTTCTCTGAGGTCTCTTTTTTGTAAGCTAAACAAGCCCAACTTTTCCAACCTCTCCTCATGTGAGAAGCTTTCCATCCCTTGTAATAATCTAGTTGCTAGTCGTTGAACTGATTCTAACTTCTGAATATCCTTTTTAAAATGTGGAGCCAAAAACTGGATCCCATATTCTAGATGTGGCCTCACCAGTGATTTATAAAGGGGTAATAATACATTGGGATTGCAGTATTTTATCTCTCTTTTTATACATCCTAAAATCTTGTTTGCTTTTGCAGCTGCTGCTTGACATTGAGTACTGCTGCTCAGCTTACTTGTAACGAGGTTCTAACCCCGAGATTAATGACCCATACACAAGTGTCACTAAGCTCCCTGAGTCCAGGAGAACCTCAGCTTGAGGTCCGTTGATGCGCACCTGGCACAGATGCGATTCACCCCCTGGACGAATGGATCCGGAGTGAAGACGGTCTGGGCATACATCGACACTGTGAGTAAACCCACAGTCCATGGGTTCAGCTGTCAGGGGGCAGTTGGCAGCCACATTTCCTGGGCCTTTGCACCGCCAACACCTAATAGCTGTGGAGCAGCTAGACCACGAGACCGGTTTCGGGGAAACGGGTCTCTTGTCACTCTCATTCCGTGGTACCCCCTCAGTATGGGCTCGGTCCTGATTGGCCTCAGCAGTGGGTCGTGGACCCTGCGTGATAACGGTAGTGGGGCAGAGTCTCATGAAGTCCTGAGTGGGCGTATACCGCTTGATCAGGCTAACTTACTGGTCTAGGGTGCCTGGATCTCCTTGGCCCACCCAATGCTGAATAACGGTTCAACATAAACTGTCTTTATTTCCAGAACTCGCATAAACAGAAAACAATATCCTCTGGTTCCAGCCAGGTTCCCACAAACAGTCTGTGTTCCAACCCGTTGCCATGGGCAATGGTACCGCTATAACACCTGGGTGCAATAGCCGCTTTGAAGTCCCTGGCTCTGTGTTGGCTTCACACAGGCCGGGATGCATAGAGCCTCCTGCTCTGCAGCTTGCAAAACTAAAACTGACACACCCAAGACCAAACTGAGAGTTTAAATGGGAATCGTGACCATAGAGCCACTCACAAAACCCGGAGTGGAGAGAGGGATTCGTCCCACTACCAAACCTGCAAATCCCTCTAAAAATAAAAGCCCATGTCAGGTTTTCCTAAAATCTGACTGAGTCAACTACTTGGACCCAATCCACACTTACTTTTATTTAGCCTTGTGATTTACAGGCGTTTTTCTGTAAACACAAGGCGCTCCAGAGGGTTTAATATGACTCCGTTTGCATCCTTGGGGACACATACCAGCCCTCATATATGATCCCCCTCACTGCCTCACAAAGTATAAACTACATTTAACCTGTTCACAGATTTTTATCAGGCAAACATATACCTAAAAAGTTTCCTTCTGACATAATTTTGTATGGTATATTTTGGATAGGTGTAGTGTACTCCGCCTTTTTATTCCAACTGTATGCAGAACAAGAAAAGGAAAAACATAGTACAGAATAAATACATTTTTCAGTGTGGGTAATGGAAGGCACAGTTGCATATGCCTGGGACATTCATTTGGCAGTTTAAAATATTTCTGCTGAACATGGAACTCAAATGAGTTGTGAACATGCCCTACTGTATAATTTTGGTGTGTACGCAACTGCCTTATTATAACATTAATAGGGTCTAATGAAAAAAAAAACAATGATGTCTAGATGTATACATACACGGTACAGATGAACAAATCTTTTGAAATTGAAATTCAACAGCTTTGCAGAATTATAAAAAAAAATCAACATGGGGTGAATCAATTTGCCACAAATCGCAAGTACTCCAATTGTCCTTAAATGACGTGTACAAAACAATAAGGATTGTATCCAACCCCGTTCACGCTCTTTAACACAAGCATAGCCATAGTAAAAGAGCAATCAGATGGCAATCATTTTTCACTGCTGTCACACACTATCTGTACACATTTTTCAATAGTTTAGTGTTTTCACTCCATATCTCTATAGCTAATCCGGCTATGCCTGAGGTTATGATGAACTCTTCACAGCTTGAGGCAATTGTTTGAAATGTATAAAATGCCGAGGCCATTTTTGGAGATTTGCATGAAGAGAATTGTAAGTTGTTCAAATTTGCCTGTTCAGCAAATTCCTAAATATTTAACACAAATATGATTCATATTGAATTGATTAGCTCATCACTAATGCAGGGTTTTTACTGCAACTGCAGCTTTAACTTTGAGAAGCTGAGACTTAGGCTCTGTTCACATTCACTTATTCATTTGTAATGGATCCAGTATTAAAGAAAGTGGATTCATTAGAAATGGAGCAAAAATGAAAGCATACTTTGGTGTCTGTTTTGCATCCATTTCTGTTCAACTGATCCATTTTTACTAGTTTGTCTCTGAGCAACTGTCACAACTCTGTTGCTGGGTGTCCCCGGACCAGGAGCTCCTTTCATACAAATATACTCACACAAACAACAAGAGTACTGCACTGGAGATTGAAGAATGTGGTCAAACCAAAGTAGGAGAAGAAGGGGAATTATCAAACACAGCAACAGTCACAGATAAATCCACCAAACACATTCTCAAATAACAATCGCCAGCCATGCAGCAAATGCTAGCTCTGACAATGAGTGCTTGCCAGGGCCCAGATTATATAGGAGATGGTTAACAGTGAACAGCTAAGCCTTAATGCAGGAAAGCTTCCAGGAGCTCACATCTGATCAGATTAACCCTTGCACTACTAAAAGAAAACTGCACCATTTAATATGAAGGTGAAGTGCTTCTAATCAGTGCAGGAGAAGGCGAAATGAGACGCTGTGGTCTTCTGGCTCCTATCTGTCATGGTAAACCCATGACAGCAACTCTAGTGTTTGAGCACACACAGTGCTAATAAGGATAAAGGATCACCATTTATGTACCATTTCCCATAGACAATGTAAAAAAAACTGATCCAGCAGCTATTCATTTTTGGTCAGACAAAAAAAATTGTGCCGACTACATTTTGTTCCAGCTAAATAACGAATTGCTTCTGGATTGCAGTAGAATGGAACAGATTTTAGGACATCTCTGTCCCCATTTAAATTAATAGATCCTGTAATGGATCATTTTAATTTTTTTTTCTCATCCCAAAACGGATCCAAAAAGGAATAATTACTGCACATGTTAATAGAACCTTAAACTGCCTGTATTTAAGTGCATTTGTTTTTCACAAACTGCAATCCACGCAAAACTGCTGCAAAACTCACATAAATTTGTGGTCCACAGCAAAACAGCATGGAAACAGTGGTTTTATAATAGTATTACTGCAATTGCAGTCAGTTTGAACAAATAATGCAACCTAAAAGAACTGTACCTGAACCTGATTGTAAGATACAGACCATTGCCAAGAGGGAGATAAGCACTTTGTTTAAATGTGTGTTATGTTGTAGTAGTTCCCAAGAGATAAGTGATGCAACAAAGGCAATTACAATTATGCATCACAGTGAAAGAGGTGAAATATGTGTTCAATTTGGGGCTCTTGTGTGCTTTGATTTTTTAAGGACCCCCCTGGATATTACTAATTACCTATGACTGAATTTATTGATTGAGTTGAGATTCTGGACACGCATTGACTGACAAGAATATTGAAATTAAATAGCATTGGAGTACTACACTTCTCATTTATATAGAGTGGTGGCTTAAAGGGAAGCCATCATAAGAAAATGACCAATTGTTTTATCAAGTTGTGGTGTCACATGTATTTTATTTTAAATTTTGTGCAATGTAATTTTTTTCCATATAACAATTTTCCATAAAAAACAAAAATAGTAGCCTTGCAATTTTCACAATGGTCACATTTTTAGACTCATAGGCCCTGATTCATCAAAGCTATTATGTAAAATGATTTTAAGGTCATGTTCACATGTTCAGTATTTGGTAAGTATTTTAAATCAGTTTTTGTAAGCCAAAATATAAGGGTATGTGCACACGATCTGGAAAGGCTCAGTGTTTGTTCACGATTTGACACAGGTGAAATATGCACCAAATCTGCATCTGAGGTCACTGACAGGTCACCTGCGTTTTTTATGCATTTTTACATGCGTTTTTGATGCGGTTTTTCATTGCATGCGTTTTTTTTTTGTCACTCTAAATAAAGCTAATTGAAAGTTGGATTTTAGGAAGGAAAACAAAAGTGATTTCCTGCTTGCAGATATCTTGAGGTATGTGCTCACAGTAAACGCTGCGGGTTGGACGCTGCATACTTGTGCAGTGTCCAACCCGCAGCGGCCAGGTGTTACAGCATAGTGGATGGGATTTCAAGAAATTTCATGCCCACTATGCGTTGTGAGGCAGTGACTGGTTTTATATGCGAGGGTCGCTATGTGTCCCCCAAGAAATTGCAGTCACAGGTATAACTGTGATTGCAATGCAAAATAAAAGTAAGTATTGGTCTTGGTCAAGCTATTTGTCCCAGGGAGATTTAGGAAAACCTACCATGGGCTTTTATTTTTGAAATGGACTACAGGAAGGTAGCGAGGCGGTCCATTTCCTCCCCTGGCCCGGGTTTTCCATGTGGCCTAGAGCCACAGGTTCTTTGTGAAAACCCCTGCAGAAGAGGATTGGGTGTCAGTGTGGAGTTTGCAAGGTGCATAGCAGACAGCTCTGCAAAAAGCTCAGCCTGTGTGAGGGAACACAGAGCCAAGCAGAGCGAATTCCTGGCACCCCGCAGCCTAGTACAGTGGTGCAGTCGCCCTCGGCAACCGGACGTATTTATGGACTGTCTTGTTTGCCCGCTGTGATCCGGAGGATACTGTGTGTTCTGTTTGAGAGTTTGGACATTAAACCTACATTTACTTTTTAACTTTCCTGGGTCACTGCCTCATCACTGCACCGTGGGGACACCGCTGCACTACATTTGGTGGAGAATGTGGGCAGTGTGAACTGAGGCATACCCCAAAGTGTGGTGCATGTCAGTGATAAGGCCTGCAACACTGCAGCCCAATACTGCTGACAAGATGGAGTAAATACTAAGACGGCCGTCTCTCAAGTACAACAGCAGAAGTTGCAGGAGTTTCAGCAGCTACAGAAGCAGCAAACCAACAATTTGAATCTGCAACAGATTGCGGCTCTATGTGAGATGTCCTCCACAGCAATAACGGTCCGTTTGGAGGCATGGTACAAAGTCCAGTCAGTACTGTGGAAGATGGGTCCTGAGCACGACATGGAGGCCTTCCTCACTATCTTCGAGCTTGGCATGCTCCCAGTGGGCTGAAGTGGTGGCCCCCTTTCTTACGGGAGATGCCCAGAGATCCTTGCTCGACTGGGGGTTAACACTTATGTACGTGCACAATGGGTATTCCAATGGTCTTTTGTAGAGTCTCATCCCGCCCGGTCTCAGGCCTATGATATGTTGCAGCTGGTAAAAAAAAAATAGTTCCAGCCTGAGACCTTAACCCCATTCCAGATGGTAGAGAGGGTGGTAGTCCCCTTGTCCCACCGAACGCTGTATGGCTGCTGGCAGAGCCCTCACCAGCCATACAGCGTTGGGTGGGACAAGGGAACCCGGACACTCTGGACCAGGTGGTTAGACTGGTTGAGCAGCATACGGCCACTCAGGACTTTATAAGGGACACTGCTCCACTACGCCTGTCAAGTCGGGCCCCACCAACCCAGGAGCCTGGAAGAAGTTCACAACCCTCTATTGTGGTCAATCAGGACTGAGCCCGTACAGTGGGGGTATCCCGAAGGGAGAATGACAGCAGACCCGTAGTAAAGGACCCATAGTAAAGGAGCATCTGGAGCTGCAGGTATAATAAAAGAGCCACGGTAAGGACCTTTAAAGAAGGGGACCGGGTATTGGTACTAGTTCCCACCACAGAAAGTAAGCTCAGGGCCAAGTGGCAAGGGACATATGAGATAAGGTGGAAGGTGGGAGAAGTAAATTATAGAGTTTACCAGCCCGGGAAAAGTCAACCTGAACAAATGTATCACGTCAACCGGTTGAAAGCATGGAAGGACCGGGAATGTTTGGTCGCGGAGGTGACCCCGGTTGTACCAACAGGGAACCCGCTGTCACCAGCCAAGGACGAGGCCAAGAGAGAGGTAAAAATAGGAGACACTCTCTAGAAACAGCAGCTTCAAGCGGTGCGCAAAATTAGTCCAAGAAAATGCATATGTATTCTCGGAGTTACCCATTCGTACCTCCGTCAGCCAGCATGAAATTGTCACTGAGCCTCATGTAAGGGTACAAATGAAACCATACCAGGTGCCCAAGGCCCGGAGACAACCCATTGTGAGTGAGGTAAGAGAAATGCTCCAGCTGGGAGTAATTGAATCCCGGAGTAACTGGGCTAGCCCCATTGTGCTAATCCAGAAGCCGGACGGATCATTACGCTTCTGTAATGACTTCCGTAAAGTGAATGAGGTGTCGAAGTTCGACCTTTATCCAATGCCCCGGTGGATGAGCTGATCGAGCGCTTGGGTCAAGCCCAGTATTTCGCCACTCTTGATCTGACCAAGGGTTATTGGCAGGTGCCTCTTACAGAGTCAGCAATGGAAAAGACAGCCTTCATAATACCGGAAGGTCTTTACCACTATGTAATCTTGCCCTTTGGACTACATGGGGCCCCAGCCACATTCCAGAGGTTGATGGACATAGTGCTGGAACCCTATCGGAAGTATGCATCAGCGTACTTGGATGACATCATCATCTTTAGTACTGATTGGCATACCCACTTGTCCCGGATACAAGCGGTAGTAGATTCGCTCAGAGGCACGGACTTGACAGCGAATCCAAAGAAATGTGTGATAGGGCCTGAGGAAGCCAGGTACTTGGGTTACTTGATCGGCCATGGAGATATCAAACCCCAAATAAATAAAATCGAGGCCATTCAGAACTGCCCCCCACCGGTTACCACCAAACAGGTGAGAGCGTTCCTCTGAATCATCGGGTATTACCGGAGGTTTATACCTAATTTTTGGGGGTTAACAACGCCCCTAACAAATCTCAAAGGAAAGAAGTCGACCATGTTTCGATGGAACCCCCAGGCGGAGGAAGCGTACCCATCCATGAAGGTGGCGCTGTGCGGACAGCCCGCCCTCATTAGCCCCAACTTTCAGAATCGCTTCATTGGGCAGACAGATGCCTCTAACGTGGGCCTAGGAGTGGTCCTGTTGCAGGAGGTAAACGGAGAGGAGCATTCGGTCACCTACCTAAGTAAAGAACTCACCCGGCTGAGAAAAATTATAGCGTAGTGGAGAAGGAGTGCTGGCCATTAACTGGGCCTTGTGGTCCCTACGGTATTATTTGCTTGGTCGACCGTTTCGCTTGGTGACCGATCATTCGCCCTTGGTTCCTGTCTTTGCAAAATTTCAATCTTACCGTGGAACATCGGGCAGGGAAGTCACAGGGATATGCAGATGCCTTGTCACGGGCCCCCTGTATGGTGACAAATGTTCAACCCCACAAGTTTGAACAGGGGGGGTATGTGAGGCAGTGACCGGTGTTATATGCAAGGGTCACTATGTGTCCGCCAGGATGCCTACAGCAGGGTATTGAGGCTGTGGGAGTGCATTACAGTCACAGGTATAACTGTGATTGCAATGCAAAATAAAAGTGTCATGCTGTTCTGTCTGTACTTGGTTGTCGGCGTGACAATGCATGTTTTTGCTTTGGCCCTTTGTTCCTTTCCCCCTAATTGAGCTGGGATACTGTTGGCTGTTACCTGTATGGAGCCTGCTCAGTTCCCTGCTCTGCTATGTAGCTGTTCATGTGGTGTTAGGTCTTTGCTTTGCTGCATGACCATCCACATGTGCGGTCCCTGGTTGCCGCTGTGGAAGCTGTCCGCGGGTTGCGAGGTCATTTGCAGCTGGTGCATGACTTTCCACGTGTGTCTGGGCGTGCAGCCGCTGCAAGGTGCCCTGAGCCTCAGTTCCTTCACTGATTATGTGTAATGGTTTCTGATTGCTAAGGGCATGCGTGGCCACACCTACCCTGCTTTTATCAGGGTTAGTGTGTGTACTTGAAATGCTGTCCCCCGCCAATTGATGAGGGGCAGCTCCTATATAAAGGCTCCCTGCCCTATGGGCGGGGCCTTAGCTACTCACATAGCTTCTGAATCTTGCCATGTGTGTTGTGTGTTCCTGTACCTGTCCCTGCACCTATCCTGGAGGCGGTAATTCTAGGATTGAACCCTGATCCTGTACCGTCCCTGCGCCTATCCTGGAGGCGGTAATCCCAGGCTTGCCTATCCTGGAGGCGGTAATTCCAGGCTCACCTATCCTGGAGGCGGTAATTCCAGGCTTGAATCCTTGATCCTGTACCTGTCCTGTACCTGACTGTCTGAACTGTGTCTCCTGTGTTATGTTCCTGAAGTCCTTCTGTGTCCTGAACCCTGTGCCCAGTGACTGTGATCTTTTGCTAACTGACTTCCTTTGATACATCCTGGGTTCATCTTGGAAGGAGGAGTCCGGTGTGGGTGTGCTGAGTTTCTGTTACTCTGTGCTCAGCTTGTTTTTGGTGCAATCCCCGGCCGGCTCCAGTTGAGCCTGGCGGGGCTTGCACCAGCCCGCTTGGGTTCCTTTTTAGATCGCTTCCAGATGTCCGGATCCAATCCTTCCCTGCCTGTGCCGGTAGCTGCGATCGTTGCCAGTGTCCAGAAGCGATGCCAGTGTTGGTCTTGGATCCAGTCCTGTCTGATGTCCAGTCCATTTCCTGAGTCTGTCTGGATTCTGTTCCGTGTCCTGTTGTCCTGTCGTGTCCTGATCCATGTTCCTGATCGTGTTCCTATGTCGTCCAGTTCCTAAGATCCAGTCTGTGTACCTATGTCCAGTTTCCTGATGTCCGGTCCAAGTTCCTGAGAACCAGTCCATTCCTGATGTAATGTACGTATTCCTGATCGTGTTCCTGATTCCATGTTCTGAGTCCATGTTCATGATGCCTGTCTGTGTTTCTGATTCCGTTTCCTGTTGTCCGGTCTGTGTCCTGATTCCAGTTCCGAGTCCGTGTTCCTGATGTCCGTCCATGATACCTTAGAATCCACCAGTGTCCTGATTCCATTTCCTATGTCCGTCGTGTTCCAGATCCAGTCCTGTTCCCGAGATCCATCTGTTTCCTGATGTCAGTTTCCTGATGTCGGTCTGTTACTGAGATCCAGTCAGTGTTCCTGATGTCCAATTCGTGTTCACGATTCCATGTTCTGTGATCCATGTCGAGGTCCAGTCGTGTTCCTGAGTTCGTGGGTCCTGAAAGTTTAGGTTCTGTGTGTCTTTACTTTATTACCTCAGTAAACTTTACTTACTCTATACCTGATTGTCATTAATGAAGTCTACTTGTCTTTTCTTGTCACATGCTCAGCTGCCACAGACCCGGTCTCTGCCCTTCCTAGGATCTGGGTAAGACAGGTCCCCTCTGCGGTAAGAGAGTCCAATGCATCCCCGGGACGCCCACCCCACCTGTGGGTCAGTCACGTGGGCGATTATGGGCACGTCCCGCGTGCAGCCAGTCGTGACAAAAAGTAAGTATTGGTCTTGGGCAAGCATTGTCCCAGGCAGATTTAAGAAAACCTACCAGGGCTTATTGAAAACGATTACAGAAGATACGGCGGTCTTTTCCTCCCCGACCTGGTTCATGTGGCTACAGCCACAGTTCTTTGTGAACCTGCACAGAGGTTGGGTTCAGTGTAGAGTTTGCAAGTGCAGAGCAGACAGCTCTGCAAAGTCACTTGTGAGGGATACAGAAACAAGCAATGAATTGGCGTCCCGACCTAGTACGGTGGTGCAGTTAACCTCAGCAACCAGAAGTATGTGTTACGCCACACCGGAGTGACCCATGACCGTGGTGCTGACTCCCCGAGCAAGCACACAGATGGAACCAAACCTAATACAGGGATTGTTTAGGGGCCAGGCTCAGGACCTCTAGCACCACGGCTGCCAGACAGGGATCGCTGGAGGAACAGAACAAGGACTGAGGCTAGAGAACACTGGTAAAATGGGGGTACTAGAAAGAGTGCGAGGAAGGGAGGTAGTGGAAAAAGGATAATAGCTCGTGCAGTAGAAGTAGGTGAACACGAGGCGGCGGAGCATGTAACCAAAGGTGATGTTGGAACATTACTGGATGACACAAAGGACACACATGGTTTAGACAAACAACAGGAGTAGCGGCGTTAGCATGCAGGACCTGAGTAAAGTGAAGCACACACGACAGACACACAAACGTCAGGCGCCTCCCTAAGGAGGCAGCTGAAATACCTGGCTACCTCCTATTGGCCAGAGGTCTGCGGTGCACATGCTGAGAATAAGGCAGAGAAGACGCGTGGCCTGGCCCTAAGGGCATGCGCGAGACCGTGCCGTGACGAGAGAAGTGGAGGAGCGCGCCGGAACTGTAACGAGGATGGGGAGACTTGAGGCACCTGCAGAGCGAGCAGTGGCAAGCCCGGGACCTACAGACAAACGTCAGCACGGCGGAACCCGGACCGTGATAGCGGCACAGCAGTATGTTATGGACTGTCTTGTTTCTCCAGCTGCGATCCATGGTCCGTTGTTTGTTGTGAGTTGGACATTAAACCTATGTTTATTTTTAAACTTTCTGGGTCACTCCTCATCACTGCACGTGGGGACCCGCTGCACTACATGTGCACCGATGCCGCAGCTCACCACCAGAGATGGACATGCAGCACATTCCAGACGCAGCATGTAAACTTTATGCAGCAGAGACGCTCATCTCGTTGCATTTATTAAAACACTTTCAATTAAGATGCGGTAAAACGCATTATCTGTCCTAATCACATGCGTATTAACTGCGGGAATAGCTTAACGCATGGTACTAATGTAATAATAGTATCTTGTGACACAGCCAGAAGTCATGACACAGAAAGTGGAGGAAGCACAGAGAGAGGTCCCCTGCCTTTTAAAAATAGTATTAATAAAAAGCTTGGGGTCCCCCTATTAACCGGCCAGAGTAAAGCAGACTACTGGGACTGGTATTTCAAGCTGGTAAGGATCCAATATCCATGAATCTTACCAGCCAGATAATACCAGGCCACAGCAGTCTGCTTACCTTGGATGGTTAGCAAAAATAGTGGGATCCCCTCGAAAAAAAAAATAGTGTGGGGTCCCCCTATTTTTGTTAACCAGCCAAGGAAAAAGCAGACAGCTGCAGCCCGGTATTCTCAGCCTGTTGAGGCCCATGGATTTTGGCCCTCATCAGCCTAAAAATAGCAGCCCTCATCTGCCCCACATTTCGCACATCCAAAGATGTGCCAATCATTGCACTTTACCCGGCTCTTCCCACTTGCCCTGTAGCGGTGGCAAGTGGGGTTCATATTTGCGGGGTTGATGTCACCTATGTATTGTAAGGTGACATCAAGCCCACGGCTTAGTAATGGAGAGGCATCTATAAGACACCTATCCATTACTAAGCCTATAGTTACATGGTAAATAAAGACACAGCCAGAATAAAGTATTTTAATTGAAAAAATGACACAGACTCCTTTAATAGATCTTAATTAAACCATACTTATTGCCTCGCCTATTCCACCAACACCCTTGTCTCCTGGAAGAGAATTAAAATAAAAATGCAACAATATTCTTACCTATCCACTGAGAAGATATACATACTGTCTCACGATGAGTCCAGCTCTGCTACATCTGGATGCCTTTGGCTGAACGGTGGCATTATGCCACTATTCAGCCTGACATCCAAAACACCTCAGAGCTTGAAGATGATCACCGGAGATAACTCCATCCCCGGCGGTCATGTGCATGGCAGTTCTCACGATCAGCTGATCGTGAAAACTGCAGTGTATGTGAACTTCCATCTAAAACAAAGTACACAATTATTTAAATTAGTACACATGCATAGTAAGCTGCGTTCCCACACTTAATACGCATGTGACTAGGAAGATAATGCGATTTTACCGCATCTAATGAAAATGTATGGGTAATTTACGCAGCTGAGACTGAGCGTCTCCGCTACGTAAATTGACATGCTGAGGTGTGGAAAGACACATGCAGCAATCTCTTCCTCGGGATGTACAGTATGTGATTTTTCTAAAGGAGGAGAAAGTGAAGCTAGCGCTGATTGGCCACAGGGATCATGTAACATAACAATATTACGCAATCCCTGGGAGAGCCAGTGCCGACATCGCTAGAATGGCGCCTGTTATGAATGTTTTAGAAATGAATTCTGAGCAGAAGCTCCCTCTGGTGGTTACAAACAGTACTGAACCATTCAATGAGGATTGGCAATCAGGAATTACTGACTGGCTGGATATAAGGGAGGTTTCCCCCCATCATGGTTGCCGGTGATCAATTGTTCCTGTCTTAACGTTGTTTCCTGTTCACTTGGAAGCTTGCTGAGTCTTGCCTCTTCTCCTGCTCTCAGATAAGATATTTTCTGTTTTTTGTTTTTGTGCTTGCCATTTGCATTTTTCTCTGCATTTCTGTGAGGTTGGCCAGGTTCCCCTCCCCGGGGGCTTGGGCCCCTCTCGGTTCCTCTGGAGCCACTGTTGTTTGTTCATTTGCCCTTTCCAGTTTTTTCAGTGGCTGCGGCTGAGTTTTGTTACACCAGAGAACTAATTTAGGTGGTAGAGGTCGTGTGATCTCAGGCGTTTTTGCAATTAGTAGCGTTGGCTTTTTTTTAGGGTTTTTGGATTGCAGTAAGTATCCTTCCTATCCGTTTCTGTCTAGGCAGATTGGGCCCCAACGTTTGCTCATACTATTTCTGTCTGTGTCTGTATTTCCTCTTGTCTAACCGCCATTACATGTTTGGGGGCTTCCTATGTTCTTTGGGGATCTGCTCCGGGGCAGATAGCTTTCCTCTTTCTATCTTTAGGTGTAGTTATCCTCTCAGCTGTGACGAGGCATCTAGGACCAACGTAGGAACGCTCCACAGCTGCCTTTAGTTGTGGTGGTTAGTCAGGGTACTGCAATCCAGTAGATTCCAACCTCTCTGGTGTATTGCCGTTTTTGCCTGCTCTCCTCAGCTACCAAAACATAACAGGCGCCGGTATCAGACGTGACTTTGTGTTTTTATTTTACAAGGGTGTAACAGACATTGAAAAAGAGTTGTCCTAGCAGTAAACAACCCATTTAAGTAATGGCCACTATTGTCATAATTGACACTATTGTCGCAGCAATCACAAGAAAGGGATCCAGTAAACCTAGTTCAAGTGACACAGTGATTACAGTTATACATACCTGCTGCAACTCCATCAATTGTCTGTGAGAATGAAGATAGCCATGCACCATACTCAGCACTAGAGTTAAATGGATCTTTTGAAATTCTGATTTACCGACAAAATTTTATTTGCAGTGAATAAATTTGTGTGACTCTCAATAAGTGAAAGCTTGTAATTGCTTGGGAAATACATGTTGGGGAGAGGAGAGAGAAAATCCTGTTGACCAAAAAAGCTTAAACTCTTTAGGAGAGAGAGAGTAAGGCCAGGGTCACACGTGTGAGTGTGATGCGAGTCTCTTGCATCAATACACGGCACTGCCGCCAGCACTCGGGACCGAAGTGTGCAGCTTCATTTATTTCTATACAAGTATTACCCCAGCCTAAAGGTACTGCCACACTAAACAATCCCGCTAGCGATCACAATAACGACGCATACTAATGCGATCGCTAGCGGGATTGTTTCTATATCGCTAAATGCTGTCACATTTAGCGATATAGTTAACGACGCTATCGCCGTTAGCGATCTTCTTAACGACTTTAGCGGTACAAAAGTACCGCTAAATCGCTAAGAAAAGGTGCCACACAGCGATAAGATACTTACCCAGCGGGAGCGCCAGCGATGAAATAGGGTCCGGAACGATTCCAGCGACGAGCGAGATCACAGCAGGAAGCTCGTCGCTGGAAGCTGCCGCACTGAACAACATCGCTAACGGGATCGCTAAATAGTGACGTTTTTTAGCGATCCCATTAGCGATATTGTTTAGTGTGGCATACCCTTAAGAGAGATAGAAAGAGGACCCTACTAACTATAAGAGCTTGCACTCTACAAAAGATAGTAAGAGACAAAGCTGACCATAAGATCTTACACTCTACAGGAGATGGTGAATCCAATTGACCATAAAAGCATACATGCTACAAAAGAGAGAGAGGACCCTGCTGATCATAAGAGCTTATGCTCTACAAAGAGTGAGAGGACCTGCTAATCATAAGAGCTTACACTCTACAGTAGAGATTAAGAGGGAGAGAGGACCTTGTTGACCATTAGAGCTTACACTCTGCAGGCAAGAGAGTGAGGATTCTGCTGACCATAACAGGTTATACTCTATATGAAAGTGAGACTTACCCAGTTTCTCTGGAGATGGAAAATTACTTACAAACAATGTACAAACTGTACTCTGCTGGGAACCACTGAACCTTGATGGTCCAGATACTGATTACCACTGTACAGAGTATGATAATCCATAAGGTGTCATTGCTGCAGGACATTATAGGGAGGTCCCCAATGCAATGACGTAAGACTACTCTCTGATGCTTCAGCAGTGTGCAAAATGGTGACGGGCAAGGTTTTTTTCTGAAAACTGTGAATCGAATCTGAAAATGCTCAAATTCATGTGAAATTGTGAATTTCAGGAAATTTGACTTTAAATGTAATCCTCCACGGATTAATCTACCTATCTCTACTTAGCACTATCATTCCATTAGTAGAAGCATGCAATATGTACAAACATGTTAACGATCACTACAGAGATCTGTCTAATCATCGATTCACACCCAGGGATCCTTATGCTGTAAGTCACTATCAATAACTGCATTGAAATCTCTTATATGCTCTGCAGGACTGATACCTACTAGTGAAGAGCAAGTATGCACGTTGCTCGCATTTTCCCGAGCATGCTCGGGTGGTCTCTGAGTATTTGGGCGTGCTAGGAGATTTAGTCTGTGTTGCAGCAGCAGCATGATTTGCGGCTGCTAGACAGCCTGAATATATGTGCGGATTGCCTGTTTGTTAGGAAATCCCCACATGTTTAATCACTATATAAGGCCAGAGAAACATGACTAAGAGAGAAGCAGAAAGTTGGGTACCTGTACTTATGCGTATACAGTGTTGTGATACCTGCATAAGTGGGGATGCCCATGCAGTGTTGTGAATTTTCCAGGAGTTTCTCTGTCTTGGTGGTTGCTTCTCTGATATTCCAGATGGATGATGATTAAAAAGCTCCTTGGTGATGATGTGAGTATATGTACTTAATCTTTATATGTTCTTAATCTTTATATGTACTTAACCTTTGTATGTTAAAGTATACAAACGTGTACGCAATCATACTATCCCTTTAATTTAGAACTCTGAAATAAAAATGTGTTATATCTCAAGTAGTATTTTTAAGTACTTTTAAGTCATATTCGAACCTTAGTGTTAAAAACATGGCAATACATAATTGGCATAGTCAGCCGGATACGCAGAAGGCTCAGAAGTTTTTTATTAATACTATAGATCTCTGTATGATAGTGTGATATTGCATAAAACATGCCTCTTTTTAAGAAAAAGGTGGCTGTGAGTGAGTATATTGAGATTCTAGGTTGGGAAAAGGCTCCCTATCATATTTTGGCAACCAAGTGGTCACACAGTGCTGGTTTGGGTGAAGCATGGGACAAATGTTTGAAGGATGCTGAACCTGTTGATGTGGTTGCATGCTTACAGAAAGTGAAAGTGAAGAAAGGTAAAGAGTTGGATGCCTGTCGGTAGGCGTGGATGGATCTTGCCTGCATTTAGAAAACAGCATGAGGAAAAAATACGTGTGTTAACAAAAGTACCGGCATTGGAAAAACAGTTGTGTGTGGCCCAGAATGCATTGGTTATAGCACAATGCCAGAATAATTTATTAATGGACAAATGTGATGGATATCAGCATGTTGTTGAAAAGACTGCCGTACGTGTAGAAGAGTTTAAATACAGAAAGAGGCTAGGGAAGGTGTATAAATAAAGTAGCTTTGGCAATGGCCAAAGCAGGAATAAAGTGGAACCTTGATCAGTTGGATGGTGATGTTTGGAATTCAACTCACTCTGAAAACATCACCGATCCCGAGTCTGGGGATGAACATTTCGATGGGAAGAGGGAAATTGCTCCTCCTCTTAACCCAGTGAAAGTTCATTCTACATATCGGAGGCGGATTGTAGAGATAGCTACAAGTAAACAGAATGACAATGCAGTTGAGGATTACAGTCAGCAGGAGCTTAATGACCT
Source organism: Oophaga sylvatica (assembly GCA_033576555.1). Lineage (NCBI taxonomy): Eukaryota > Metazoa > Chordata > Amphibia > Anura > Dendrobatidae > Oophaga > Oophaga sylvatica. The sequence continues at coordinate 740,752,204 of JARQOD010000001.1, forward strand.
TCATGATCTTTTTCTCAAAAGCCAAATGAACCCCTGGTAGCTTGGGCAGTCAGATTATGGGAGATGGGGGCTCATGGAGTACAGGTGGATTTGTCCAACTCAGTCATGAAACTAGTAAAGAAGGCATTCCGTACCTTGATAATCCAGCAACCACATGTGGTGTGTACAGTCATGGCCAAAAGTTTTGAGAATGACACAAATATTAATTTTTACAAAGTCTACTGCTTCACTTTTCTAATGGCAATTTGCATATACTCCAGAATGTTATAAAGAGTGATCAGCTTAACAGCAATTACTTGCAAAGTCAATATTTGGCTAGAAAATGAACTTTATCCCCCAAAACACATTTCAACATCATTGCAGCCCTGCCTTAAAAGGACCAGCTAACCTCTTTTCAGTGATTGCTCCATTAACACAGGTGTGGGTGTTGATGAGGACATGGCTGGAGATCAATCTGTCATGATTAAGTAAGAATGACACCAATGGACACTTTAAAAGGAGGCTGGTGCTTGGCATCATTGTTTCTCTTCTGTTAACCATGGTTATCTCTAAAGAAACATGTGCAGTCATCATTGCAATGCACAAAAATGGCCTAACAGGTAAGAGTATCGCAGCTAGAAAGATTGCACCTCAGTCAACAATCTATCGCATCATCAAGAACTTCAAGGAGAGAGGTTCCATTGTTGCCAAAAAGGCTCCAGGGCGCCCAAGAAAGACCAGCAAGTGCCAGGACCGTCTCTTAAACATGTTTCAGCTGCGGGATCGGGCTACCAGCAGTGTAGAGCTTGCTCAGGAATGGCAGCAGGCAGGTGTGAGTGCATCTGCATGCACTGTGAGGCGGAGACTCTTGGAGCAAGGCCTGGTCTCAAGGAGGGCAGCAAAGAAGCCACTTCTCTCCAGAAAAAACATCATGGACAGACTGATATTCTGCAAAAGGTACAGGCAGTGGACTGCTGAGGACTGGGGTAAAGTTATTTTCTCTGATGAATCCCCTTTTCAATTGTTTGGGACATCAGGAAAACGCCTCATTCGGAGAAGACAAGGTGAGCGCTACCACCAGTCTTGTCTCATGCCAACTGTTAAGCATCCTGAAACCATTCATGTGTGGGGTTGCTTCTCAGCTAAGGGAATCGGCTCTCTCACAGTCTTGCCTAAAAACACAGCCATGAATAAAGAATGGTACCAGAATGTCCTCCAAGAGCAACTTCTCCCAACCCTCCAAGAGCAGTTTGGCGATCAACAATGCCTTTTCCAGCATGATGGAGCACCTTGCCATAAAGCAAAGGTGATAACTAAATGGCTCAGGGAACAAAACATAGAGATTTTGGGTCCATGGCCTGGAAACTCCCCAGATCTTAATCCCATTGAGAACTTGTGGTCAATCATCAAGAGACGGGTGGACAAACAAAAACCTAAAAATTCTGACAAAATTAAAGCATTGATTGTGCAAGAATGGACTGCTATCAGTCAGGATTTGGTCCAGAAGTTGATTGAGAGCATGCCAGGGAGAATTGCAGAGGTCCTGAAGAAGAAGGGTCAACACTGCAAATATTGACTTTCTGCATTAACTCATTCTAACTGTCAATATAAGCTTTTGTTACTCATATGTTTGCAATTATTATATTTCTGTCTGTGATAAAACATCTGTCAAACACACACATAAAAACCAGAGGGCAGCAGATCATGTGAAAATATAATATTTGTGTCATTCTCAAAACTTTTGGCCATGACTGTAGTATGCTTGATGTGGTTTGCTATGGCATTGCAGCATAAATACCCATCTGAGTCTAACTGGTTTACTTTGCAAGATTGTGCTCAGAGGTTAAAGTAGGAGGTCATGAAAAATGCTATTTCAGCAAGCACCTATGATGATATGTAAGTTGACATAAGTGTATCTGTTAGAAATTGCATAATTACAAAAGCCCCTCCAGCTTATAAACATATCATGATGACACTAATGGTAAACCAGACTGGGAAAACAATTGCCAATACATTAGAGGCAATTCGACAGTTAAGGGATCTGGGAGACTGGTGTCCCAAACAATAGGGTAATTTTTCCTCTGAACAGCAGCATGACGATGTCAAAAGTAATTACAATCCCAGAACCCGTATTACCTGGAAAGATATGTTTATGGCCTTAATAAAAGATTGCGTCCACAAGGATAAAAGAGATGGGATTGGTACTGAAAAAATGTGGAAATTGTATCAAAAGAGAGGACTTAATAAAAATCCAGGTGTTTCACATAATAAAAAGGTTACAGTAAAAGATTCTGAATCTCCACAGCGGGGATGAGACAGGACATGGGGAGAGAAAGGGCCCACTCCCTCTTCGTCTCTGTCAAAGTCCACAGCATCGGGGTTTGAGGATCTTTATGCTGAAGTCAAATCCTTGGTACAGGAATTCAAAGCCCAATAGAAGGGGCCATCATTTTCTCTTACCAAGATGTCTTCATCTGAAATGGAGAATCTATAGGGGAAAAAGATAAGAGTGATTAACTTGCTGGCCACACCCCACAAGTGGATAGACGTCCCCGCGTAGATTTGGTGATTAACCCCTTCACCCCCAAGGGTGGTTTGCACGTTAATGACCGGGCCAATTTTTACAATTCTGACCACTGTCTCTTTATGAGGTTATAACTCTGGAATGCTTCAACGGATCTTCGCGATTCTGAGAAGGTTTTCTCGTGACATATTGTACTTCACAATAGTGGTAAAATTTCTTCGATATACCTTGCGTTTATTTTTGAAAAAAACGCAAATATGGCGAAAATTTTGAAAATTTTGCAATTTTCAAACTTTGAATTTTTTTTCCCTTAAAACAGAGAAATATGTCACACAAAATAGTTAAGAAATAACATTTCCCACATGTCTACTTTACATCAGCACAATTTTGGAACCAAAATTTTTTTTTGTTAGGAAATTATAAGGGTTAAAAGTTGACCAGTGATTTCTCATTTTTACAACAAAATTTACAAAGCCATTTTTTTAGGGACCACCTCACGTTTGAAGTCACTTTGACGAGTCTATATAGCAGAAAATACCCAAAAGTGACCCATTCTAAAAACTGCACCCCTCAAGGTACTCAAAACCACATTCAAGAATTTTATTAACCCTTCAGGTGCTTCACAGGAGCTGAAGCAACGTGGAAGGAAAAAATGAATATTTAACTTTTTAGCCACAAAAATGATCTTTTACAAACTTTTTTTTATTTTCACAAGGGTAAAAGGAGGAAATGGACAGATAAAGTTGTTGTGCAATTTCTCCTGAGTACGCCAATACCCCATATGTGGGGGAAAACCACTGTTTGGGCACACGGCAGAGCTCGTAAGGGAAGGAGCGCCGTTTGACTTTTTCAAACTAAAATTGGCTGGAGTTGAGATTGGACGCCATGTCGTGTTTGGAGAGCCCCTGATGCGCCTAAACAGTGGAAACCCCCCACAAGTGACAACATTTTGGAAACTAGACCCCCTAAGGAACTTATCTAGATCTGTTGTGAGCACTTTGAACCCCAAAGTGTTTCACAAAAGTTTATAATGCCTGGGTGTGAAAAAAAAAAACATTTTCCAAAAAAATGATTTTTTTAGTCCCAAATTTTTGATTTTTCCCAAGGAAATTGGACCCCAAAAGTTGTTGTCCAATTTGTCCTTAGTACGCTGATGCCCCATATGTGGGGGGGGGAAACTGTTTGGGCGCCTGGCAGGGCTTGGAAAGGAAGCAGTAACGTTTTGGAATACAAACATTGATGGGGGTCATGTTCCGCTTGTAGTGCCCCAGATGAGCCTAAACAGTGGAAACCCCCCACAAGTGACCCCATTTTGGAAGCTAGACCCCCTAAGGAACTTATCTAGATCTTTGGTGAGCACTTTGAACCCCCAAGTGCTTCACACAAGTTTATAATGCCCGGGCATGAAAATAAAAAATCCTATTTTTTCCCACAAAAATTATCTCTTAGTCACTAATTTTTTATTTTCCCATAGGTAACAGGAGAAATTGGACCTCAAAAGTTGTTGTCCAATTTGTCCTGAGTACGCTGATACCCCATATGTGGGGGGGAATCACTGTTTGGGCGCACGGCAGAGCTCGGAAGGGAAGGAGCACCATTTGACTTTTTCCAAACAAAATTGGCTGGAATTGAGATTAGACGCCATGTTGCATTTGGAGAGTCCCTGATGTGCCTAAACAGTGGAAACCCCCCACAAGTTACCCCATTTGGGAAACTAGACCCCCTAAGGAACTTATCTAGATCTTTGGTGAGCAATTTGAACCCCAAGTGCTTCACACAAGTTTATAACGTAGAGCCGTAAAATTAAAAAATCATATTTTTTCCACAAAATTTATCTTTTTTTATTTTCCCAAGGGTAACAAGACTCCAAAAGTTATTGTGCAATTTGTCCTGAGTACGCTGATACCCCATATGTGGGGGTAAACCACTGTTTGGGTGCATGGCAGAGTTTGGAAGGGAAGGAGCGCCGTTTGACTTTTTCAACGCAGAATTGGCTGGATGCCATGTCGTGTTTGGAGAGCTCCTGATCTGCCTAAACAGTGGAAACCCCCCACAATGACACCATTTTAGAAACTAGACCCCTCAAGGAACTTATCTAGATGTGTGGTGAGCACTTTGAACCCCCAAGTGCTTCACAGAAGTTTATAACGTACTGCCGTAAAATAAAAAATCCTTTTTTTTTTTAACAAAAATGATTTTTTGCCCCAATATTTTTATTTTCACAAGGGTAACAGGAGAAATTGGACCCCAAAAGTTGTTGTCCAATTTGTCCTGAGTACGCTGATACCCAATATGTGGGAGTAAACTACTGTATGGGCGCACGTCGGGGCTCGGAAGGGAAGTAGTGACGTTTGGATTGCAGACTTGATGGATTGGTCTGGGGGCTCATGTTGCATTTGGAGAGCCCCTGATGTGCCTAAACAGTGGAAACCCCCCACAAGTGACCCCATTTTGGAAAATAGACCCCACAAGGAACTTATCTAGATGTGTGGTGAGCACTTTGAACCCGAAAGTGCTTCACAGAAGTTTATAACGTACAGCCGTAAAATAAAAAATCTTTTTTTTTTTTTTACAAAAATGATTTTTTTGCCCCAATATTTTATTTTCACAAAGGTAACAGAAGAAATTGGACCCAAAAAGTTGTTTTCCAATTTGTCCTGAGTACGATGATACCCAATATGTGTGAGTAAACTACTGTATGGGCGGACGTCGGGGCTCGGAAGGGAAGTAGTGACGTTTTGGATTGCAGACTTTGATGGATTGGTCTGGGGGCGTCATGTCGCATTTGGAGAGCCCCTGATGCGCCTAAACAGTGGAAACCCCCCACAAGTGACCCCATTTTGGAAAATAGACCCCACAAGGAACTTATCTAGATGTGTGGTGAGCACTTTGAAGCCCGAAGTGCTTCACAGAAGTTTATAGCGTACAGCCGTAAAAATAAAAAATCCTTTTTTTTTTACAAAAATGATTTTTTTTGCCCCAAATATTTTATTTTCAAAAGGGTAACAGGAGAAATTGGACCCGAAAAGTTGTTGTCCAATTTGTCCTGAGTACGCTGATACCCAATATGTGGGAGAAAACTACTGTATGGGCGCACGTCAGGGCTCGGAAGGGAAGTAGTGACGTTTTGGATTACAGACTTTGATGGAATGGTCTGGGGGCGTCATGTCGCATTTAGAGAGCCCCTGATGCGCCTAAACAGTGGAAACCCCCCACAAGTGACCCCATTTTGGAAAATAGACCCCACAAGGAACTTATCTAGATGTGTGGTGAGCGCTATGAAGCCCCAAGTGCTTCACAGAAGTTTATAACATTCAGCCGTAAAAACAAAAAAATCATTTTTTTTTTTTACAAAAATGATATTTTCGCCCCCAGTTTTTTATTTTCCCAAGGGTAACAGAAGAAATAGGACAAATTGCACAATAACTCTTGGGGTACAGAGTACGCTGATACCCCATATGTGGGGGTAAACTACTGTTTGGGCGCATGGCAAGCTCAGAAGTGAAGGAGCACCGTTTGACTTTTTCAACGCAGAATTGGCTGGAATTGAAATCAGACGCCATGTCACATTTGGAGAGCCCCTGATGTGCCTAAACAGCAGAAACCCCCCAATTCTAACTCCAACCCTAACCCCAACACACCCCTAACCCTAGTCCCAACCCTAACCACAAACCTAACCCTAACACACCCCTAACCCTAATCCCAAACCTAACCCTAATCCTAACGTTAGCGCCAACCCTAACCCTAACTTTAGCCGCAACCCTAACCCTAATGGGAAAATGGAAATAAATAAATTTTTTAATTTTATTATTTTCCCTAACTAAGGGGGTGATAAAGGGGGTTTGATTTACTATTTATAGCAGGTTTTTGTGATTGGCAGCTGTCACGCTAAAAGACGCTTTTTATTGCAAAAAGTAGTTTTTTGCATCACCACATTTTAAGAGCTATAATTTTTGCATATTTTGGCCCACAGAGTCATGTGAGGTCTTATTTTTTGCGGGACGTTTTTATTGGTACCATTTTTGAGCATGTGACGTTTTTTGATCGCTTTTTATTTCGATTTTTGGGAGGTTAGAATGAACAAAAATCAGCAATTCATGAATTTCTTTTGGGGGAGGCGTTTATACGTTTCGCGTGTGGTAAAATTGATAAAGCAGTTTTATTATTCGGGTCAGTACGATTACGGTGATACCTCATTTATATCATTTTTTTAAAAAAATAAAAGCAATTTTATCTAAAAAATTATTATTTTTGCATTGCTTTATTCTGCGAGCTATAACTTTTTTATTTTTTCGCTGATGATGCTGTATGACGGCTCGTTTTTTGCGGGACAAGATGACGTTTTCAGCGGTACCATGTTTATTTATATCGGTCTTTTTGATCGCGTGTTATTCCACTTTATGTTCGGCGGTATGATGATAAAGCATTGATTTTTTGCTTAGTTTTTTTTTTTTAAGGGGTTCACTAAAGGGGTTAACTAGTGGGATAGTTTTATAGCGGGGTCGTTACGGACGCGGCGATACCAAATATGTGTACTTTTATTGTTTTGTTTATTTTATTTACAGGAAGAAATGAATTTATTGGGGAATATTTTTTTTTTTTTTTATGATTTTTTTTACCACTTTTTATTTTCATTTTTTTAACTTTTTTTACTTTGTCCCAGGGTGGGACATCACAGTATTTTAGCAGATTGCTGGTGACAGTGTGCACAGCACTCTGTCACACCAGCGATCTCTCTGGCAGTGCTGCAGGCTTCTCAGTGCCTGCTCTCAGCAGGCACTGAGGAAGCCGCCTCCCTGCAGGACCCCGGCGCCATCTTGGATCCGGGGACCTGGAGGGAGGACGGACCCTCGGAACAGCGCGACACATCGCGCTGCTCTGAGGGTCTCAGGGAGCGCGCAGGGAGCCCACTGCCTGCGCGATCCTCCCCTGTGCCCCCTGGTACAGCGCGATCATGTTTGATCGCGGTGTGCCAGGGGTTAATGTGCCGGGAGCGGTCCGTGACACATAGTGCTGGGTGTCAGCTGTGATAATCAGCTGACACCCGGCCGCGATCGGCTGCGCTCCCCCCGGGAGCGCGTCCGATCGCACTGGACGTACTATCCCGTCCATGGTCATACGGGCCCAGGTACCATGGACGGGATAGTACGTCTGATGGTAGTAAGGGGTTAACTGGAAAAATAAAAACAGGCAACATGGTAAAACTTTGGTAGATATAGGAGCGGAGGCCAGTTTGATTTAAGGAAATCCAAAACAATTCACTGGGTGCAAAGTTATAATTACAGGATTAGGAGGAAAGCAAATTGAGGCAGTCCAGACAAAAATATCATTAAAGGTTGGAAATCTTCCTACTGCAATGTATCCTGTAATGATTATTCCTATTCCATAGTATATAATTGGCACTGACATTCTGAAGGGAATGACTCTGCAACTACCAGATGGCAAATATCAATTTGGAGTGCCCCCCTTAATAATGGCTCGACCTTCTCAATTATCAGTGAGGCCTTTCATTGAAATAGCTCCATTGATGGTAGGAAGAATAAAAATGCCTCAGGTAGAAATCCCTCCAAGTTAAAAAATAACTAGGATGAAACAGTATAGGATCCCAGGGGGATAAGGAGATCAGTAAGACAATTCAGAATTTGTTAGAGACCTCTGTGCTTCTGCCTACTACTACTGAATGGAACAATCCTGTGTGGCCAGTGAAAAAGAGTGCTGGCTCATGGAGAACGACTGTGGATTACAGGGAATTAAACAAATACATCCTCTCACAGCTGCAGTACCTGTCACCATTACTCTAATTAACAGATACAGAAACACAAGAAACTTGGTATGGTGTTTTGGATTAAGCTAAAGTAATGGCTGGAGCAGAGCCTCCCTCCCCTCAAGAAAGAGGAGTGGGCGGAGGCCGGCATGACGGGGGTTTGGAGGGGTTTACAAAGAGGGAGGAACATTTAAATGAGAGGGGGTGGTGGGGGATTTATAAGGCAGTGATGGGGCGGATCCAGGTGTCAGTTCCTGTCTTGCCCCATCAATAGTACAGCTCACCATGTCTGTGAATGCAGCACTGGAGCTCCTCAGGTCTGCGGCCTTGTCGCAGCCGCCAGGATGGCTGGAAGAGCAGGTTGCGATCCTTGTCCAGGGATTGCCCGGTCAGTCGTCTGGGGCAGCGCAGCGGGAGAGGCGTCCAAGGCGGGTGAGGCCTCCAGAGCGGCTTTCACCTGATCAGGCTCCTCGGGCCTCGCGTCGGCGCAGGAGCCCCTCACGGGCCCCTCCAGGCCGGGCGCCGCACGGCGCTCGTGCCAGCAGGCCTCGGCCTGGGAGGAATCCGCCCAGCCGGCGAGGCCCTGCGGCGGTAACTTCTCCTCCGCCGCGTTCTAGTTGGGGGGCGGAGCCGTTACGCGCCGGGCGTCTTTTGAGATCTGCGTCCTCGGGGGGTCGCAGTTGCGATCGGCTTGCTCTGCAGCCTGCCTCAGTCAGCAGCGCAAGTGCGTCGGTGGTGGAGAGCCGTTAGGAGCTGGGCGTCTTTTTGGAGCTGCGTCCTCGGGAGGTCGCAGTTGCGATCGTATTGCTGTGCGGCCTGCCTCAGACAGCGACGCAGGTGCGTCAGCGGCTAGTGGATTGGCCGGCTCACCGGGTCAGCAATTTTCCCCCCTTGATAGCGGCGGGGTTCCAGGTTCGTCTGGGGGCCGCAGGGGCAGTGTTCCTGCACGGCGGCCTGCCTCTGTTGACAGCTCCAGAGTTTCGGCGGCCGAGGCATCGGTCGGCAGTTCGGGGCAACAGACTTTATCCCCCATAGTGGGTGGGGTTCCAGATGTGGCGGGGGGCCGTCGCTGTGTGGCGAACGTGGGGCGGCCTGCCTACGCTGCCGTTTCTAGAGCGGAGGCTCCTGATGGTTTTTCGCCGGCCTGCTATACGGCAGGGCCTAGTCAGCTGACCTCGGTGGATAGCGGGTGGGGATCCCACTCGGGTGTCACTGGGGTGCAGCGGGGGACCATTATCGGGAGCGGCATTGAGGCATCATCGGGTGCTACTGCGACCCAGTCGGCATCGCTTCTTGAGGACCAGCGGGCTGGATCCCCAATGGGGTCTAGGCCTTTTTCTCCTGGAGGCCTCGACGGGGTTTCTGGACGTCGGGATCAAATCAGCAGAGTCATTTTGCCGGATCGCGGCAATGTGGATGCATCTTTGGAGCCAGGTTATCCGGCTGGAGGGCTCACAGCACCCTCGCAGCCCGGTGAGTATAATTCTGTGTCAAGTGTCTGTCATTCGTTTTTGTCTTCTTCACCGTTTGGGGTAGCTCGGTCGGGGGTTGGTAATAGTGTTGGGGGGGCTGCTGAGGTAGCCGGGGTTAAGGATATGTTGGTTGATGTGCGCAATTTGCTGTCACGGTTAGAGAGGGGTTTTGGTTCTCCGTCTCCGGTGTCGGCTTGGGTGGGGTCGCAGGTTGGGGGGCAACTGGTTTCGAGCGGGACGGAGCAGGAGGGGCAGAGTGCCGAGCCTGTGTCTGTGTCGGTGCTGACGGAGAAGGAAAAAGAGTGTCGGGTGCGTTTGGATGATAGGGCTCACGGGGAGGTGTATGTTTGTTTGAGGGCCCCTTGGGGCGCATTTGAAGAAAGAGGTGAAAGAGCGTATTTGGAAGGATGAGTATGTTGAAATATTCTCTTTATTGCCTTTGGAGAAATTTAATTTGGATAAAAGTAAGAAGGAGGATAGTAAGAAGGAGGAGGAGGAAAAACGGAGGTGGCGTTTAATTCCTCAGACATTCGTTAATTGGCAACAAGCGTTTGCCATTTTGGCAAGTGTTATCGGGGAAAAAGCTCCGGACAACTGTTCGGCTTTATGTTGCTACTTTGATGCTATAGGGGAGGCATATAGGGTGTATGGGGGGCAGGCTTGGCTGCGGTACGACGAGCAGTTTAGGCAAAGGAAGGCTGTTCGTCCGGCAATTTGTTGGGATCAGAAGGATATTGGTCTGTGGATGAGAGTCATTGCACAGAATAAGTTTGGGCATTCCTTTCTTGGGGGAACGGGGGGCGCCAGCCAGAGTAGCAATAACGCGGGGGCAGCGGGAGGAAGTGGTCAAGGGCAAGCAGGTGGAAACAAATTTGGGGTGTGCTGGCAGTTTAATGACGGCCAGTGTAAATTTGGGGCGGGGTGCAAATTCAAACATGTTTGCTCCAACTGCAATGGCGCCTCACATGGAGCGTCTAAGTGTTTTAAAAAAGGGAAGCAAAAGTCTGGGGGAGGTAATTCACAAGGGAGAGACTCCAGTGAGGCTGGAAAGGATGGTCCCTTATCTAAATAGATATGGGACAAGGAGAAGGCGGCATTGTTGTATAATGGTTTTAAGGATGGTTTTATTATCCCACATCCCCCGTTTGCTATCCCGCGGGTACTTAGGAATTTGCGTTCGGCCTTATTGCATAAGGAGGTGGTGGGGGAAAAATTGGCAAAAGAAGTTTTGTTGGGTCGCATGGCGGGCCCTTTCTCGTCGCCACCTTTTTCTGATCTAGTGGTTTCCCCGTTGGGCGTTGTTCCAAAGAAGGAGCCGAACAAGTTTCGGCTCATTCAGCATCTTTCTTACCCACGGGGGAGATCGGTGAATGATGGCATCGATCCTGAAATTTGTTCGGTGGTTTATTCCTCTTTTGATGAGGCTGCGCGGTGGGTGAGGAAGTGCGGTCGAGGGCCCTTATGGCTAAGACCGACATCGAATCTGCTTTTCGGCTTTTGCCGGTGCATCCGGATAGCTTGAAGCTACTGGGTTGTTTTTGGGAAGGCGGGTTCTTTGTTGACAGGTGTTTACCCATGGGGTGTTCTTTATCATGCGCATATTTTGAAGCGTTCAGTTCCTTTCTAGAGTGGGTGGTGCGGGATGTGTCTGGTTGCGAATCAGTTATTCATTACTTGGATGATTTCTTGTGCGTGGGCCCGGCAAACTCTTCGCGCTGTCATGGGATTTGAGAGCTGTTGAGTGGGTGGCGGAGCGTTTTGGGGTTCCTTTGGCGCCTGGTAAGACTAAGGGTCCATCTACTTGTTTGTGTTTTTTGGGGATAGTCATCGATACGGTGGCATGGGAGTTCAGATTGCCCGAGGAAAAGTTGTTGGCTTTACGGGCTGAAGTGGGAAGAGCGCGCCGTTTGAAGAAGTTGTCGTTGCGGGATTTGCAGTCATTGCTAGGGAAGCTGAATTTTGCATGTCAAGTGATGCCGATGGGGCGAGTTTTTTCACGTAGGCTGGCTAGCGCTACGGCAGGGATTAAAGCCCCTCATCACTTCATACGGTTGTCTGGGGAACTTAAGGCGGATTTGGCTGTTTGGGATTCCTTCCTAGAAGGGTATAACGGGCGCTCATTGGTCATGGCTGAGGTTGTTGGGAATGATGTGTTGGAGTTGTTTACGGATGCGGCCGGAGGTGTTGGTTTTGGAGCCTATTTCAAGGGTCAGTGGTGTGCGTCTCGCTGGCCTGGGGAGTGGGTGTCTGATGGCTTGGTGTGCAACATAACATTGTTGGAGATTTTTCCGATCCTTGTGGCAGTGCATTTATGGGGGCAGGAATTTCGGGATCGTCGGGTGCGGTTCAACTGTGATAACATGGGAGTTGTTTGTGCAATTAATGGGCTTACTGCATCCTCTCCTCCTGTTGTTCGAGTTTTGCAACGTTTGGTTTTGCTGTGTTTGGCATTAAATGCGCACGTGACGGCGACGCATGTTCCGGGAGTGAAGAATGATATAGCTGATTCTCTTTCTCATTTACAATGGGATCGTTTTCGCTCATTGGCCCCGGAAGCGGAGTACGAAGGCTTAGCCTGCCCGGAGGAGCTGTGGAAGGTGGTTTACGGTCCGCAGAGTCACTGATTAGGGCGTCGTTGGCCCCAAAAACTTGGGCGGCTTATCAGGCAGTGTGGCTTAATTGGGAGGAGTTTTTAGCGAAAATTCCAGTTGTGGGACAAGGGGTGGATCAACAAAGGGCCTTGTTGGCTTGGTTGGGGCAGGGAGCGAGGGAAGGATGGTCTTGTGCTAAAGTATCGCGGGTTTTGGCAGCATTATCTTTTGGTTTCCGTTTGCGTGGGAATTTTGATTTGTCTAAGACCTTTTTTGGTACAGCAGGCGGCGAAAGGTTTTCGTCGAACAAAGGGGCTTGGTGACACGAGGCGCCCGGTATCTTTTGCTTTGCTGGAACGGTTGGGTTTTATTTTGGATACGTTGTGTTCCTCTCGTTTTGAGGTTCTATTGTTCCGTTTGGCTTTTTCGTTGGCATTTTTTGGGGCCTTGCAGGTGGGCGAGCTGGTTTCGTGTAATAAGCAGGGGGTAGGCGGTTTGTTGGCTAAAGATGTGATATTGACGGCGGGTGGAGTTGAATTTTGGTTGCGTAGGTCTAAAACGGATCAGGAGGGGAAGGGCCGTCGGGTTGTGTTGAGTAGTGTACCGGAGTATTCAATGTGTCCGGTGTTATGCTTGAAGAGTTTTTGGGAATTGGGCCCCGGATTGGGGGGCCCATTGTTGTGCCATGCTGATGGCGGTAGCCTGTCCAGGTATCAGTTTAACGCCATTTTCAAGAAGTTTATTCGAGCTTTGGGTTTGGATGAATCTCGTTTTGGGACTCATTCTTTCCGTATTGGTGCTGCGACTGAAGCGGCTGGTAGGGGTTTGGGTGCATTATCGATTCAACGTATTGGGGGTTGGAAGTCTAATCGATTTCGGAGTTATATTAGGCCTTAATTCGCGATGTGGGGGTGTTGGCCTTTCTGTTGGGGATGTGTGACTATTAGTAATAGTTTTTGAAGGTGTTCTTTTGGTATGTTTAGCATTGTTTTCTCGTTTCAGGTATCGCCCCCTGCTGGTTTGGATTTTCGGTCATTCCTTTGTCCACTGGGGAGCTTTGCGAGCTGACGTCAGGACTGATGGTCGGCAATTGGGTTTTCCCCGGTCTATGGTGGTGGTGCGATGGCTCGGTTTCCGAGCAATGCAGTGGAAGAGGGTTTTGCCTGAAATTCATGGTTGTGCTCGTTTGGACCGTGCTCCTGATATTTTGGTACTCCATGCAGGGGGGAATGATCTTGCGGTGCGACCCTTCCGGGAATTAGTAAAAGACATTAAGCAGGATTGCTTGCGGTTATGGGTGTTATATCCGGGGGTCATTTTGGTTTGGTCCGAAATTGTTCCACGCAGGCGTTGGCGGAACATGAGGTCCCTGGTTAAGATTAATAAGGCCAGGATAAAAGTTAATAGGGCTGTGTCTTCTTTCATGGCTCGGAACGGTAACGTGTCTGTGCGGCATTTTGATTTGGAGAAGGGTGAAGGAGATTTTTGGTTGGCTGATGGGGTTCATCTGAATGCCGTTGGTTCGGATATTTGGGCTTTGGGTATTCAGGAGGGTATTGAAAGGGCCATAGCTTTGCGGGTTTGGGGGGTCTCGGGCCATTGAGGTTTCAATGGGGCCCTCGTTGTGGCGGCTCAAGGGGGTGGGGAGAGAGTCCTTGAAGTTGTTGGAAATTGGTTTGTGGGGACTCTGTTTAGGGTCTCCACTGTTTGAAGTTACGTGGTGGTGATCTGGTGAATGGTGGAAGGGGAGTTCACATGGAGTGGGCGGATCCCCAAGTAATTGGGTGAACAGCACACCTCAATGGTGGTGCTCCCGAGCCTGTGGGGTAACGGCTGGGAGTAAGAGGTTGGGTATTGTTCACAGGATATTGGTTCAATTCACCATGATCTTTGTAGCTTCAAGGACTCCTCCCTAATGTTGTTATGGTATATGTTAATTATTGTTAATATTGTTTGTATTTAAATAAAGGCTGCTGTGGCCATATATATTCCAAAGATTTACTGTCTCTCGTTATTGGGGGAGAGGATATCGGGGAGTATCCTGATAATGGGGAAGGGGCTCAGTTTGGGAGTCCTTGGTTCCGTACGAGTAAACAGCTCGACTATACCAACGTCAAGTAATGGCCGGAGCAGAGCCTCCCTCCCCTCAAGAAAGAGGCGTGGACGGAGGCTGGCATGACGGGGGTTTGGAGAGGTTTACAAAGAGGGAGGAACATTTAAATGAGAGGGGGTGGTGGGGGTTTATAAGGCAGTGATGGGGCGGATCCAGGTGTCAGTTCCTGTCTTGCCCCATCAATAGCCCCGCCCTCCCTCCCTGTTTGATGAGGTTGTTTTATTTTGTATAATTTTGGGTCATGGCGGCTCAAGGGGGTGGGGAGAGAGTCCTTGAAGTTGTTGGAAATTGGTTTGTGGGGACTCTGTTTAGGGTCTCCACTAGAGTTGAGCGATACTTTCCGATATCCTAAAGTATCGGAATCGTAATGGTATCGCCGATATCACTAAAATATCGGCGATACCCGATACCGATACCGGAAGTCCCATGTAAGTCTATGGGAACAAAATATCGAAATTAAAAAAAACCCATTCTTGCCTTGTTGGTTAATTGTACATGAAGGAAAACAAGAAAGAGTAATGTAGAATGTATTGGGGAAGGTTGAGGAGACATTAAAGGCATAGATGTTTAACCCAATCAAATGGAATAGCATAAATATTTTTTTTTTAAAGATGTTCGGATTGACGAAGAAATTGACAATGTTAACGTTTTTTATATTTTGGCAAATATGTATATTACACAACTTCCATGCTCTTCATCTTCACCTTTTTAACTTTTCACACACTTTCTCCTTCATAATCTTCTGCAGCATCATCTTTTTCATCAAATTATTCTTCATCTTCACCTTCTTTATCTTCTTCTTAAACTTCTTGCTATTCATCTTTGTTAACATTACTCATATTCTTCTTATTAAACTATTATTCTTATTCATATTCTGCTTCATCTTCTTCATCATATTCTTATTTGTGACAGACAATCCTGTACTTGTAATCTGTCAAAGTATGAATTTTTCATCCTTCCGTTCTTGCTGTCACAAAAGATTTAAATTACAACAGTATTTGTCCGTGTTCAGTTTAGCCTGCAGCAGCAGGCATTTTCCAGGGGCACCACGAGGAGGAACGGACTCACCCCCATACACTGCTTAGTCTTCTTCTGCTTAGAATTTAGAGCATATATTTTGCTCTTCATTTTGGTCTTATACTTCATGTTCTTCTGCTTTTAGATCTTCTGCTTATTGTTCTTGTGTCTCTTGTTCCGTATCTTGTATTTGTAGCACAATCTTGTACCAGCTGATGTTACTGGGACACGGTTACTAAGCAGGAGGTACCTGTGCTCCAAAGCACTACCAAGGACCAGCAGACGTTGCTGGAACTCGGATACCGAGATGGAGGCACCTAGACCAAAGGCACTGCGGAGAACCAGTTGACGGTACTGGAACCCGGAGGGGCAGCAGAAGGAAAAGAGCCAATGGCACAACCGAGGACCAGCTGACGTTACTGGGACACGGTTACTAAGCAGGAGGTACCTGTGCTCCAAAGCACTACCAAGGACCAGCAGACGTTGCTGGAACTCGGATACCGAGATGGAGGCACCTAGGCCAAAGGCACTGCGGAGAACCAGTTGACGGTACTGGAACCCGGACGGGTAGCAGAAGGTACAAGAGCCAATGCAAGTAACGAGGACCAGCTGACTGTGCTGGAACCCGGAGGGGCAGCAGAAGGAAAAGAGCCAATGGCACAACCGAGGACCAGCTGACGTTACTGAACCCCAGTAACACAGGAGCAAGTGTTGACTGTGCTAACAGCACTTCCGAGCAACAACTGGCGGTGTTGGAGCCCAGGGTCAAGGAGGATGTTTAAATACTAGATCAAGTAATTTCCTTGTTACCTGTCAATTTTAAATGTCTATACTTCAAACAAGAGAAAGATAACCTTTACTACCATAAGATGATGATTTAATTTAAACTAATATCTAGATAAATAAAGAATTGACAAACATAAACACATACATTAACATGTTGAACAGCAATGCAAACCACAAAATAAATTAGTTAAGGAATCTGCTATACGGTTGTACATAAAAGCATACAAGTACATATCTGAATCCATAAATGATGGATAAGTAACAGTATGTACACCATTTTTATTGTATAGACAATGAATGTCTGACTTCAAAACATCATCAGCATTACAAGTTATCTGTGACATTACTAAAATGTTACATTTGCTGAATAATGTCACTAAACAGTTTATACAAAATTATACAATTTCCATCATGTAATACTCATAATATGTGGCAATAATCCTGTTTATTAACAAACATAACCTTTAAAAAGTGCATAGTGCATAGTGAAAATTGCTATTTATGCCTGACTGTCGACTTGCAAGCATGACAACGGATAGATAAGGTATATATAGATGAGACTGCATAGCCACAGATGGTGAATGGCGATGTAATACTGTACCTCAATAAAGTGTGCGTCACTACTACATAATTTTTTTTATATAGCTTTATAAACAGGGTACGTGGATGTATGCTTGCGCCTTTGTTTTGACGCACAGACTGCCTTCCTGCTGAGACGCGTTGGGTAGTGAACAGTTGTGTGCAGTGTTCACTGTAGTCTGAGGTTTTCCTTTTTGGAGTGCAGATCACGCTCCAGTTAGTTCTTCAACCACTGCTGGTTGTAGTCTGCTGAGCGTGTGTCACTGGCACATCCTTGAAATTTTTCTCTAATTGTTGCTGCTCCATTCTATTACAAATAAATAAAATCTATTAGTGTGACGCGCTTCCATCCGTATACAATACATTGGTTGCAAACACTATAGAAGTACACAAAGGGGCCTTTCACACCTACTGAACAGTTGTGTGCAGTGTTCACTGCAGTCTCTGCGGAATAACCACACTTAGGCCTTATAACTTTTCAGACTTTCTTTATCAATCTACCAAGATGAAGAAGGCAGGGAGTAAGGCACGTGGTCGTGGAGTTTCTTCAGGGAGAGGACGTGGGGATTCTGTGGCTGCTGCGGCCCCCAGTGACACAGCATCCACCAGTTTTCCCCGGGCCGTGAGCGTTCCTTTATGCGCACTTTTGTAGGAGCTCGGAGTACCCCCCTGCTGCGGGAAGAACAAATTGAAGCCGTTGTTGTTTGGATCTCAGCCAATGCATCGACTTCAATTGCTTCCACCTCCTCTCAGGACCACAGCACTGTTGGGCAACCATCTGTCTCTTCACCGCCTGGCAAATTGCCCAGGCAGTCAGAGAGTTCTGTACAGGAGCCAGCTGAGTGTCTGCTTCTGTTCTCAGAATCTATTGGCTTGCAAACAGGGGCCCAGCCAAGCAGCATTCTGTAATGTGAAGAAGAGGGAGTATGCAGTGATGCGCAACAGCTGTGTCTCTCTGAATCTGAAGAGGCGGGTGAGACAGTGCCGATGGTCAGCACACCGCAGAACGCATCTGATGATGATGATGAGACCCAGGTGCCAGTTTCTGTTGAGCATGGTGCTGGCCAGACCACCCAACAGCAGGTGTTGGAAGAGGGTAGTGGAGATGATGAGGTCCAATACCCAACATGGCATGAAGAACAGGAAGGTGGTGGGAGCAGCTCAGAGGAATAATAATAATATTTATTTATATAGCGCCATCATATTCCGCAGCGCTTTACAGTTTAGCAGTTTCAGAACACAAGTCATAAGTAACAACGTTAACAATACAATAATTTAAGCTAAATAAGTCGCCCCTGCTCGTGACAGCTTACAATGTACAATGAGATGGGGGAGATACAAAGTATAGGTGTTTATATACAATGGTGCATTTACAATGATGTTCCAGCCATCTTAAGGGACTGAGGGATGGAGATAGTGAATGGGCTAGAGACACACACACACTTACACAGAATACATAGAATGACTTTGATTAGTGAATGTGATAGACAGCTCTGAACAAATGTGTTTTGAGGGAGCGCCTGAAACCATGCAAATTGTGGATAGTCCTAATTTCTTGGGGTACAGCATTCCAGAGGATTGGCGTAGAGCAGGAGAAGTCTTGGAGTCGGGAGTGGGAGGTACGTATTAGTGCAGAGGTTAGTCGAAAGTCGTTTGCAGAGCGCAGCAGTCGGTTAGGCCGATAGATAGAAATGAGGGAGGAGATGTAGGAGGGGTGCTGCACTGTGGAGAGCTTTGTGGGTGAGAACCAGTACTTTGGTTGAAAGCTGGGAGAGGCCTAGAGAAATGGTTAGTGATAGAAGGAAGATAGAGGAAGACATTGCCCCAACGGTACAAACAGGAGGGAGAGTTAGGCTGCAGACTCGGTTGCCTGTAGCCTCCAGTTTGGCACCTGTTCGGAGCAGTTGTCTTCCAAAAGTCAAAACGTGCGCTCCCAGGACTTGCACTGCGTGGTCCTTTTTTCACACACTTGCACATGATATTTGCTATTGAAATGCAAGCTGTGTAATCAAAAATTAAAAATAGCTAAAAGTGTCAGTCACCTCAATACCACAAATATGTGGAAACATGTGCGGACAAAGCACGTAGTTGAGTTACAAAGACACACTGGAGATGTAGGCCAACCTACAGCAGCACCTACATCTTCAGGTTGTGTTGAAGCCTCTTCATCGAGCTCACACACAGCTGGTTATGCTTCCTCACAGGATCGCCATGGAAGAACCTCGGCCACTGTTGTCCAGAGACAAACTGTTATTCCACACACAGCAGCAAGTTCCCTGTCATCCTCACACTCCCAGGCCACAAAACAGCCAGCGGTAGCACAGGCATGGGATAAAAGACGGCCATACTCCGCAAACCATGCACGAGCACAGGCTCTGAATGCTGGCATTGCAAAACTCCTGTCCCTTGAAATGCTGTGATTCAGGCTGGTGGAGACAGACAGTTTCCGTAACTGAATATCATTGTCAATCCCACAATACAATGTGCCAAGCCGATTTCATTTCAGCAGGCAAGCCGTCCCTGGTCTGCAAAAGCATGTTGAGGGAAAAATTAAACATGCGCTACTAAAAGCCCTCAGTAGCAAGGTCCACCTGACCACCGATGCGTGGACCAGTACCCATTGTTATGATCTGCTACAACCAGTAAGGAAAGAAGGTAATTCTGTCCCTACAATACAACTAAGCTGAATCCCTACGATGTAACGGGGAACCTGATCCTGCGACCAGACCCGCTAAAGTCCTCATCTAGTGTGAACGAAGACCTATAGTTGCGAGGGAGTAATCCCTACAAGATCTAGGGACTGTGAGAAAAGGTGGACACCTCCTAACATAAATTGTAGCATGGATAATTAAACAGAAAAATAAATACTTTGTGATCCTAACATCAAGCAAAACTGACAGATTAAGGCACCTAAGCACCCGGCTAGCTTAACAGTAGATAATACAATGAAGTCAAGCAAAGCCAGAAGGGCGGAGCCAGACTAAATAGGGAAAAAAGGTCATGTGACCAGCAAACTGAAACAAAACCTAACAAGAGGGTTCTAACACCCATGGCCAGGGACAATACCTTTCCCTCAATGCCCATTGGGTCAATGTTGTGCAGCCGGGTACTGATCTTGCGAGTGGCGCTGTACGTGTTCTGCCAACTCCAAGGATTGCAGGAATCAAGTCTGTACACATTGATTCCTCCTCCTATTCCAGTTCCTCAGAATCATCGCTGCAGGAGCCGTCACGGTCTACCTCCACATGGACCCGTGAACGTTTACCTGTTGCGACCGATATGAGCACAGCCGTGTCCAAATGTCAACAGGCCATCCTGAAATTAATTTCCATGGGGAATCTTAGCCACACAGCGCAGGAGCTCTGTAATGCCATAAAGCAGGAGAGCGACGTGTGGTTTTTGGAAGAGAATCTACAGGCAGGCTTGGTAGTGTGTGACAATGGCCGAAATCTGGTGTCAGCTCTGGGCCTTGGCAACCTCAGTCACATACCATGTCTGTCATATGTGCTCAACTTGGTCGTGCAGAGTTTTTTGAGGGACTATCCGGATCTTGATGCACTGCTGCACAAGGTCCGCCTAGAGTGCGCTCACTTGCGACGTTCCAGCATGGCCAGATCGCTGATTGCAGCTCTGCAACGCACATTTCACCTTCATGAACATCGCATTATATGTGACGTACCCACCAGGTGGAATTCCTCGTTACATATGTTGGAGCGGTTGTGTGAGCAGCAGCCAACAGTAATGGAGTATCAGCTGCATCAGGCGCAGTCAACTCGCAATTTGCGGCGTTCACACTTCACCACTACTGAGTGGGCCTCTATAATAAGAATAATAATATTATTTATTTATATAGCGCCATAATATTCCGCAGTGCTTTACAGTTTAACAGTTTCAAAACACGAGTCATAAGTAACAACGTTAACAATACAATAATTAAAGCAAAATCAGCCGCCCCTGCTGGTGAAAGCTTACAATCTACAATGAGGTGTGGGAGATACAAAGTACAGGTGTTTATATACAATGGTGTTTTTACAATGATGGTCCAGCCATTTTAAGGAAGTGAGGGATGCATGGAGATAGTGAATGGGCTACACACACAGAATTACACATAGAATGACTTTGATTAGTGAATGTGATAGGCCACTGTGAACAAATGTGTTTTGAGGGAGCGCCTGAAACCATCCAAATTGCGGATAGTCCTAATTTCTTGGGGTAGAGCATTCCAGAGGATTGGCGCAGCGCGGGTGAAGTCTTGGAGTTGGGAGTGGGAGGTACGGATTAGTGCAGAGGTTAGTCGAAGGTCGTTTGCAGAGTGCAGCAGTCGGTTAGGCCTATAAATATAAATAAGGGAGGAGATGTAGGGGGGTGCTGCGCTGTGGAGAGCTATGTTGGTGAGAACCAGTAATTAGAATTGGATCCTATAATGAATGGGCAGCCACTGCCAGTGTAATGAGTGGCGAATAACTCTATGAAGGATATCTGCCACGTTTTGCGTGCGTTTGATGAGTCAACGCGGATGGCGAGTGCAGATGATGCACTAGTCAGCCTGACTGTCCCCCTTATCTGCCTGCTTCAAAAAACACTGCAAGCACTAAGGCATGAGGTTTTGGAAGAGGTGGAGGATGAGGAGTCACAAATTCCATCACCTTCTGGACAGTCAGCGCAACGTGGTTCCTCACAAAGGGCTGGAGGACTTTCAAAGTACCATGCTGTATCAACAATTGAACCTCCAGAGTCGCTGTCTATATTTTCATAACCATTACAAACTTTTAATGTATTTACAAAGCACATAATGTACATTTTTGGTCTATCCTTTTGTAATGCTATTGTGTTTCCATAAACTGATGTTACAGAATTATGATACAAAGTTTTTAAATTTTGAGTTTTAAATTTTGTAAATTTATATGTATTTGAAGGACTTTGTGAGGAGGATGAGGAGGAGTCAATGGAGGAGGAAGACATCGCTCCAGAGGGAGGTAGACAATGCTCTAGTCAGTATGTAGACCAAGGGTGGGGTGATGCACAGCAGGCGGAGATGACGCCTCTTGCAGGGGACAACGTTTCTTGGCCAGTTGGGAGTCTGCAGCACATGGTTGATTTCATGCTGCAGTGGCTGAGAAACGACCGCCGCATCGAACACATTCACACCACGTCTGATTATTGGGTGTACACCCTCCTAGACCCTCGCTACCGGGACAACTTACAAAGCCTCATCACACCGTTGAACCGGGAGCGTAAAATGCGGAAGTACCAAGACACACTGGTGCAATCCATAATGTTCTCCATTCCAGCCGAGAGCACTGCTGCTGCTACTGATTTACAAAGCAGCTCTGTGCGTCGAGGCAGTGGAGACAGCTCTGCAACAAGAGGGAGCACAAGCAGCGCCTCTGCACAGGGCAAGAACAGTATGTTCCAAATGTGTCGAAGTTTTGTGGCAGCGCCACCAATGTCTACACCATCCGAGACGGCTCCAGTCAGCAGGAGGCAACATTTCCGTAAGATGGTGACAGACTACATGTCTTGCCCTCTCAGTGTACTCCCAGATGGCTCTTCCCCATTCAAGTTTTGTGTCTCTAAGCTGGATACATGGCCAGAGCTTAGCCAGTATGCATTGGAGGTGCTGGCTTGATCTGCTGCCAGTGTATTATCGGAGCGCGTCTTTACTGCTGCAGGTGGTGTACTAACAGACCGTTGCAT